>JAQJVK010000005.1:2308-250951 GCA_035578135.1 Flexamia atlantica | reverse complement strand
CTCTGGGTTGTTCCAGCCCTCGTGCCCACGGTCCAGGCCAGAGGTTCTGTAAGATTTATGACCCTCTGGCACAAAAAATAAGGGTACCTCTCGTTCCTTGAGTCCGTCTCCCATATTTTTCGACGCAAGACTGAACATTCAGTAAACTTTTTTTTACATCGTTAAGTGTAATGTTTCCTCCGATACAACTTTCTTAAGTAATTGGTTTATAGCTTCAAGATTTCTCTGGAATAAGACAAACAACGCTTATCCACTATCCTTTTCCGAATACTGAACCTAACGTTTCGTCGCTCTCTCCTATTATAATCGTTACATAAAATGTAAATGGGGCCTTCTTGAATCTACACTTTAACCCAGACGATAATTCTTTTGAAATTTTTAAGCTGTATAATTTTAATATCTTTGTTCCCAGAGGCCACTCCTCCTTCTCCCTTGATCTGTATTATTTGCCGCCGCTGTGGTGGCAGCCCTGATGCCTTGGTGCTCCACGAGCCGATAATGACATTTGCCATTCGTCATGCGCCGAAGCGAGCGGCACAATGTGGCAAACCGGCAACAGCGTCCTAGTGTAGGCCGATTCAAATAACACGGTCCAGTTCGTCCATGAGACTAATATTAATTTTAGCATTAGGGTTATGGACGGCCTGGGCCACGTCATTGGCTCGGACTGTATTGCCTTGTAAAACTAATGAATCTGCAGGCGAAATGAGTTTTTAGGTTACTTTGTCATTATCTGAAATATAAAAATGCATTGTTTTAGAGATGTTCGTAATTGAACACTTTTGGCACTGATTCAAACGTTGACAATCCAAATCATTTTCATAAAACTAATCCTTAAATTAAGGCCTAAACTATCTGTTCCTGAATATTTTTAAATTTGTTACCATTATGCTGTATTAAAATTTTGCATTAAAATAAGGATTTTTCTTGGGGGACACTATTGGACTAAGATTAAATTTTCGTAGCCCTTTAGCGATCGTTTAAAAAATTTAAAAAATTAGATTATTTTCTTTGAGTTATTTTCCCAGAAAAATAATATCAGAAATTCATCTCGATTAAAAACTGATAATTTGCGATGAAAAACTGCAAAACATACAAAGCTGAGTATTTAAATCAACAAAACTAGTTGGAATTCCATTAATGACGCTTGGAATTTCATATAATATAACATAAAACTGTTAATATAACTGTAAAAGTCTCAACAAGTAATATTAAACCATTACGGAAAGCCTTTTCTAATAACGTCAATAAAGTTAATCTGAAATTACTTCAGAGTTCTTTAGACTAGCCAGACTTCAGAAACACGTGTTTCTGAACGCTTTGTATGTCGGTCATGAAAACAATCACGGAAAAGTTTGACGTCGCAAGCTGCAAGTTTGACACAGACTTGGTATCAACGTTCTGACATTTTCTCTCTTTGGTGGTAAAAGTTGTCATTAAAAAGTTCCCGACATCCGACGGCCATTTTGGTAAACTTTGAAAAGTCCTTTGGAGCTTAAACTTAACCGACTCGTCGTGTTACTTTGTTTATATCATGGAAAAAGTTGATTATACTTTTTAAATGTTCATTTGGAATATTTTGTAAGGTTTTAAGCTGGCTTTCCAATACTAAGACACGCTTCGGGGTGGTTATAAAATTTGTTTTTTTCTGTTAAAGTTGAAAATGTAATACACGCACTATTTGTAAGATTGAAAAACAGGAAGTAAGGTGTTCAATTGCTTTTATAGTAATGTTAATCGTTAGTAATAATTTAGTATTAGGTTTCAAAATGGTAAGTAAACAAAAAAGTAATAGTATCATAAACCTTCTCTGATTTAACGGAACACTGTCGACTTATCTTTAATACAAAACGTTTAATGGCCCATAACACTGTTTATTACAATAGGAAGCACATGTAACTTAACAACAATAACAAAAGCCTGTAGAGATCGTTGACAGCTGTTTATTGCCAGATAAACACGAACTCGGCCGTTAACGAGAGTGGAGATATCCTGCGATACTGGCTTTACATGTCGACACTTTGTGATGTTGTCACTAACACACTTCTTGTAAACTGGCGTCTGTGTTGTTGGGTATATGGTCAACTTTGATAGCAATAACATTCATGAAGGGTTTCACTGAATGATACTTTTTAGGCTCTATACTATTTTTGAAGTTAACATAGATGTTACAAAATGTTTCTAAAAAATATTATTACATTCTCAATAAGTCGCCAAAAAATATTGCAAGGTAATTTACTTGTTAGGGTTTTATCTGACTGAATTATATTTTTAGTATTATGAATTGAAGGCTAGAAAACGAAAACAAATATTTTTAAGAAATAGATCTGGACTAATTTATCAATCGTAATGATGAATGCAATAGGCCTTTACATTTTATTAATATTGCCTAAAATAAATCGATTAAGCAGCCAGTATAAACAGTGTCTCAGACAAATGAATACTGAAAAACGTGGCAGTTGACGAGATATAACGTAAAATCACCTCAAAATGATTAAATAAACCGAGTCACCTCCAAGCCAAGCAGACACAACCCAAAAACTTTTGAAAACTCCCACTTTATCTCCATGATCACAACCCAGCATCGTCACGGTGTCATCGAATGGTTGTATGACTACACGACTGAATGCGACCTGACCCCACTGGGGGCCAATAAACAAATCTGCAGGGCTACGACAGCACGACGGTGCCGAATCTAATTAGCGGCTCAGTCGTACAGTCGTAGTCTGCAGCGAGCTCCCAGCCGCTAATCCCCCGCGGCTACCTGCGAGGCTGTCTTGAAGAAAACGTTATCCATGCCATAACTGAGTTTCTAGTAAGAAAATATTTACTCCTTTAAAATCACTTCACATAACTGTTTATGTGTAAATCGGTAGTAAGTGTAAATTGTCATTTTATGATTATAGTTACGTTACCACAGCGGATTTCTATGCTAACTAAGAAATTAGCTGTATATAATACTTTTCTCAACATTTTTACCTTCATTTGATTACACTGAAAACAAAGAAATGACTGCACATTACTACTGTACGTAATTAAATACACCGTGATATCTACAGTGTCTATATACTATCAAACTATTGTATTTATTTTTTACCTAACCTAACCTAACCTAACCTAGCCTAACCTCAAGGTTTACCCCAATCAAGCCGTGCAGACTGCGACTACACGACGGTGTCCCCTCGCAGCTGCACCACAGTCGTGTAGTCGTAGCCCTGCAAACCAGGTAAACCGATAGCCCTTGTCAGTTTTATTGCACAGTCGTGTTGTCGCTTTACCGTCATCGAATTTCCGACCATTCCCCCTAACGGCACATGCCGCATGCCGGCCGTCGCAACTCATCATCTGTCAACATCTTGACCAGAAGCATGTCCTGTTAGACTTCGATTTACCGCCATTTTCACCCCCTCATTACCCCCCCCCCCCCCCACGCCGCACGTTCGTGACTCCCCCCTGTAATTATCCGCAATTACTTGCGTTTTACGTGTCCGGAAATTCGAAACCTCCTTCAGACCACGCGACCCGGGCCATCCGCCGTCATTATGCTTTTAATTTATCCCGTCTAAACAGCCAGACGGCTACAGCCGGCTACAGGCCCGGTTAGCCTTGATTGTGGAATTTTTGGCTTGTTTTGGCTCACGAATTTGGTACTGCAGTAGAGTTTTGGGAGAGTGTGATCGCTTGCAATGTAGTAGGCAGCGGCAATCGCTAAAGCGAATGAAATTTATTTGCCGTATCGAATAGATTAGCGTGGAGAATATTTTATATGATTGCTTTAATAAGTAATTTTGCTTTATTTTCATATAGTCAGTGATTATAATATAAGTCGTTTTCAAAACTATCCGAGTATGTTTTATATTTAAGAGTTTTTTTTCGCAATTTGATGCCATGAGGCTAGTAGATGGATGCATCGTTCATTTTAAGGATCAAAATTTCAAAGAAACTACGATTAAAGGTAGATGAACCTTTAATGGTGGTTTGTCCTGTCACCTAGTTTAAGTTGTCAAGTTTCTTCCCTTAACCCGTAGATCTTTCAAAGAGAATTTAAGAAATGAAACTTGCTTCCTAAAAATATTAAAGGGGTTCTAGACTTGGTAAATAGTGGTTTTTATCAGAGGTAGTTTTTGCTGTGGATAAACTGTAAAGGAACAAATAGAAACTTTTGCTCCGTGCGATGAACTACTTCCATTTTATTCGTTGAAATTCTCCCCATAAGTTAGTTTTTTATCAGGTTACCTAGTTCAGCGTTATTTATAATTTTTACAATTATATGTTGTTTGCAAACAAAACTTTAAACATTTTAAACCATACTCTTACCATATATACGAATGAAAATTAACAATACTCGAGGTTACCGCACCGTACAATAACACCTTCGTTTTTCCGTCCTAGTTCAGGCAAGAGCGATTTAACTGACTTTTTAGGAAGTCAAAAACATTTTTTCGTGCGGCATAGTATAACTGGCGCTAATTCTTGGGGCCCACGCCGTCCATAAGATTAATGTTAATTTTAGCATTGGTTTTATGGACGGCGCGGCGTGGCGTGGGCCCCAATAATTGGCGCCAGTTATAAAAAATATTTTTAAGGCAGTACGGGGTAAAAAGAGAATACATTACAAATCAATCCTGCGTTATAATTCAGTTTCAGCCGTGACTTGGTTGGTAAGTCTTTTGTTTACCAAGGCAACAGCCGCAGTTGGGAGAGAGATTGTGCGCCAATCAGAATTCTTCTCTCGCCCGTTGTTAATTGGAAGTGGGAACTCAGCAACTCAGCGGCGGCCGTGCTGCATCACAATTAATTACAGTCGCATCAGCCGCAATCGTCCCCTTTCTCTGTCGAAATTCAATTATTTACGAATTTGAATAATCCGCGAAATTATTTAAATTGTTAATTGGATCATTTTTTTATCGGTTGCAATGACTTTGGTGATCTGAATTAGCTGACTTATGAAGGACGGATTATGATTTTTGGGTGATTAAGATAGACAGTTTTATCATTTTAATAACAACCAAATAGTTCTTACCATTGTAAAAAATGTTACTTATTTCATCTCAAATTCATTTTCAAACCGTAACTCCTTTTTTACAATAGTAGTAGGGGTATTTAAATTTTTAAATAAATAATGTTTATCGATTGAAATTACCTTGGTGGCCTGAAGTATGCTGACATAAAAAGGGGCGCATTTATTAAGTTACTGATATTTTTTATTTTGGTTAATAATAAATTAAGGTAAACAGTTTTGATAATGTTAGTAAAAATTCAATCGGTCTGACAATTTTAATATCTAAAACTCATTGTTAGACAGTAACTAAATTTTTTTCATCTCAACTTCTTTTTTCATCTTCACTAAACTTTTCCATCGAGACTATTTTTTACTCATCAGATTTTAGTAGCCTATACAATTAATTATCCTTTCCTCTTTTTAGCAATATGATTATTTGTGTAGGAGGGAAGGTAATTAGCATAACAAATGTAGCAGTAAAAAAACTGTATAAGAAACTGGATTAACAAAAAAATTTAAAAAATGTATATTTAAATAAGTGTCAAAGGAAACATTTTCCGAGAAAATAACATGTGTGCAAAGTTCCTCTTAATATTTTTAACCACTGTCCAAAAACGCGTTAACAACACCTTTTAATCGGCATGAACAAACTATAGGGCACGTCAAATAACATGGTCCTCCGTCTATAAGACACATCATTTTTAGTGTTATTTTTATGGTTGGCCTGGGCCACAGCCAGGGCCAAGTTATTTAGCAAGGACTGTACAGCCCCAGAACGAGGCTGCGGCTGCGGGGCACGTCCCAGCCGAATGTGCCAGTAACTGTGTAAATCACTCTGCCAATTTCCTCGCGAGGATAGCTCCTCCATTTACCACATCGATGTTTCCAGCCCAAACATCATAAACTGCTCCCGTCTCCTTAACCAATGATATTTACTTTTGCACATCCCATTTTTTCACGCTTCTGGCTCAATTGAAAAACGCTATAAAGTTTGCTTGAGTGATGCGTCGTTTGAGAATTTAGCTGATATTGTTTGTTACTTCGTTTGATAAATTGAAGATATGTTAACTATACTCCGTTCCACGTTAACCTTGCATTATGGAATGGTCACGTACAGTCGAGTCAAATTACTAGACCCAGGCAGTCAGTAATTCCAATGCTAAAATTAACATTAGTCTTATAAGGCGACCTGAGCCAGGTTATTTAATTCGGACTGTACCTCAAATTAAAATATTGATGTTGTACTGGCCAAATGCTGCAATAATCAGCAGATAATTTAATTACATACTATAATCAAATGTATTCTGCAAAGGTAATAGCATAGGAATCTCCCATAAGGCCTGTACTGAAAGTTGACCGTGGAATCGTGTATATATTTCAGTATAATTTTAGTAACATTTTATTTCGGTTTCGGTTTCGGTAATTATTAATAATAGTAATTTTGTTTTTTGTAATTTTGACCCCTAAGTTCAAAGATGGTAAGATAATCTTTAAGCTTATTTTGTGTAAAAGAACTTAAATTCTGTACTTACTCAGTTTGATTAAAACTGAGGCTTTATAGGAAAAATAAAAAAGTCAAATGTACATAGGATCGGAATGAATGCAAAATGTAAAACTATTCTTTTAAGTGGAAAAATATCATTCAATAATGTGCTCTGGCAGTATAAAAGCGAAAGTGGAAATGCATTCTGCAATGTGCGAGGTGGTATAAAAGTCTCATGTGATACAACGTGCAAGGACGTGAAATGGAGTGCGTTTTGGAGCGTACATATTCTTGGGGGGAGACTCCACCGAATAACTACCGGTACTGAATTTACAACGAGAGTTCCCCTACGCACACGCGGCTGGCGTCAAGTTCTTACTTCTGTTTTGAAATTTCCAAAAAATTTACAATTATTGGTTCAGGATGTTTTCTGTTTTAGTGAGCATTTTTCGCTTCCTGTCTCTGCAACAACAACCACGTGTAATAACAATAACTTACAATTAATAACAAAAATAATACCCTGTATCCTCCCTAAAATTATATAAATGGAAAGAGTTATAATGGGATGCTTTCAACTCTTTAAGGTTGGTTTTGTGGGCCTTTTCCAGGATTTAAAAGCAAAATACACAGGATTTAAAAGGATATAACTTAACAGAAAATCGAATTGGTTCTGATTATTTTACAATGTACGTATTTCTAGACTGAGGAATTATTCCACTTTGGATAGGGAAATGGCAAACCCCGGGTTTGTTTCGATCTAAACGTTAATTCATAGTCCGACGAAACGACAGATGACCCCGGATCCTGTTCAGATTCGAACCGGTGACCCACTACTCTAGGTAATAAGGAGAGCATCAGCTATCCAGTCAGATTCTCCTGCAGTCATTGAGCACTACATGTAAAATGTGAGGCAAACTTTCAATTTTGGTTGTATTAATTGAATGAGATAACAGTTTCTCAAACCTAAACATCTTCCCTACTTCTCTCAACAAATCTTTCACTTAACAAGGTTTGAAAATATATCATGGTCTAGTGGGTGAGAACCTGTGGACAATACCCTATTCCTCATCCGGCGTAGTCAGCTGCGCACAGTCGAATGTATCGAAAGTCGAGTCACGTCTATCGAGGCTTTGATCTCCCGACAACTTCCTTATCGAGACATTCTGGGTACTTCCTGCGACCCATCCGACCTTTTCGCACCTCTGGGAAAGGTACTGAATCGATATGTATCGATTGCAAATATTTTTTAAATATCAAAACAAAGTTTTCTCGATTATTTGAACCTATATCATAGATTGTTTTGGAAAAAGTGAAAAAAATATCGATACACTTTGCGATCTAATGGAACCAAAATCAGTGCCGGATTTACGGCCGCCAAAGCCCTAAGCCCAGGTTCCTGTGCGGCCACCTGAGACCTAAGGGTCTCGTCAAAAGTGGTGACCATTTTTTTAAACAAAAGTACGTTCTCAATTCACGCAAACTACCTTATTTTCTACCGTATTCAAACCTCAGAGCGCGGCCCTGAACCCGGGCTCGACGTGCCTTGTAGTAATCCTGGTACTGATCAAATATCGAAACTATTCCAAAAGCCATAGAATAAGACGTCCAAGATATCGCTTTTTCGCCATTTCTATACATCGGAACGTAAACGTTCGGTTCAAGCGATATATTGGAACTTTGGAACCAAATATCTATTTGAGAGATATCACACATACATTGGAACCTAAATTTTGATATTTCCTTATATCTATTATTTTGCTACCCCTACTTATGGAGAAGGATAATAAGGAAGAATGTACTATTGAGTTGAGTGAGAATTTTCTGCTTCTTCTGCGATGCGACTGAGATCCTGTGAGACGTTTGTTTCTAAAGAAAATACGCATTTACGATATAGGAATATGCAATGACAAATGTTTCCTAGACGAAATGGATAGCCATTTGTTTAATGCACTGTGCTGTCACCTCAATCAAAAGTCAGGATGTAAAATTGAATGCATTTACGTTTACGTCAACTTCCTGTCCTTCATAAAATCGGGTCATTCAATCAGCGGCACCTTTGATCTGGCCGACTGATTGTTGGCTCTGAGACTGATTGTTGAAAGGACGTTGACAGCGTAGGCCCATATAGCAGAGCCGAAACGCCACGAATGATTCGTTTATTTCTGCGTAGAGGCTTTCGGTAGAAAAAGAAGTAACGTGAATGTTCCCAATTATTTCAGAGTGTAAATAATACGCATTATTGTAATCTATTTTAACTATCATATTGTCCCTGTCATTAAGTAAGAAGTTTTATTCACCTATGTCGGATTTAAGTAAGCTTTTCTTGCAAATATAAGAGATATTCATAAGAATATTAATAGTAGTATATCCCAAACATTTACCAATTTTTGTAACGAAAAATTGGCCATTTTGCTGGGTATCGCAGTGGTAACAATTATTTTTCTCTATAACGATTTTTAGTTAAATAATAAACGAATCCTACCTACGAAAATCCGAAGAAGGTTTAATGTTGGATCCAGTAGCAATTACGAATATATTTGCTCATCTAGTTTGTATTTCCTGTAAATTCCTCTCTCAATTTGTACTGGTGAGTCTAAATTGTCAACGTCAAACGGTGGTACTTGGTATAACACGTTCTTACACCTTCTTCATGCACATTGTGTGCATGATGTTTGTATATGACTTTTTGTTAAATTTCCGTACTTAATCATTATTAATCACAACGTTCAGCATTTTTATGTTATCCAAAAGTAAAATTTGACATAAAATAAATAAAATCAATTGTTTATCGTCGCAAAATGAGTATTTTTTTTTATAAAATAAATTGCTACTGATGAAGCCTATCATAAATAATTTTTTTTTCAGTTTGGTTTACTTGTTTATATAGGTACCTATCAGATTTAGGTTATCTAAAATGGTTACTTTTTCAATTAGGCAATAATCACCAGGTGAGCCTTATCAGAAGGGACCTAGATTGTTATCAGTCGGTGAATGAGTCATGAACTTACTATGTTTGTCTTACACTACTGGAAAAGTGGTCAGTTTGTTTCCAGAACTATATATTATTTTGCAAATATATTTTTAATTTATCTATGTATTTATTGATTTATTTTGCAAATATATTCGTGATTGGAAATAAATCACGAAATAAGAATAGAAAATGCTCAAACATGTATATATGTGCTTAGCCAGACTGTAAGCCGACGTACAAACACTGAGGCCCAACGCATCTCCCAACTTGACATCAAAGGCCGACTCAATCCAACTCGCCCATGCTAATAAACATCCCCCACTCCGGAGGTAACCCCTTATTAACTCTCGCTCCGGCCGCTCTATAATCAATAACTTCGGACGATTCCACCCACTTTTTGCATCTAATTAAAACACGTTTAGGAAACTTTCGTCGGAACTAAAATACTCTAAGTTCTAGGTATTTTTTTCTGTTATAAAACTTTTCCTTCGTAATATTTCAATGTTTTCTCACTTCCTATTTTGAGGATTCAAATTCTAAACGTGCTATTTAAAATCTTAAAATGTTATTGTAACATCCCGCTAATCCGGCTGGTCCGGCACGCTCGCTCAGTAATCCGGCATCATAGGTCTATGGGGTTTTCTGGAATATTTAGGAGGCTTTCGGCGCAGTCGGTTGAGTTAGTGCACGACCCACTAACTTCGGGTGGGATCGGCATAGTTTACTGTTTAGTTTTCCCCATTTTCCATTGACATCACCGATCAGAGAAGGTAAAAAACTAATAATAAATAATGAATAAATAATTAACAGCGATCCATTAATTTCGTTTCGACCTTCCGCTTTAGTGATTTCCGCTATTCTCGCGTTGTAACGGCTGTTTTAAGATGAGACTAAGTAATCCGGCACATTCACTAATCCGGCATTTGCAAAGTGAAATTGCATCGGTTTTGATAAAATTAAGGTTCAATTTTAACAAAATATCTTAATTTAACAGAGTTCGATTTTAAGTAGCACACCATGATTGTATATTAAATTATAATTCTCCTAAAAATATCACTCATAATGTAGTACATGTTTTGTTATTTTATTTGTCAAAGTGGGTGACGGATTGGCTGGGTGGCTCACTAACAGGCGCGCTCAAATATTGCGGTTTCCGGCCGCACTCAGGTGTTCCGGTTCCGGCGCGGCGCTCCACGAGCGAGGTTTGGGCGGAAATTCGTTTACATTTTTCCGGGGATATAATTTAAGTAGTTTTATACGTTACACGTTATGGAACTAAAACGTTGGAATTTTAGGTCTACTCACTGGAGTGCTTCATTATTAAATAACACATTAATAGATTAACCTTACGTCAAAATTAACGAAAAACATATTTTTGTTGAAATTTACACATGATATAAAAAAATATCACAATTCGTAATCGTCTTAGAAATATACATCACGTAAAAAGTTGTAAGTGATATTATGTAATAAAACTTACATGAGAAAGAGATCCTTTCATTTTATAGCCACATTCCAGTAAAGATAAAGATTGAGTTCATGATAACATCCTTAACTCTCTTTACTTGTTATTCAGAAACTGAAAGTGTTCAAGTAACTCAAGAGATTAAAAAATGTTTCTTTTTTTACATTTATTAAGTGTGAATCATTGCTAATTGTATTATTCCCAGCCTAATTAATTAAGTGGTTTAATAATGTGATGCTGTTACTACAATTTACACGGTTGTGAAGTTTATTGGAAACATTTTAGTTGATGAAGTTAATTATATAAAAACATGTTAACCTAAATTAAAAACGCTGTTGTTACAAGATCCTCGACTAAAATTTACTTAATTATATAGTAAATTTTATACTTTTACGTAAAACCCAAGGTAAATTTTGGTAAAAAGCCAGAGTAAGTTCTATGAAAATATAAATGGGTATATTATCTGTAAAGGAGAACCTGTAATATATAGTCTTTGTATAAAGTTTACTCAATATTTGTTTTTATCTTATAATTAAAGGAGAGGCTTTTAACCTTGACTATGTTAAATAATTGGTGTAACACGTTGGCAGTAAAAAAGTCAACATCATACCATGATCCTCAAGTTAAAAGAGCATTCTCTATAAAATGTTCAGGTTGAAGGAATCGCCCTTCCCCTTTCCCACGACAAACGGGCCACCGTAATAAGCCTAATGTCGAAGTCGGCCGTTCAGGAGTCGGATGGCAGAAATAAAGAAGCGAACTCAACTTTGCTGTTAGCCCAGCATTACTCGAGTTGGGCAGAGTTTGCTGTAAACGAAACGAGACGGACGTGATATGTGGCTCAAACCTCGTCACATTACACGACTCTACTTTGATAATATATGTCTTCTGACTTTCTTCTTCCTCAGTTAAATGGATAACATATTTATAAAATTAATATTAGTCCCAAAACATTATTATGGTACCGTTCAGATAAGAACACTAGAGTCAACGAATTATTTTCCTAAACACAGGTAAATAATAATTAAAAATAGCTATATTTGATAAATAACATTAAGCATTAAGAGATGCAAGACTACACTCCTTAAAATTGTTTCCCTTCTTATACCCAGCATACCTAAAATGAATGCGAAATAAATCATAGGCTCTAATTCATTTTGTCAGAAACATTCCAAATATTGCATCTCACCATGCCTCATTTCCTCAAACTGAATTAAGTACAACCAATATGATGAGTATTATGCTAATAACATTTTCTAAACAAATTTCTATTCAAATATAAAAGATATAAATAGGATAGAATCAATTTAAATATTATGAAATGTTAATTACATTAAATATTATTGAATTTAATTTCTTTTAATAATCATTTAGAGCGTCTAAACGTTAACTTAAAACGAAAAATACATTTTATTTTGATTTTTATGATAAAAATGAACGATGGAAGAGTGGGAAACATATTGTGAGAAAACACGTGAGCGAGTGTCTGCCCGGGCAACAGGAGAGGAGCAAATATTATTGGCACGAGGGGAGGCGATTTATGGTGTTTGGAATGTGATCTTGTAGTGGCGAGATCCTTCTTGCACGAGGATATAGCCGACACTCACTTACTATGAAACACATACACTTCGTAAGTTGATAAATTCAGTTTGACAGTATTAGCCACCTGCCTAGTTTGTTTATTTCGAGAAATGGTAATATTTATTTTCTCATCAAGAAAAGAATTAAAAGTTTAATATATTCAGTACTATGAGTCCGGGTCAATGATTTATAAACCTTCTTCCTTCTAGAAAATGGTTTAAACTAGTATAATAGTGAAAGGTAAATATTAGCAACATTAATGAAGTTCGTATAAAATGGCTAATGTTGAGTTTAAAAAAATTGACAAGTTGTGTTTTTTAGTTAGACCATATTTTTCATTATACATTTTTGATATTTTTTTACATCTTATTCATTGCATCACAATAAATATTTTGAGAAAAAAACTGTTTTTAAGTGGAAGATAGATTTAGACTTTCATGATACCTAACTGATTTATTAACCCTTTAACCCCCAGTGTTGCCTTTTGGCAACGCCATGTTTCTGTCGATTTTTCTCTAAAATTATTTTGTTTGAACCTCAAAAGCCCACAGTTGTCTTTTGTCAACACCCTTTATTTCAGAAAACGGCCACTAGATGGGAGTTTAGTCCAGTTGTCTTTGCATTAGAGAATTTTTCAGAGCGACCACACGGTTTGGAGGTTAGTGGTAAGTTGTGCTTTTTCAAGCGATCTTCTACTATAGTTCGAGACATTTCGTACTGTGGGAAAAAATATCTTATCAACCCTCAGTTATTCTAGTTTATGTTTCTAATAAGTTTTAGTAATTTAAGCGAGCTTTTCCATAATTTATATGAGAAAATCGCCGTGTTGCCAAAAAGCAACTATGGGCGGATGTGACATTAAATTTCACTAGTTTAATTCAGTTTCTCCATATAACCCCATGCTAATATTAAAGCTAGCAATAATATTGCAATAATGATATTAATATCATTTACAGCTAATATTTTGTGTTAATTATATGTTTTTTGGCCATTTTGTATAGGACATGATTTAAACTTCACAATGGACCAAGAATATTTTGACAAAAAGGAAATAGAACGGTTTTTATTAATACCTGCTGATGACAACGTGTTCGAAGTGGGGGACATAGGGGACATTGGCATTAGGGTCTACTCCGATGTAACCACAAATGCCCGTAGTTGCTTTTAAGCAACAAAAAAAATTTTTTAACCTGTGAGGGAAAACTAAAAAAAACACTTGTAATGTGTTATTTAGACCCTAAATAAAAGAAAAATAGGGAAATTTTTTTCTCGGTGCATCATAATTCGGGTTTCAATGGGTTAAAAAAGGGAATCAGTATACGCGTCAGTTATTTAAATCCACTTAGGTATTAAATTTAAGTAAAACTAGACCAGATTTAGTTTTCCTCATGCTTCCAAGGTAATCATAAACATAAAGTGGTCTCTGTACTTGGGTTGTGATTCAGCGGAGGTCGCGAAGTGTGTTCCTGCTTAACAATTAACTACGGGCATGGCGTGCATTCTGATCGAGGAGGATATTAACGGCTACAGTGCCTCAAGCCATTGTTACATTCGTACGTTGTGCTGTAAGTTGTACGATTTGTTGTGCTGCAAGTAGATTAGAAGGGCAATGGGGAGTCCATAAGTATAATGAGGTTTTATGGTTTAAAAGAATATTTCGTACTTAAAACTATAAAAGAACGTTTAAAATGACATTAAGTAAATCCAAGCTGGTTTACAACAAATCATTACAGTTGGTAAAAACCTGTTTATTAACTTCCTATGGACACATAAAACAAAAAATGATAGTATTGTATGAAAAGAAATAACCACCAAAACATTATTTACAAAAATATTGTTTTTTTCACTTAAGAAATGTAATGATACATGTTCCAAATTGTAGTACTCATTGAGCAATCCAGATAAATTTAACAACGTATAAGAGTTGATTATGAACAATATTTGTGATATTATAGTATATAATTGAAGAAGTCTGCGAAAGATTTTTAGGCAAATTGAGATAAGTTAACATCACTGTTAAAGAAATCATATACTGACATAAAACTCTTTGCTTTTGCTTTTGCAAATCTGATTTTTATAAGGGACGATAGCTACTCTGACGCCTTGTTTGGTAAACATTTAATTTATTCTACTTAGAATAATCACGGCTAACCTCTCTTCGCCCAAGTAAAATATCGAAATAACAGGTTGAGAAAATGGAGAATAGTTGTAGACGGGCCAGGTCGCGTGGCGCAAAGGGGGTTCGAATTTCCTGACAAGTAAAACTCAGTAATTGTGGGTAATTATGGAGAAGTCACGAAACTGGTGGGAAGGGGAGTGAAAATGGCGGCAAATCGAAGGAGAGCGGGATAAACTCCTGGACGAGAATTTGAATCTCAGTTATAGCCAAGCGTCTGATTGAATAAACGATATTTATAACCCGGGGTTATTGAACACTCATAAATAAAGAGTGTTTCACATAAAGAAAATGTATGAAAGTCATTCTATTGGGAAGAAAGCAGTCTAAAAGTTTAAGATTTTTCGATAAGAGATAAAATTGGAATTAATTTTTTCCAAACAGCTTATTATTATTATTATTATTATTATTATTATTATATGTATTATTAGTAGACCATCTAAAAAAAGAAACAAACAAAACCGTAAAAGCGGAGCAGCACGTCGTGTTCAATTGTTAATTATACAACTACTTGTACGTTCTCGAGAACATTTATAATGTATGGAGCTCAGGTTTAGAGAGAATTACCACTTACATTACGGAGTGCTTTATTGCCATTAAACAGCTGTTAACAGCCGTAATGCGACTGAGTTACTGCGAGTTATGAAACCTCTGACCCCTACACATTTCTGGAATTCTAAGTACGTCCTTTGCGACGGCTTAAGAATGCTTTGTGGTAGACTCATAGTGAAAAAATTAATCTTTACTTTTTTGTAAAAGCGTGTTTACGACGTAAACTCTGAAGGATATTTCTTTTGTTTTTGTTAAACGTTTTATGCAAGGGTGTCAATATAAAACACTGGATGTAAATAAAAAAACGTCTTACAACACTTAAAAATATATTTACACTTATACTGTATTTACATACAAGATGGTAAATATACAAAAATGTAAATATATTTTTAATGTTGTAAGACGTTTTTTATTTACATCCAGTGAATACAACAACACGTATCATGCTAATCAAGAAATTATGTAATATAAAACAGGTAAAAATTAAGATGCGTTTGAATTTTTATAAACCATAAAATAGGTAAAGGGAGAAATAATTACAGAATCAGAACTGTAGATAGCAAAACATTAATATAATGTCAGAGATGATTTAATAATGGTTCGAAAATTAATTTGTTTGAGGGGAGAAAAGAGCGTTTTCTGATGACGTACGAGTTCTAGAAACATTCCAGTACAGAACCCTCCAGTACCTTTAGTATGATTATAAATGTCCTCCTCTATGAGTGTCCCATGCCTCTAAGATATATTCTTACTTGATAAATGGTGAAAAAGACATAAATAAAATCCCTTTAGAAAAGAAAGAAAACATAAAGGGGATAGAAAAACCAAACAAATGAGAAGCTCTAAATCTTTTCCACAACACTGTTCTTGCAGTTGGCATGAAATTTGGAAAAATAGTCTAAAATGAAAGAACGAGTAGTCATTTACCAAGAGCAAGCACTCGGTGGAGCTTCAAAGAAGATGAGAAGTAGCAAGTAAATATTATCGGCCAGAACTGAGCGATCCAACGATTTATTATGTTTGGAATATGGACTTCCAAACTGAGAACACATCTTCTCTTGTCTTCACTCATCCACTCAATAAAAATTAATTTACTCTCATCCATTGATATTCCTCCTTTAACATTAATTGTTTATGATGGTGAAATAGTTATTGATTGGGATTTGCGAACATTTACCGTCACTGGAATCAATTGGTATAACTGTTTTGGGGTCTTGGGTCAGATTCCGTCGTGATAATTCTTTTTACTCAAAAGATGGAAAATATTCGCAAAAACACAGTAAACAGCACGACTCAATTCAACATACCCGAAAATTGATTCAAATGTGTGAAACACTTTAATCTAAAGATTCCATAATACAGTCTTTTTATCTTAGCTCCAAATCAGTTATAATTTAGGATTATTAATTTGGTAATAATTGATTTTAACAACACAATTTACATATTTATAATGCAGAGGATATAACACTCATATACAGTCCGTCAGTCTTTCAAATTGAATAAAATCCTAAATGCATCACGTTTTTAACAACACTCACAAAACGGCACCACACCTTAAACAGTCCAAAATTAATCATCAGATCAGCCGCATAATCAACTCCAAAACCACTGTCGAACTCGGGGCGATCACACTTTTACTTTCACTGCTACAAAGAACGCATTATCATAATCGAAGGAGAAAGCGTTCCGATTTATGGAAGTGGGGCGACTGGGGCCCCGCCGCGATACGGATAATAACACGGATAAGCCGAACTGCGGATAATAACACGGATAAGCCGAACTGCGGATAATCCGAACCCATCCACCGATACTTAGGACATTTAGCCTCCATTAGACGTGGTCTTGGGGCCAAACGTATACCTTGGCATCATCATACAATTGTAATACGAGTCATTTAGAGTTCTCGCTCGAGTTTTAGGTTCGAGGATTGGAGTGATCAAAATATAAATGAAGAGAGATAGTAATTGCGTTATTAAAGTTACCAATTGTTTAAAGTTGTACCGTTGACTATTCACAGTCAATGGTTGTACTTTTGTGTTCCGGATCAATGATAGACTTAATAAAAAAGGTTAAAATACCTGTAGTCTGTCTTATGATCCAAAATTGTCCTTAGGGATCCCTAAGGACAATTTTGGATCACAAGGTGGACTACAGGTATTTTAACCTTTTTTATTTCCAATTGTTGCCCGGATCGACTCATAACTAAGCAATTTTTAATTTACACCCCAGGTTTTTTATGAAAGCTATGTAAATATATAGTTTATATATGTTAGGCTTAGCCAGTTCCTTGCTAACATAGATAAATAATATTGCTGCAAGATGGAGTTGAAAAGATATAACTAGACTTGTTAAACTATATAATATTTCATTAATCCTTTTTATAAACCATTATGATCAATACGAGCTTATTGGTCCAAAATCACTATTTTGGATCATAAGTATTTTTTGGCCGTTCGATTTCCACAAAAAAACTATGTAAGAACAAGATAATGAATAATTAGCAAACAGCAATGCAAGTTTACAAAGAAAATTATTCAAAAACACATACACATGCACAATATATAGTTATATTCATACTACTATACACTGGAGTATAATTTATTTCATGTCACCTGCATATTAATTACATAATATAAGTGTATAGTATATAACAATGTATAGTATATACATTGTTTTATAAGCTACTTGTACATTTCACTATTCAACCCTGGCACGATAGTAAATCCATGAGATTAAGAAAAGTAGTTTTAAAAACTGATGTAACAAACAGTTTTTTTTTTCATTTTATTGGAATAAAATCAGGCCTATTTAATCTAAGAACCGAAAAGGAAAACTTTAGAAAGACTCAACAGATGTCAAAGTTTAACCAAAATGGCCGCCGGACATTGGGAACTTTTATTGGCAACTTCTGCGGCTTCAAAGCGGAAATGTCTGAACTCTGATCCGGGTTAAGAGCAGAACTTGGGTTAAAACTTGGTTCGGTTGATAAAAAATGTACACAAGTTTTTTATACTTTTTAATGACTAACTTTAATGTTTAGTTAACTGACGAAATGAAATTCAAGTTCAAATTTTCAATAATCTGTAATAGACAGTATTGGCAAAGCAAGTCGAATATTACATGGTTACATGGGACATACGAGCAATAGTAGCAGGGTATAAGAGCAATAGGAGAGGAGATATTTACTCGTTGTAGGATAAACATATTTGAAAAGACGAGAGTAAAATTACCGGTAACCTTAAGATTTTTGAACATAAGTAACTGTGTGCAAAGTAGAGTTTTGTGCATGTGACATAATCAATCTGACTTTTTCGGTCAATGATGAAGCACACAAGTATCGAGTATCAAGCAACTGTTTAACGAAAATTATAAATACTGTATTACTCGGAGTTAAGTAATTGCCTTTTCCTAGGCTAATAAGTTTTTCAGCTGTAAAAATAAAAACAAGAAGAATAACAAAAAGGAATTTCTGGGGGAAATACTTATTTAATGGTACTTGAACAGATATTTGTACTGAAATAAACAGTGAGAGGCAAACTTTTCATTAGAAGCTCTTCAATATCAAAGCAGAAAGAGCGGTTATTGCCTGTTGGTCTGAAGAGTGGGGCTTTGATTGAAATGCTTATCAATGGGAATTTCTTTTACAGCAGTGAAAGACAGGCTTTAAAAATATACGATTTAGCTAAGTTTTTTTTCAGTTTAGATACATTTATTTTATTAGTTGCTGTAGTTATTTTATTAGATGCTTCAATCAGAATAAAAAAGTCTTTTTGGACAGACAATCTTAATTAAACAACTTTGGGTCTGTGAATGAAAATATCCTTACAGAAACCTTAGGGTACCACACAAAATATCTCAAAAATTAATTTTAACAAGGACTAAATCTTGCCTAGGGCAAACGATTTAATACATTAATCCGTGGTTACGCAGTTTTTTGTAATCGTTGAAACTCTTAAACATAAACGAGCTAGAATCAGTTCCACAAGCACTTATCAAGTCTCATGTTTCAATTGTGTACGGTATCCCAACACGCACAACTTGAAAATGTCTCGCGAGTTTTAATTGCAGAACAGAACGTTTCTCTCTGCGCGCTCCGCCGGCCGTTCGACAACAAACACGAGTTTACAGCCTATTTGGAGACATTCACTTCTCGTAAACCCTTTAGCTTGTTTAAACGTGACAATAATGGCAACTTTCAGCCGCCTTGATTTTGTTTCTTTTCAGATTTGCTCGATGAAAACATGAAAACTAAAACAAAATTATAGTTTATGATGACAACGAAATAAATCAATAAACCACGATAATTATATATCCTTAAATAATAAAACTTCTAACTACCAGTTGTGCTAGACAGTTGATTACTTTAATTATAACTTAAATCCGTCTTTGTGGTTTATTTGAACTATTTCCCAAACAGTTCTTAACAAATTTATTGCTTGACAAATTTAATTCCTCAATAACGCATTAAATAGGCCCCTAACTATAAAAATTAAAATCCACTATTCTTGTCAAGAATACCATATTAAGCCTAAAAATAATGTTTGCATTTTAAAGAACTTGCATAAGCAATATGCACGACACATTTGCTTCATTTAAACTACTGTTAATACGAATCAGGAATAAAATTAATCATGAGAAACATATTTTTTATAACAATATACAAAGCACATAGGTGAATTCATTAATACAATTCCAGACACTTAACTCTACTTTCAGAGTTATAAACCAGAAGGAATAATTTAACAATCTGTTTATATTGAAAAACTTTAGATTATTTGGAGTCATGAATCCTTAGCTACTTTCAAATGCTTTAATAGCTGCTTTAAATAATGAGACTTTTGGAAATCGCCTTGTTTTAAGACTTCAATTATAGATTTTTTCAGATTCGATTCATCCATAAATACGCTCATAGATAACCACTAATTCATCCTTCTTTCATAGATTTCTTTAGATTCAATATAATAACTATTTTATTGAGAATCGTCTACCATCTTCCATAAACAAGCGATAAATAGTATTTCACCGAAAAGTAAAGCCGCTACAACGTGTTTGTTGTTCATATTTTAAGCCCCGGTACAAGACGAGATATTGCTCTCCCTGCTTTCATTATATCTCAACGGGGGCTTAAAACATCGCTTTGGGGCTGTTACAAGAAATATCCAGCCACACCACACCCTTCCTTTTAAAAACTTATGATTTTGCTGGAACTCTTCGTTCTTACTCCGTGTTTTAAAATAAACTTTTCGCGTTTCCAGATTAAACTACAGTGTTGAAATTATGAAAATTAGAGAAGATGGTCGGATATGAGATGATACTTTATGGATTTGTTTACTACAGATAGATCTGCTACATTTAGGTGAGAGAATTTGCTGTTTTGATTTGAAAATTAATTTTGTGTGGAATGTGCAAACTAGTTTTGAGGAATTGAAAACAACCGTGTGCTGGTATATAAGCGTGCAAGCAAGCCTACGTACCCTTACAACGTTGTTTTTAAACGAATTAAGAAGAAATTAAAAGTCTGGAGTATAATTTGTTTATGACCTAAAAACGACTTCAAGTAAAGTTTAGAGATCAAATGAACACTAGGATTTTTAATTCAATATCGAAAGAAAATTAAAGAGTATTACCTATTAGATGAGGTCAATGTCATTCTACATCACTTTTAAGTCCACGGTGATACTTCTGTAGGCGTGTTTTAAGAATCGGGGTCTTGAATCTAAAGCTCAACAATCAAAGATAGCCGGGTCCACAAACGACCCGTTATAAAGCAACAGCCTTCTCTCGAGATAGGTCTGGCTACCATCGAGATCGAAGATACCACTATAACCACAACACCACCCTACCTGTCTAGAAACCCGAGTCACAAGAACTTTTGATCCCCTGGTCGGATAAATATTATGATAGGCCGTACTCGGAATCATGCAAGCTGTAAAGAATATATGAAACTCCACCCCACTCGGAGTGAATACGTGAACCATTTTATACCACCGTGTGGGATGTGTGAGTCCAGTGACTGAACGAGAGGCATAATATCAATATCAATATCAAATCATATCCACACTCCGAGGTGAAATACGTCCACACACCCACCATAGGTGGCGGTGTAGGCACGACCTCCACGTGCTGCGGTAGAGCCGCTACTGAAGAGGTCACGAGTCACAATATCTCCATACAATACACGGCCAGTGACCGCGGTAGGGGTCGTGCCACCGAGCTCTACGTTACACCTGGAGTCACACTACTCCCTGACCAAACATTTGAAGCGTGCAGGCAAGATGGCAACAAACTTTAGTTTTTTGTTTGCGTTGGTTACAGATGTGTTGTGTGTTGAGTAGGATTAAAATTTCATATTGACTTTGAATTTTGACAGCTTCTCCCCGACAGTAATGTGACCAACAAAATAAGAAAAACATCGGAGACAGCAGCATGCTTTTGGACATAGAGTGGTGCCTCCAGAAACATCATAGAGTTCAATGGTCGTAACGACTCCGTAATGCAGGATGAAGAGTTAAAAATAAAAAAAGTTCATCGGTGATGGAAGTCACGTTTGAATAAAAGTGCGGGAATTTTAGATGTGAATAATGGAACAAAAAGACTGAGATAGAAATGATTTGGATGGATTACGTACGAGTATAGAATTTCCAAACTTAAAGCTAGATTTAAGATAGATGGGTGGAACTCTCTAATTTTGAATTGTTTTCCAATTTTTTTTTCATAACCATCCCTCCTGAAAACAGAATCGAGTTCAAAACTTTAAAAGACCGTGATACGTTTGAAAAAAGCAAAAAACTTTCTGAAACAGATCATCAAATTTATTTATTTTTTTACTTGAAGGGTAAAATTTTAATTATTTTTTCAAAGTAACATACTATAAAAACGTTGACGATTAAAATGCGCATACATTGCACAATATCTTCGATGTAGTTTATTTCAAGTCATTTCAATGGTGGAATCATTCAGGCCATTTTTATTGCTAAGTGGTATAAACCTAGAAAGGTTAACACTTATCAAATCGCATATAAATTACATACAGATATTTAAATTGCGTTTAACCCGTCTTGTGAGGACGCCATAAAAATTTAAATTGAAACCACAAGGCAAATTAAAGTTGGCAATTTATACTACAGTTTATATTTAAATACCGTCATTTAATTTGTTTGAAACATATCTCGTTTTCGTTTTTTTTTTCATTTCTACAATGTTAGATTAGAAGAAGAAATTGATACTATACGTAAGTAAGATTGATTTAAAAAGTCTTCAATCAAACCTACATAATGCGCTACAAAGTCCAAGGCCAGGATGACTTGCTAACCTTCACTGCATTGTATTTGACACGCTGGGGCCCAAACTGTGACGAATCCAAAATGTCATTATCGTGCGTGGAAACCCAATCTCTTCAAGGATCCCCGTCTTAAGGGTCACAATAAGAATATTGTTTGATAAAGTTTCAATTTAATAAAATCACTTAAATATACTCTTCTAGCTGTCTAGTCAAAACATCAACATTAAACTAAGCTGACAGATTCTCGTAAATTTAACCTAATGATTACCAAGTCCTTATTATGACGATAAGAGTGATAATGTCTGAAATGAAGAGGATAATAAATACTCCGCTCGTCGGTGTCTTTGTGGCTGACACTAGCGATAAGATAATCCATGTCACAGGCTAATAGATCAACGGCGCTCACGTAATGCATGGGGGAAATGCACCTAAAGGCTCGCTCCCCATATCGTAGGCCGACTGTGTTGGTTCCACTATTCTGGGTTTCAAAATTAAACAACTTCAAAAGTGGAGAACAAACTACTAGAAAGCGATTAGCAGATACTCTGTGTTTTATTTTAACATATGACTAGGTAGCCTGTTGCTCGAAATCGAGCAATATTTAGGTACTGATAAGATCAATATTAGTAATTAATATATTTATTTGCAGTTATTAAGTTAATGATAGTGCTTCAAGATTAGGAAGTTGTGCATGGACATGATCGATACCATCGACTGCTTGGATTCAGTCTTGTTCATCCAAAGTTAATAAAATACGTGCATGTCGTAATCCACGTTTCTGAAACTATATTTTGTATATCAGCATCACACAATAAATTAGCATTTCCAAATAAGCGTTTTTTTTTTATTCCTGGTATTAGCTCCTTTAACTTGCTGTGGACAACTCTTGCTATTAAGTCAGGTTGAAAATGTGCCGAGCTCCCAGGTTCCAAATTTCAGACCACTTAATATTACATGTCGTTGTTACTAATAAAAAAGGTATCCCAAACCGTTGAACGATAGCTATTACGTCCAGGTAGTTTTAGTTCATATTTTGTGGTGATCCTATATATAAATGGAGAAGGGTGGATTACCAAATTACTTCAAATACGTCAGTTTTAGTGGTTAGCTTGCTGTTTGACAAAGTCCATTTAAAACATATCTACACGCAGTTGGATGACTCCGAATTAAAGTCAAGTCGAGTGCCTTCTATCCTCACATACATATTAATCATCCAATGTAAAAGAAGCTTTTCGGACCTATGCAGAATACAAAAAAAATCCCGTACAGCAAGTCGAAAAGAGGAATACTGCAACATGTGGTTGCGTACCACAAAGGTTCCTTGAGCATGTTTCAAACCTACATGCCAGCCATTATCTCCATTTGGAAGTGTAATAACGTTATATAAATATACCTGAGGGTACTTAAATTGATGGTTTTCTGCAGAAAGTAAAGTCTCAATTCGATTATAAAAAATATCGTGAATTGGAAAGTTATATACACTTCCTACGATGGATTGATCTGCTTCAGAATGCACAATCGCAAATGCGGAGTTGTAGGATCTTGATATTGTTTAGGTAGTTTTTATTTGTTTTTTTGTTTCCCAGTAATTGACTCTGTCAATGAGATGTTTAGTACATTTTTATTGGGTGCATTCTTCTAAATTCACTTCACTTTTATGGCAACACAGATTAAATGTCCTTAACGTACCAGTTTTTTCAACTTAAAGTGTTTTCCTCTGCAATGATTACAAAGTACTGTAAGTCCATATTTTCTAGTGAGAATGGTTATTCTTCGGCAGACATTCGCTTTTCCCAATTTCTAGGAATCTATGTCGTGTTCTTCATTAATCAGCAAACGAAATTTTCTCATATAGTTGAAATTATTAGTTCTTACAAAGCGGATATCTATTTTTCTTCTAATTGGTGGCATATATTGTGACCTTTCTAAATATCAAGTTTAATTTATTTTTAATATTTTTCCATTTAATTAGTTAGCTAGAACTTGTTTGCAGAACATTTATTTGTGACAGGTTAATAAAAACAAACCTTTAACACCAGGTGATTAAATGTGACTGAAATTGTGCATATGATCAATATGTAAACAAATATTATCTGCCATAAGAATTATATGGTAACTTTAAGGGCCACTTGTGCGAAGCCCTTAACATACATTAAGCTAATTTTAAGGGAAGCACAACTTCAGAGAGAGCTCTTTAAAATGACACCAAAAACATTAAAATCGGTTAAAAACTCTAGGAGGAGTTCTACTCACAAAATAACCCCTTGTAAATTAATTATGTATAGATGGGGGAAATGTTTGCTGCTAAAACGTTTGATGTTCAAAACTTTTCCAATAAAATCATATGGGTAAATGAACCACTCCAATGACAACTCCAAATGGGTAAGACCACCGACGCATTCATTAACGTAGGCACCAGAGCTGGTCGATGGCCAAATGACCAGTGGCTGAACCCTTTAAAAAAAATTACAAAATAGTTTCTTCAAGGCTTTTCTTGTGATTAAATTGCAATTTACGGATTATGAAGCACATACGTCCCCTATAATACCTAAAAATGTACATGCAGTGGTGCACCTTGTTCTTAGATATTAACTTCCTGAACCAACCTTTCCTTGGGGAGACTCGATTCTTCTACCTGTTACACCCTGATTCTATTTTAGCCAGTAAAGGAAATACAAATACAAGTATACAAATGATTCGATGAAAACTCAGTCATCTTTTATTAGCCGATTCAAACAAAATGGCCCAGCGGTCCTTGAGACTAATGTTAGTTTTAGCATTGTGCTTATAGACGGCTCGGGCCAAGTTATTTGACTCGGGCTACTTCTCAGTGTGTGTTGCACTAATGTACTATTCATTGCAGGAGCCTGGCCAAGTAGACTACATTTCGAGAGTTATCAAGTTAAATAGTGCCAAAAAAGTATAAACAATATTGTATGGCTGTGCAGTCGAAGCTAACACTTGTACTACTTTTGAAGGAGGGGTTCACAAGGAAGCACTGGAGAAAGTTTCCCCATTTTCCTAAGGGAAAATCAAAGCCTAATCATAAACAAGCAACTGTGAGAACATTTCATCCGGTTTCTAATTTCTCTCGACATTGGCCAATTTGAGGCATTTATTGACTGGGCCAGTAGGACTGAAGGTCCCATTACAGCGAACCACTCGTAGGTAGCGGCTTGGATGATGGGTTCACATAATTGTAGACCATTACTCGCCAATCCGAAGTCCCCGGTTATCCGAACCTCGCTATTAATCCAGTGACCCATTACCCCGCTTTGGGCCTGTCTTAACCGAGCCCGTGTTTAGGATTAATTGCGGCCGTTTAGGTCTGGTCAATAACCATACATTCCACGGAGAAGGCGCTCCAAGTTGACCGTGTAATCTTTATTCGGGATTCCTTCTGTACTCATAAATTCTTAAACAATTTATTAATTTTTTAAAAAATTTGGAAAATAACATGTCAACTACTGTACCTTAAGAAGAGTCACTTAAACCAGTAGTAAACTTAACACCCCAAGATTTAAATTAATTGAAGATGTCTAAAGAAGCCAAACCTATGCAACCAACTTATTATAATGGTCATTTATACGTTTTTTTTACGAATGAAACTAAAGATATTCAACTAGTTTTTAGACTTGTCAAATGTACTTTAAATGAACCTAATCTACTACGATGACGTATTTAATCCTAGTTAAAAAAATTTTTACTTCTAGGAAAGACGATTTAACGAATATGTTACTACATGAAATGTGTTTTTTGGCAATGCATGTTAGATGTAAGTGGAAATCAATGAGAAAACGCACGTTTAATGCGCATGAAACAAATTTGTATTCTCTTTATCCTATTGAATAAAACCATTGACTTTAAATCAGGAGGAGACTAACCATCCTTATGGACCAGCTGAGCCTGTTTTTGTGTGAACCAGGATTTGAAGTGGATTAGTTCCACTAAATCACCAATAGATAGTGCTGACGTAAATGATTTATTTCAGCTATTCATTTCAGTTTTCAAAACTTAATACGCTAGAAAATAAGAGTTCTTATTCTTATGATTGCTCTCTGAACACCTTATTGTCAAAATATTCCCTCATGAAAGCGTAATTAATAGTTGACTGTAGCATACTCTATTGGAGAATGCTGTAACTAACTTCTCTTTCAAATCCTAGCTCACATAAAAGTTGGTACACTTTTTATAATGGCAATGGGAAGTCTCCTCTTGATTTAAAGTCAGTGATAAAACACATAGGTCTTAAAACCAACACTCGTTTTCACTTCGTAATTGGCAAGCCGCGGCGTTTTAAGAACACACAACTGCCAGACTGCCACTCGTACGGACTTTCTCGCCTTTTTAGCAGCGAGAGGTCGCCGCCCCTGGAGAAGCGACGGGCGCGTCTGCTACAGGTCGAGTCAAATACCGTGACCAAGGCCGTCCGTAAGCTCAATACGTACTACAAGTAAAATTAGCCTGGGGAACGCCATTTGATTTGACCTATATTTTGTCCTAACCGCAACCCACCTAATAGACCGGGAGCTGGGAGGTAAAAAATTAAGTCATAAGATGCACATGTAAAAGCTGTGCATTTTGAAGGGACATCCTGGGGGGTTACAAAAATGGGTTTGTGAGCCCTCAATCTGGGGGCTTTCTCCAAGGTGGACAAACTTGAATGTGACTTTTTTGAATTCTCCATAAGAATAACATGGGGATGAAGTTTGCAGGTTTGTTGCAATAGGTATGTAAAAATTGCGTGGTTTTAAGTCAATATCCAATAAGTTTTGACTAGAAGAAGCCTTATTCCAAGTTTTATCATTATATGTTAAAAAATAAGGGTGATGTAGGGTTTCATTTTCTCCCCATAAGAATAACACGCGAAAATGTGTGCAAGTTTACTGCCAAGGAAATGCAAAAATTGGGGATTTCAGGCTAATATACAATATTTCTTAACTAAATGAAGCCACATACTAAGTTTCATCAAGATATTTTGAGACATAAGCGAGTTCTACGATTTTATTTATTTCCCGTAAGGTTAACATAGGAAGACGTTTTGATTTCATAACTCTCAGTATCTAGGTAACCAATGAACATAGAGTAATGATTCAACATACCAAATTGTTTGTTTTTTATGCTGAATTCAATGGTGTGAGCTAAAATGTGATCATTTAAATGGTTTTATATTAAAATTGCCAAAAACCCATTTTTATGGGTTATTTTCAAGTTTGTCCACCTTGGAGAAAGCCCCCAGATTGAGGGCTGAAAAACCCATTTTTGACACCCCCCAGGATGTCTCTTCAAAACGGCATAGCTTTTACATGTGCACCTTATGACGTAATTTTTGACCTCCCAGCTCCCGGTTTATAAGGACGAATGGCAGCACTCACCCAAACTAAATAACGTCTCAAAAATGTTTGGGCCTGTGTACAAACACATACGTGGGCCCCCCTATGTAGATCACTATCAGTGTTTGAGACAATTATTCATTACTTTTGTTTTTAAATTAACCAGCGAGAATTTGAACTTAATAATGATTTGAATAATCTGTACAATTCATAGAAGATACTGATTTTTTCGCATTTAATATTTAGGTCATCTGTATAAACACACTGTTTGAATTTTAATCCAAAAGATTATTGTGAGAGTTGAATATTTTACCATTATTCAACGCAACAACTAGACAAAATATCGGAATACTAGAACCCCAGCACTATAAATGAAACGTTAATGTGATTTCCTCATTACTGAATCAAGTTCACACCCCATGTATTTATCTATGGTGTTGCTTTCCTTTTTAATCTCTATCAATAACTACGAAATAACCCGGCTTGGGTAACACAGGTAGTTTGTTACGTCTCGAAACTAGTTACCAATTATACGCCGCCGTCTATAACTAAGGATTGCTAGAAAATAATTGACACCCAGGAGAAATTAGATCTGAACTTGTGTTGCGGCACTCCTAGGCCTAGTACTTGTTTATTGGTCTGTTGCTCTAATTAGATCAACTGGCCTTGGTGTGCGGGGCGGGAGAGAAAAGAGCAAATATGATTTGTAGATGAGTAGAGCGGTTGAGGTTGTGGTGGAGAATATGAGAGATTTGTTTGTAGGTAAGACTTTTTTCTGGTACTTCCTAACGGACAATTTTTAGGAGTTGTTAAATGAAAAAATATATCACTAAATGCTTTTCAAATTCAAATTAGTATAAATTATCACTCTCGTGATAATAAGAACAATTTTACTTAATTTCCGTAACGTGACTGATCTAAAACCAGATCATTTCCCGTTTCAATATAGCTGTAATCGGTTTATTTTAAGATAACAGAGTTGTGTTATCACAATACACAGTATATAGGTTTTATCCTCTCCCCTTTTAAATTCACTTTTCCACTTTGGCTTAACAACTGTTAGTTTCCTATTCAGCAGAAATATTTAATTCTTGGAGCAATTAGAAGTAATATAGCATTAATGAACTAATTTAACTTTATATCGGGAAACTATTCATAATCAATACCAAGCGAAACAACAATACAATTTGAAATTTTACCGCAGATTGAACATAAAACTGTTTTAGGCTTGTCAAAATTTTGTCCTGCGATCCTTATTACATAATAACACTTGAGCTAGGAAATAAAGAACTCCCTTTGCCACGCGAAAATTAATTAGCGTTTGGCATCAAGTCAGTTTCGCCAAAGAGACTCATAATCTCACATTGTGGTTCAGTAAAGGGAGATTAGGAAGGCGTATAAGAGGCTTAAGTCTTCTGAGTGTAATCTTTTGATGTACATCAAATGTATTAACTCCAAGCTTCTCAGAGGAGGGTTTGCATTAATAACACATCTTACATGATTGTTCGCTGAGAAACTGGTTAAAAATGTTTTCTGCTAAGATTGCTTTATTTTAATGAATATATAAGCAGAAAAAAATTAAAAACATTCAAAGAATTTATTAATAGACTCTACTGTTGGGAAAATATTACTATTAGTGAGAGTCATAAGGAAATAAGTGTTTTAAATTAGCGGACGACAATCGAAAACCCCGTTTCCTATCTTTTATTATCAAAACTGGTCCAGTGGGTAGCTATAGTTTCTTAGTTTTTTTAATGATTACAAAAAAAGGTTGATCAGAATATTAGAGTATGAGACACATCAATATTATTACATTTAAATTGAACAAGCAATTGAATGGATCATTCACTACAATATATCTATTATTTATCCTTGGACAGAACTATTGCAAATATTTCTAGGTCGGATAAAACCGTCTGTAGGTTACGATTTGACCTCCCAATCAGCGCACGAAATGTCAAATGCTATTTTATCGGTTAAATTACGTCATCATATTTACTACAGTTAGATTACAAGATCAACGGCTTATTGAATTTTATTGCACTTGTCCTAAAAAGTTCAAGCTTTTAAGGCTCTTGCAAAATTAATAACAGTAAAAGAAGTTGATATTAATTTGTGAACGGAGTGAAACATGTTTATCATAATCTAAAATATCGTAATTCAGGCAACTTTTATTAATGCAGAAAACTTTAATTTGGATTATGAACGGCATGCAGAATCCCCAGTTAAGGGAAAGTGTGAAGTGGAAGAGGATGAATTTTTTAATATTGTCTTTATAAAAAAATTCTCAATTTGATTTGATTCGACTTCCAATTTTTGAACAATCCCTATCAAGAATAGATCAAGGTTCTTATTCCGGTTCTCTTTATCACCCCAGCACCAAGAGGCCGAAGCCCAGGAAGCCGGCCTTCGGCCTCCCAGCAGATGTGATGCTGGACGGCCTCAGGCCACAATGACCGGTCTGACCCTTCCACAGCCTCCACCCGCCCCGTGCCGACTGTACATCCGTCACTGCGACACCGCGACTGTATTTTATGGGGTGTAGCTGCAGCTAATAACTTCACAAAACAAAATAACAACAATAAGGTCATAAAAAGTAAAATTTAAATGGTGGATTTTAAAGATAAATTATTAGCTTGTAGCGTGGTCGTAAGTCAAGGCAGCTGGGTCGCCGCCGCGGGCTAGGACCACGCTCTGGTTGCTCCTGTCTATCTGACCAGACAAGATCTCCTTGTCCTCCCACTTCCTACCTTTACCTTCCTGCCCTACAGCGATCCCCGCTGTCTACTGTCTACTGTACTGACGGGAATATCGACTACTTTTTACCATCGACTTGGTCGATTAGTCTCGACCATCGCCTAAACTCGGAGATCGTATTAGTCGATTAGTCACGATCGATTATTCTAGTTCGAACGACTAGAATAATCGAATAGTCACCAATTCAGTAAAAAAACTAATGTCGATTGATTAAGTTGCCAAGAAGTCGGTTAAACGATAAAATATCGACTCGTTAAATCAGTCGATTAGAAATATCGAATAGTCAAAATAATCTACTTGTAGACTTGATTACCAACTAGTCGATAACACCACATGGACCACACAAAAGTCGACTGCGCCGGCGCCAAGACCCCGTCACGGAGGCCATGGAGTGACTGCCCGAGTGGCTATCGAACCTTTTAACGATCCGCCGTGATTCTCGATAGTTGCAGATAAGTAATTATTGAGCTAGAGATATTTTTCGTGCCCGATTACAGGAATTCAGTTGCTGACAATGATTGGAACTGGTTTGGAATGGAATCATGCATGGAAATGATCAGTGGGGTTTTTGATTATTTCTCGATGAAACTTAAAATACACATTTCTATGCGCACCTCACTCCTATCACACTTGAGCAGTTAGCATCGCAGTGGCCCATTTAATTTAATTCCCGATTAGATGCCATGAGATTCAGCTGCACCGCTGAGCTGCTGGTGTTTTGGGAGCCTAACTGTCGATCGCAGAGCTAAGAACTACCCATATCTTCAGTGAAGATAGAAGACTCTCCAGATGCTGTCAGCAGAGACAACGCAGCCCGAAAAGATAGGCGAGTAAGGACTGAATGTAAGTATGAAAAATTCAAATGTAGTTTTAAAGCTTAATGACCTACCAAATTAAAAAAAAAATCAAAGTGAATTCGCATGAAAAATCATAAATGTAAACCTTCTGAAAAATATATTTAATCGATTAAAAACATCTATTGGAGACTTTTTTTAATATATCTTCTGATTTAAGTCGCCAAATTTTTAATTTTTTCTCCTTAAAAATCATCTACCTAGAAAAATTCTTATTTTTTACCTAGTTGAAAGTATTTATGATCTTTCAACAACAGCCAAATCGCCTCCCCCCTCGGGCCAATTCGTTTTAACAGAGATAAAAACGAGTTTATCGTTGTAATTTCAGTTGAACTCACTCCTCACGTCCGGAGTCGGTTTACAGTAAAACTTGGCCCGACTCGCCTAATGTTCGACTAACAGCAAAGTTGAAACTTCTCGCTTCTTTATTTCTGCCATCCGACTCCGTGAACTGCGAACTCTGACTTTAAGCCGATTACAAAGAGAATTTATACGGTGCGCGTGGATCAGTTTAACTTTGAGTTAGTTAAGGATAAAGGGGCTACGAGGATGTTGGAAGGAATAATATCCAAGGAGTGACTTAAACTTTGTGGACGAGAGTCACGAAGCATTACAGTTTATTTTTACAATTCAAATTACAGTGCAATATATACTTTCTGAACAAGATAAGCAATCATTTTATGGATACATTATTATCGTTATCGTTTCATCCATTATTTATTTAGGGTTATTTGGAGGAAGGTAGACACTGATTGTTTTTTTAGAAAGTCGATTTTTAACAACTAGGGTATTTGATAAAAGAGTACGAACCTATAAATTAATTCTAAAAAAAACGTTTTATCGATCGTACGATCAAACCATTTAAGTCGCCAAAACTAAGACCTAATATTGGGTATTTTTCTTCTTTCTGTTCTATGATACTTTTCACCAGAAGTCGGATATATATTTCAGATTCCAAAATCGACACAATATAGAACATATTTGTATTAATCTTTAGAGGATACCCTCTTCATAATGTTTTACTGATAACCTAAGTTCACCATCACTGTAAATGAATTTTAACAAAATCTTCTAAAAATAAAATGTTGTAAAAATCAAATGATAGAAAAAATGTATTTAAACCCATTTGTCCTTCAACTTTCTCATGAAACAGATAAATACAATTAATTGCTCCGTGATTGGACTTCGACAGTAAGAAAAAGATTAGGGGAAAATCAGAAAGAAATCAGTTGCCGATCAGATAAGGGAGGCGGTAGTTAGGAAAGTAACCATATGGCAATAAAGCTGGGCTCGATCACTGGGCCACCTCTTATCTGAATGACGCCATAACACTAAAGCCTCTGTTTTCTTCTCTAAGTGTTGCTTCTCGTTCTATTTCTGCCCTAAATGCCGCGACTAAAATAAAATCTCTTCAGTCTCATCAGAAACTTTCTCGGATACGACGTCTGGGAACTTTTGTTAGTTTTATAGAGAGTTCATTCAATTGTGGTAATGTTAAGTTAGGTTTTAAATCTCTTACACGTTCAGATATGAGCTTAACTTTCAAAGAGTTATTGTAATTTTTGCTTCTCCAATAATTCTTTAAGATGATCATTTCACATGAAATGTAAAAAAATAAACATATATTTAAGGTTTTAGTACTTTGTAAATAATTTACAGTTATAATTACTACATTAAATTCCGTTTTAAAACGCGAGACCACTTAATTTTTTGCTTGTAACTAGGCTAAAATCATTTTAAGTATTTGGGTATATATAAATATTAAGTGTAGCACATTGATTCACAGTCTGCAGCACACAACAGAATATATAAAATACCAAATTTTGCACTAGTTGACTAGTTGACATAACATTTGAAGTACGTCAACCATAATTAAAATGAAAGTAAACCACAGTTTGGTTTTAGCATGGGTAGGCCAAGTTATTTTTGTTATTTGAAAGGTATATTGCGGAAGTGATGTTCCAAACACAACAGTCCGAGACCATATCGGTTTCTTTGTGCCAATCGTAATATCAATTCATAACCCCCTCCATTGCCCCATATCATGTGATATTTTGCAGCGGGACAACACAGCCGGCCCCTGTTGTCCCGTTTTTCTCCCTTTTTCGAAATGGGCGCCGAGGGTTGCGAACAATGCGAACCTCTCCCCTTGGCAAAAATAACAGTCGGATATAAGGGCTTTTAGACCGCCATCGAGCATCGAGTCTGCCGTGTGTGACAGCACCGGCTCGTGTGACGTGTGACGTTTGTTTTGGTCGTCAAATATTGGCAGATATAAGTCCTAGCTGCGATTAGTTGATAGCCAACCAATAATTTAACATAAGAAGTTGCATATACTATTTTGTCTATAAATTGTTTTTAAATGTCACCATACACAACACAATTGGCTCAGAATAATAATTGAATTGATAAGATACAGTTACGCTACATGTTTACAATATACTAAGTGTATTATTTATATTAAATTGAATCGTGAAAATTAAAATTTCTGGACTACTAAAAGGTTCTTAGCTATGAAAATAAATAGGATGTTATTAACTTATTCAAATTATAATCTATTTTTTATGTTTTATGATAAAATACAGTAATACTTTCTTTTTCGGATTTTATTTTTTGGTAGTTATATAAAACATCATAACACGGAGAACGCATTTCACGAAGAAAATGTCTAGGCACTTAGCCAGCCGTACTTTTTTTCTTGGGAAGGAATAACGTACCTATGTAGCCTAGTTCAGTTCAAAAAAATTTTGTTTTTGGTTCTCCATGCAATGCTTCCAAAATATTCTTCTTCTATGGGCTTGTTTTCAATGTTTAATAAAAAACTGTCCTGGCAAATTATTTTCTTTTTAATTCCTAATTGGTGATTTTTTTAAAGGAAATTAAATTATTTGGAGGATTAGGCTAAATCAAAAAAACTTAGCTCACAGTTTCAAAAGATTTAAAGGAAAACCGAACATAGAAGAAAAATGATGAAATATTATTTTTCTAGATAAACTTTAGCATTATTAAATAATGGAATGATTAATAGCATGCTTGTCTTAGGTTCATCATAGAATAAAAATAGGTACCGGTAAATTAGAAGAAGGAAAGTAAACAAAGCAAATTCGTTACGCTATAAGTAGCCAGTTCGTTACGCTATCCACATTTGCTTTCATCTTCTAACCCTTTTTTATCTCAACAATCGAAATAGAACCCTTTCATTTCCGGGGCGTAACGATAAAAAGAATAAAGAACGCATCCCTTTGTAAGACCCGCTCCCGAACCCTACAACCCTTTGTAAAATGATAGCCCGTTATCAATTGTTCTCGTGAAAAGTAGGGCCTAAAGATCTTTCACTGTTATTGACGCTTTTGTAACTTTCCAACTGTGGTAGATTAACGCCTCCTTACAATTGTACAACTACCTTTGAATTTAAGTTTATTCAGTACTGAAGGAAAAATGTTTTCCTACTCATAATCAGGGTAAGATTCAAGTTAACAGTGCGATTCTCGTTTATGTATCGAAATCCACCGACCGGATCTCTAAGAAACGTCAACATGGTGCCCTCTTAAAACTAAAATATTAAAAGAAATTTCTTCGGGCTTATAGGAAAAGGTATGACAATATTATCTTATTTGAACATTTGTGAGCTGGTTTAACGTCGGAACGTGCGCATTTACTTGTTTTTTGCGAACAGGACTATCACATTCCAAACAGCTAGTCAAAACATCCTGAGCCGGTTACTTCTGAGCAGAAATGTTAGACTCTCAGAAAACATAATCATCTAGTAGTATAATTTGTACTTAACACAAAATAAAAGTTCTAGACACATAAGAAAATGAATTTGGGTTTATTCACAGAAAAAGAAGACATTCTTCTCAGTGATTCAACTATGACTGGGATGGTGGCGTGTGCCAGGTACTTGCAGATCAGGAATGGAATGGTGGATAGTTACGAGTGTGGATGCGACATTCCCTAAAAGAGAATAACGTCCGCACTAATGATTCGACCACCTTCATCAATAGGACCACCCTCATCAAGACCAGTTTGTAATTGATTGGCGAAATTGTGGCCCACGTTAAACTGTAGGTCCCGCAGTTGCCATCGGCTGTTGAGCTACTAATTAACATCCCTGTCTAAGTAACATGTCGGCCTTGGTCAGTAAAAAGACACACTCGTCCTATCTTATGTCTTATTCATAATTGGCCTAAATTATTGGCCCATTTAGGTACCATTTCAAGAAAAACTTTAAGTACAACAGTGAATCGTCACCCGATCCTCGCAGGATCGTGTGATGAAAGATCGCCACAGAACTTTCTCCGGCCAGCCAGTCGGATCTTCCGTTCCTCCCAGTGATGGGACAAACGACTGATTTTAACCATCCGATGGTTCAGCCGATGGTTTTTCTTTCATCCAAAAGTTTTCAGATGGATGATTAATCCGATGGTTTTCTTGTGTATTGGGGTGGGGAGCGCCTTGCCCCCCCCTCTCCGCTGCGTAGAGGAGGAGAACTATCCGATCAGTGGATGGATGGATAAACCATTTATCTGTTCTCGAGCCTGATGGTTCATATACTGTAGATAGTTTTGATTGGTGGTATAGCGTATCTATTTGGATAAAGAGATACTGACGGGCCGCCGAGCATAATCTGCGAATGGACTTATAAAACCTTTTCAATACTTTGAACATATATATATTTAAGTTTAGGTAATAAAAATAGTAAAAGATTTACCCACTGGAGCAAATATACGCATATTTTCACCAATCAATAAAGAACAGTTTCAATAAATAAATAACTGATTCATAGTTTTCTAACGAATTAAAATACGGGCCGGATAGTTATACAATTGAATTAAAACATGAAACGGATTATTTTCAGATAGATGGATAATGCCGTTAAGATCATTCCATGTGAATGAATGGATGGTTCATCCGGATGAAAATCAAAATAACCATCGGATGAATCGGTTGGCGCGCAACAACCGGATGAACCGTTGTTTCTAACGGATAGTTCCTCCCGCCAGGAGGAGCGGGGGATCATTAGCAGGAGCAGGACACGCCCGCCGGGACGTCACTATCCCGCAGGACATCTCCATCCCCGGAACGTCCTGAGTCCTGACCAGCCTCATTAGGCGGTGATAGCCATCTCCCCGGCCTCGCGGCGGCGCGGCGGCGGCGATTAATTAACAAGTGTTGCCGGACAGGATTTGGCATTTTACCCGCCAGCTCCATTAAAAATCCCCGTTTTTACCCCGGTTTGTCGGCAATAATCCCCGTAAGTACCAAAAAACCGGAAAATTACCCAAAAAACTACCGCATGACTTTAAAAATGACCAAATCAGGGCAGTTTCCTAGCTTCGTAAAAGTGGTACTCTTAGATCAATAACTTACAAATTACTTTTGTAGTCTATTTATATCAAGTGTTGTCCTCTAAGATATATAATTTTTAATCTTACATGACTATTAACTTTTTGCTAGCCAAATTATACTTTTTTTAAATCCCCGGCTTTATCCGTTTTACGTGAATCCCCGGTTCGGGTAATTCCCTTGAGCCCAAGTCTAAAATCCCCGATTTTACCCGTTTTTTACTTAATCCTCGCACGGCCTCCATAATACCCGGCAACCGTGTAAATACTCGGTTTTTAGCAACACTAATCAATAACCACGCCTCGGCGAGGGGGAGGCTGAGGGGATTAGGTAGAGGATCCTCTGGTTGTGGACTTGGAACGTAGTGAGGTTTTGATGATGCACTGTACACTCCAACATCCATAGTGGTCTTTATTTGGGTATTTTAAAGGAAGAAAAAATATATTTCTATACACCAATTCAAAAAATAGTTTCTTTTTCGCAGGTTTTTTTGAACTTCGGAGAAAGTTTTTTTCCTGAGGTGATTCAAGGATCATGTGATGGAGTTGGGTATTTCGTTGGTTTTGTAGACTATGTCTTTGTTAATAGGAAAAAAGATATTCATTAATACTGTATTTAAGGAACAGGGCGATTTTTGTGCAGAATAGTATGGCGAAACTGCAGGGTCAATATAGATGATTATACGATGTTCGAAAGCCCTGAAGGTTTGGGTGTTTCTATTAGGGGTCTCACACATAGGTGAGTATACCCAGAAATCCCTGGGGAGACCTCAAATTACGGTTTTGGCCCAATTCACTAACATTGGACAGCTAATCAAAACAAAATCATATCAGCTGTAATGTAGAGGCTTTAACTATAAATAATTAATAGACTTCCCATTCTTATAGCCCAGAAGAGCTAGTTTTGGGTGACCCCAGGTCTGCTTCAGTTTCAAAGTCAATGGTAGAAGTCTTTGTTACGCGCAGAAAACTAACTGTCAAAATTAACCTTTTGAAACAAAATAAAAGCACATGGTTTTGCTCTTATTTGATTATTGTCGAAAAAAGGTCCTAGGCTTAGACCATTGACGTATGGTCCTTGTTACATAGAAGGTTTTAAACTATACTTCTATTTATCATTTACAACTTTTGATCTTGGTATCTTCGAATGTAGTTTCTCTGCCAAAGGCTTCTTAAGTTAGAATATAATTTTTCCGTTCTTTCTCACTTAAACAAATCTCGAGAAGGACAAAATGAGGCGTGTTTATTTGAAAAACAAAAGCGGTTTGAACTGGATTTTTTAAATGGAAGGATAAAAAAATATATAAATATCCCTTGTTTAATTAAATCTCATTGATTTACCAAATTTACGAATTTCGTTCTTCTCAAAACCTAGAAGTCCTGATTTCATCTCATTTCGTTCGTATTAACTCAAGCTTTAACATGTTTCTCATAGGTAGCTTTAGAATTGAGTAAGAAAAATCCTGATCATTTATATAGGCAATCGTTTGAAGGTTGCCAGTTCTTATTACCCATGCGGCACGGCTTGTGTACTTTGGCGCCGGCCGACAGCAGAGAGCGGCAAATGAGGTTTCGCTGTAATGTGATGTCATAGTCAATGTTTGACTGCAGTCCGGCCATCCGCTGAAACTGCTGAGTGGAATATTGATTTGTGGGGACTCAAAGACCGCCGAACAGGAAGTGACGTCCGCCAACATTGGCGAGGCGTTCCGGAAAGAGCGGGGAATAGGCGGGAACTGGGGAATAAGCATCAGGCGACAGACAACAGGCATAGGCAGGTGATGGTCCTGGGTCCTGGGTCGGGACCACCCAGATGCCCGGTGATTTATGTTTTTCAAATCAGAGAACTCTGAGCGAAAATTATAACTTTTTATTTAAAAAATATGAACGGTACGTACTGTATATTGAACACGTACTTGGACTAATTAATTGCTTTTCAACTTTAAGTTAGTGTACAATCTATAATGGAAAATTTGGCTTTGATGTTCCTTGAATGTAATGTTTTCACTAAATTGAGTATATAAATAAGTTATTGTGACAAAAATTAATAACTAACAAAAAAACAAAGCAACAAAACACAAATGTGTGTGACACAGGAAAATTTTTAACTTCCTGTGTCACAAAGCTAGTAAATATTCTAAGACTGATCAAAATAAACCATTATGAGTCATGAGTAAAATCTTCATTGTTTCATAGCGCCGTCTAAAGATTAATATCTTATAATCAATATATATATATATATATATATATATATATATATATATATAACGAGTCGTGTGTTGGTATATCTCGAGCTACAGCCAAAACTACATGTCGTAGAAACGTGATCTTGGTGTCAAATTAAAGCTTGGAATCTCATGATGTGCACTGCAGTGGTTTGGTTTTGATATCTTTAAGGGCTTAGGCCCAGGATCTTCCGAAAGGGAACCATGTCAAGGATTTTGGGAGTGCTTTGAATTGTTGTTATGGTTACCATTAGAAATAGCTACTGTGTATACTAACAGAATTCAGCACTAAGAAACAACAAGAATACAAGAAGAAAAATTATCTCCCGGACAAAGCCGGGGTTCAAAACTCGTAATGTTTCACGACTTAATAGTAAAATATCGCATCGTAAACTTAATCAGTCAACAAATTACAGTAAAACACGACCCAGTTGCAGCTCTATATACGTTCTAGCAAACTAGGTTTATGATACTTCTATAAAACTCAGACTGTCGAAACATGGGAGTAAATTGGATGAGATGCAATTTGCATTTTAAACTAACCAAAGTCCATAGCATTGCAGCGCCGAACTAGGTCACCACGATTGCTTGCAGACTGCAGTCTAGTATTTCAATTCAGAAACCTATTTCTGAAACCCACTGTATTTTATTGCAAATGGAAATAGGAAGTTGAGAATAGAGTGTTCTATTCTAGAACTTAATAACTGAAAATGTTTGCACTATAAATGTACTTGATGTACAGTTTTACAATTCGAAAAACTACAATTACAAACGTACGATTTCTATTTATTTCATTTCAAATCTTAAGTTTTTTATATAGTGGGTTAACTTAATATGAGGGTTTTGAGTTTTATCGGTTAAGTACTGAACCATTAAAAAAGTTAAGTTTATCGTTTTATACTGGAGGGGAAAAGGTGGCATTTTTATTCAAATAGGGACCAATAGAGAGTTTGCTATGTATGCAAAAGAAAATACATAGAGAGAGTTATTAATAAGTGTAGTTCAAGTAACAGTTCTTACTAGTACGCAATGAATTTTCTTGCGATGAAATTTATAGTTCACGGTATTTGGACCTGCGTATACATTCTTCAGTTCATTCGCTACATTCTTCAGTTGGCGATTTTCAGGTGTTTCTCAATGTTTCAGGCTACTTAACATATTGTAAATTAATTAAATACAAAAACAGGACTAATTCATTGTATATCATTCTTAAATTCTACCGACGCTACTTTGTAGTCACAAACAGACAAGAAAATATGTATGAAATTCGACGTGAATTTTTTATACGTTCGATTCTATTTAGGCATTTACAATACATCTCAAAACTTTTACAGTCAAATCAAAACCAAATATCTTCAATTCTCAGTTCGGAATGTAAAAAACCCTTCAATACAACATTCAAATCCTTAGAACCCTATTATTTCCAAATTGAATTCCCCTGCCTCCTGAGTCCCCTGGTATTGTTATGGCCTTTAGCCAGTTTCCTAATTTGAAAACGGGGCGCTCCAGGGTCTTCCGCCAATCTGCGTCTCCATCTCAAAGGATCAAACAAATCTCAATACGGCGAGAATGCAATTTGGGCGTGTATCTGGGGGATGATGTCTGCGCCCCCGCACTTCTCCTTTGTTTACCCCTGGCTGGGGCTCATTCATTGGGAGTTATTTAAATGCTTTCGGGAACCCACTGTTTCGCGTATGCACAAAGAATTTTTAAAATAGAGTTCTTGGGTTTTTGGAATTAAAATATAACAAAAGTAGACCGGTGGTGGTGGTGATTGTACTTACGCCAAACACCAAATCACGAACGCACTGCTGCACAACGCAAACGGAACGGCAACAAATTTAACCTTCGACCCTTTATTAATCTCTACCTAGACACAAAACATTAAAATAAAATACAGTCTAATTGTTATTTCATATTTTACGCAACGACATATACAGTTGATTATGAACAACGTAGCTTACACTCAGGCCGTTACAAAGTTCAACCTGACATTTTGGGATAAAAAATGTAAACTCTGTAATGCCACTCTTTATTTAATGCAATAAGTAATTTATAACCAATCTTGTGACTTTTAACGGAAGATTAACGTTGATTGATTTGTGAATAAACTCATTTTTCGCTAAGATCGTAGAGTTTTTAAAAACGTTAGCCTTATGAAAATAGGCTATGGATAATAGTTTCGTATTACTCATCCTAATTCGTGCAAAAAATGTTCCCATTATTGAAACGTACCGCATGCCGCATACATTTATAAAAAACGTATAGGCTGTACTAATTTGATGAATGTCTTATTTTCCTTAATCCAAAGAAATTAATGATACGAAGTGGAATGAAAGTTTAGCAGGCGAACGAAAAATTTCACAACGATCTTCTGTGTACATATTAAGCTTTTCTGATTCATAAAAGCTGCACCAAGTAATATAAATCTAACCGGTCGGTTCTGTAAAAAACATCAGATTATAATGCGAGTCAGATAACTTGGCATCGGCCACCATGAGGCTGATGTTAATTTTAGTTGGATTTACAGACGGCCTGGGCCATGTTACTTGATCCGGGCTGTAGCACGCCACCGAGGCGTCCCTCGACGCTTATCACTGACTGATACCATCTGCAGACCTCCCACACAGCCTTGCCTCTGACTCAGCAGGCTCGCGCCGCGCTGCGTGATAACACACATTACACCTGCTGTGGGCGCATCGCGTCGCCCCAAACACAAAGCAATGGCGGGGAATCGAAAATGAGTGGGATATTCCACGGTTGTAGCCAGGATTTAGTGAATTATTAAATAAGTGTTGGGTCATTTTTATGAATATTCTGAGTAATGAAACTGTTAAGCTAATGTTTGGGTCTTGTCAATTTTTGTATGTAAAGCAAAGTAAAAAAGCATAATAGAATACGCCAAATGGTGCCTAATTAGGCCTATACATACTAACTTATTAATAACTCGTGTATGATTAGAATTTTAATACAAAATGATTTAAAGCTAGTTAAAAAACATTATGAAGGGACTTAAACGCACACTGCGTACATTACTGGATTCAAACATAATTCGAGAAAACATTTAATTTTAGACGTTTAAAAAACATTGATAACAAATCTTGATTGATGATATTTTATAAATATCCACATTCTTAAGAAATACAGATCAGCGACCCAATGCACTTTATTGTGCTTGTTTTTTTGAGCGGCGGCGACAAGTTTATTAGTTAGTTTTGTCACCCATATTGCACTAGTATCAATGGAGATTTCGTCAACAGACAATATCACAAAGGAGAATCAAACAGAGGTATCTTCTAATGTTGCTCTCAGCTGGTGTCGAGCGTTGGTGTCGAGGACTTATACAAAATAGTTCACCATTAACGCCGCGAGAGAGCAGCACCGTCGCTGACCTCTCCTAATTTAACTTAATTGTAGCTAGTAACCGGATGTAACTAGTGACTAGTAACTTAACTGTAGCTGGATTTAACTGTAACTAGCAAGCACTTGGGCGTAACAGAGGACCCATTTAAAAGCGACCTCTGTTAGATTCTTCTCTGTGCAATATTCAGGTCCCAAAAATCGGATATAGCGAACAATAACTTTAATACCAGTGTAGTTTGGTGTAGTTTGTGTTGTTGGTAAAACAGCCCTACAAACTTGACGCTGCTAGAAAAAACGGGCACGAAAGGTTGTTTATCTATAAGGTTCTTCATATGAACTTGGACATTGAAGTTTTGTGAACGAACCGTTTATATCAGCACAGACAGGTGCTCTGTGACAATTTTCTTGATAATCATGTTAAATCATAATATTTAGGTTCTTTATAAATTCTTTAAAACACCAGATCCGAACCGACAGTAACCGATATTGTATTGACAGAACCGATCCTTATAATTTACAAGTTAAGACTCTAACATTTGTTTTCATAAAAACAGGTTATTTTATGTAGTGGTTACAACTAATACTAATGTTTCATATCACATTAAGTCCACGAATAACGAATGTACTTCAGCTAAACTTTACTTTGATAGTAAATATGAAAAAACAAGTTTACAAGTAAAATTAAGAGCTTGAACATTTACCTATATCAAACGTAATCAAGTTCTGAAAGTAAAAAAAAACGAAGTTACGTCTGAAATTAATTCAGGTTCTACTTACCATTAGTTAAAGAGAGATTCAAAATCCATATGTTTACAAGGAAGAGAACACTTTGCACTGAGAGTCGCCCCATCGTCACTGACACTTCACTGACACTTCACCTACACTGACACGCTACACGCTACGTACAACTGACACTAACCGAACCGACAGCAGGAACCACAGCCTTGGGTGACATTCTGCATTGCTGGAAAGAAAGAAACGTGAATTAATTTATTTTAGGATATCAATGTTTGTTGTGATTTTATATGACATTAGATCGGTAATTTTAATTTTAATGGTACTGGATTTCGAAATAATTCTTAGAATAAATATTTGAAATTGGTAACCTACTATTTACAAAATATACAATCGAAAACCTTGCGAGAGGGGATTTCATCGATTTGCCAAATTTTCGATCGAAATTAAAAACCTTAAACACATCTTAATTTTTTATAATTTACCGGCTGTTTTATGTCCAGGAACCGGCATCTTTAGCTAGATGGTTAGTTGTAATTTTTATTTAAATATATAAAACATAGATGTAAAATACTCTGCATATTTACTTTTTTCCGTACAATTGTCTTATTAAATGCTATCCATGTACAGTTTTTAATGGTTCACTACTCTACTATGAAATCACCTGATTGTGTCAAATAATTATCTTATGCAAAACTTCAATTTCATATTACGACGGAAAAAATGTTCTCTACTACATTTTTTAAACGAACCCGTTGACAATAAAAATACAAACAAATGCAGCTGGATGGCTGGGTTCACTGTCGTGTAGTGAAAAGTATCGGTCGAAACACGGCTCAAAGTGTTTGATGTAAACTCTCGATCGTATGAAGTGCTCGATGAATCTTGCATCACAAAAATGGTCTGGAATTCAGTGCAAATTCTCTCCTTCCATTTTTGTTATGGAAAATAATAATATATCACTTAATTATCAAAGGTTTGAATTACAATTGCATTGATATGCCCATCAAATGTTTACTTAAAAGTACGTAACTATTAACGGACAACAAAATTGTCTTCGAATATGCAAAGTTATACAACTTATAAAATTAAAAACTTTGGTAAGAAATTAAAATAAATTAATGTATATACTCTGCATATAACTTACAAAGAGAGATAAGAGAGAGAGATATGTCTCTTTTGCATATATTACTACTAGATATTATAGTATTGAATTACAGTATATTGATATATACCCATAAAATGTTGACTTACAGTATAGCATTGGATTGGCATCTTTATTTTCTTTCAAGATTTACATGCAAAGTTATGTAAATCAGGTTTTTATAATATAAACCCTTTAAATTAAAAACTTCAGCACACAAAACCCATTTAACTGCAAAACCCCACTTAATCAACTTCCCAACGAACTTCAAGAATAAATAAACAACTCAAAACCAATTACCTGTAGCTTCAGATAGTTCCAAAAGGTGCACAACTACACAGTAACCTAATACTACACATACTTATTTTACAAATCCATAGAAAAACTAGTTACAAAACTTTCTAACAGTTTCCAGTTCAACGGGACCCGAATGCTCTCACGCGACGACGTCGTCAGCCAACGAGCACGGAGCGACTGAGAGCGGCAGGCGGCAGGGAGCGGAGCGTGGCGGCAGTCGGCGCTCTTCGGGTGGTTCCGCCGAGAACCGAACATCGCCGAAGCCGACCGACTGTTAAATTAATCCACTGTTAGGACAACTTGTTCCGCTTATCTCGGTTTGAGATTTCCATATGTTCGAGAGCTAAACGGGTGGAAGAGGTCTTGTAGGAAAAGAGGATTGGGAGACAGGTGACAGGTGAAGAAGAAAATAAGTTTTTATCATATTGTACGAAAATATGCAATCAGCTGTTTTTCGTCATTTAAATCGTTTGTTATAACTCACTTTGTACTACTATATAATTCAACCAGAATCAAACTTGTAAAGAAAACCATCAGCGAATTTTCCAGTGCGTTAACCTCAAACATTGCAGTTATTGTTTCTAAAACTCGGATCGAAATTTCGCAATATCCAAAGTTTAGATTATAATCAACATCAATAGAAATGATCATTGTAAATGACGTTTTAATAGTTATCCTCAAAGAACCGTCTATTGGGAATAACCTTAATGATTAAAGTTAGTTTCCACAGTACGATAAAAAACTTACTCATTGAGAAAAGGTATCTTTTTGGTTTTTGATGCTTTTTATAGTAGTCTTAAAAGTTCTTATCAACATCATGCGACCCAAAGTAACCCCAGTGATTGTAATGCTATCAGTAATAATGACGCATCCAACACAGAGTGCGTTGACCTAGGTCTTTAATGTTATTGTTTTTTTCTACCATCGGCTCGTTTTCAACCTTGTACTTAAATGTGTTGAATTTTTTTCAAATGGCACTTTCTTTGGCATCCTCTTTTACATTTCTTTGAATTTGGGGGTAACTGTCAATATCTTTTTGATGGAATCTATATTACTAATTCTGTAAGCGATTTTTTTTAATCAAAATTGTGAAAGGTTGATTGCTCGCAGGATGATGGGAGAGGGCTCAATTAAAGGTCTTGGTCCCAGGGGGTCGGGGAAAATATCAGATTATGTCCAAATTTACCAGAAAATGAGAAATAACGAAAAATATCTTCCATTTAAAATGCATTGGGATTGAAAAACGTCTGCTTTGTTTACATTAAACATGTGGTGCTAATGCTTAATTCAAAGCAATAGATGTTGACTTGTAGGATTTTTTTCAAAATGCAGCTGACTATGCACGTTCAATGTACTATAACAAAAAATATTTTATATTTAAGATTTTCGGATTTTATAATAATTAAGGGTTTGAGTTTTTTTTTCATAATTTAAAATTATAAAAAGTTAAGTACGTTTGATTAGTTTATGTTATAACGATGCAGATTTAATACCAAATGATCTATATATAATTACGTAAGGGAAATTTTTGCGCCGAAATTGTGGGCGTTTGGAAGGTCGCAGGATGATGGGAGGGGGCTGAAATTGAAGGTCTCCATCCCAGGGGCTCGGGGAAAATACAGAAATTGCTTTAAGCTTACTATAAAATTAGAAATAACGTAAAATAGCTGTCATTTAAAAACCATTGGGATGTAAAAAGGCAGGCTTTGTTTACTTAAAACCAAATGCTAGATATAATCATAATTATTTTGTGGATCCAAAAACCTATTTCCTAAGAAGGTATTTTGTACTATAGTAAAGAAGGATTATGCTTAGGGGCTATTAGCCCCTTCAAGCCTCTAGTAGCCTCTGAATCGCTCACAGTAGACTCCCTCTTGTCCGGACTCGTCGGGACTGAAGCCTCCCCGGATAGCGGGTTTTCCGGTTAAACCGAAGTTCCCAAAAATTAATTATTAAATCCAAATATAAAAAATTATATATTTTACGATAGTTTGTCTATTGCACATTTCACATGGGAATCGTCGCTATTGTTCATCAACCACTAAAAAACTTACTCATTCAACTTAAATTGAAGAGAGCATAGTATTTAGACACGTCATCACTGGTCTCTAATACTTTCCTGCAAGGATCGTCGATAAAGTACCGTCCATTTCCTGCCAATCATGTCCGATTAAACCGATGTTTTGATAAAAATTATCTGGTTAAAACTATTTGTCCTCCACCCATAGTAGTCCGGTTAAACCGATGTCCGGACGAAAAAGGTGAAAAGGTTAAAGGTTAAAAAAGATTAAAAGGTGGCCGGACATCATCAAAGAAACACACATCATCACGGACATTGTCAAGGTGGAACTGTATCATCAAAGAAAATGTATAAATTGCCAATAGGCAATCACAAATTAATAGATTATAATCAAAATCACCCAATGTCCCAATATTGTGATCTTTACGCTGATCAATAGATCTGTCCAGTTAACCTGGTATTGGTAAAAACTATACCATTGGTTTCAAGCCTCAAGAGGGGTTATTTTCAAGTTAAAAAAACATAAACTCTAGAAAATGTTTGCAGTACTACCTAGAAGAGACGTCACAGACCTTTCAAAACACGGGACAAGTCAACATTAAAAATTTAAACAAAAAATAAAAAAACTGGCTAGCGCAATAATTGCACACGTGTGTTAGCGTTAGCGGTAGAAGGAGAATCTTGTCTGAGATAAATAAGCCAGTGGTCTCACCAATACTTGGATCACTGGACAGATCAACAGGCAATTTATAACTTTTCATTGATAATACGTTATTTCAAATTTACAAACAAAAAACTGGATTTCATATATAATGAGCTGACATTCATCTGATTAAAAGAAAAATTTAAATTTATTCTCCAAAAATTTGCAAAGACCGATAGGCACCCATATACGGAATTTCGAAACCACCCTAACGTTTAACGCACCAAGAAAACTCCAAGCGTGACTGCAACTCGACAAACGTGTCTGGAAACCTTCGGTGACAAATTCTTAACGGCGGGGGACGGTAAAAGTGAAATATAGCTTCCGTCCCAAGGGTCCTGGGTGCCCGTGGGTGGGGGGGGGGGCTGTACCCTGGGGGGAGAGGTCTGGGTCAGTGTCCAGGCCCCCCGCCCGCCTGGCCCAAATAAATATTGTCTGACAAGGGACGCAAAGGACGCTGATGTGTTCAAAGTGGAGCGAAAGCGAAAGCGAAAACGTGATTCGATAATCGGACTCGAAGAATCGACTATTTTCGACTCGATTATCGAAGGAATCAATCGAGTAATCGAATACTTCACCTGCTTTTTTCCCTGCTCTGTTCTAGTGTTTGAATATCGAAAGGAAATATCGATATTTACATCGACGATAATATTGAACCCTCAATATCGATATTGCGATAACATCAGATCATTAATATCGATATATCGGAAAAATATCGATATTTCAGAAAAAAATTTTAATTAATCGATGCATACGGTATGTATCACAACATTTAGCAGCACACCTGTGACTTCCATCTGACTTACAATTGTTTACAATTTATACTTTGAAGTATAATACTAGATCAATAACTAAAAAATAAATTATTTTACTGCAAAAGACTATTGCTTCAAGTAGCCTACATAGCCAATATATATTTTTTTTTTATTGTGGATAACCATATCTTTACACCAAAACAACAAATAAAAAAATTAATTAAAAACCCTTTCTTGTAGCTAATAAGTTATTTTCAAATTGATATCTTTAAAATTTACCAATCAAATAATATGTAATTACTCATAATTAAAAAGTGTGGAAAAGGTTAATCTCTATTTTATTCATGTATTATTCTTTAAATCTGCTAATATCAATAATAACGAAAATATCGAAGTAAAATATCGATATGCCAATAATATCGGAAGCCTAATATCGATATAAAAATAACGATATATCGGATCGAAATATCGATATTCCCGATATATCGGATATCGATAACAAACACTACTCTGTTCCGGTGATTCTTTACTACTATTTACACAGCCATTCCAGAATAGATGAGCCTCAGAGCAGGAATATTAAAATTGAGTTTTTCCTGTTTATTTTAGTGAAGACTCCTTCTAAATAGTAATTATATATCAATCCATGTAAGAAAACTGATAACAATTCACTATTTATGAGTTTTAGTCCTACTAAAACACGACCATTAAACATTAACTATTGTTATTTTTTGTTGAGCTAGTTTTTGAGCCTAAATCGAGTTATTTTTAAGAATAAAAATTTTGTACATTATGAGAGCATAATGCATAAACCTTAACCTAAAATACTCACAAATAAGTTTTTATTTCGGTATGTGTTAAGTAAATAACAATACCATCTTAACATAAAAATTACTTGATTTGAAACCTCCATTCACACAAGTCCCGTACGGAACCTTTTTATGTCCCATAATTCCGTACGTCCTTGGGAAAACTTCAATATCATTCAAAAGTAACCAGTGATAAACATAAAAAAATAGTGATCACGCCTTTCATCGCTCTGTATATTTTGAAAATCTCTTACAAACAGAATAAAAGATTTGATCAAAACTATGATGACTTTTAATTTTGTGGTGTCCCGTGCGGAACCTAGAATAAACATTAAATTGATAAATCGACACTCAAGAATAAGTATATTTTATCCTGCAAAACCAGTTTAAATATTTTTGAAGTCCATAAACTAGTTGTAAACATGGTCTAATTGTCCCGTATGTAACTTGTAAAATAAAAAGAACACAATTTGCAAAACATTAACTTGTAAAAAGTAGCCTGTTACGATTATTCGTTAAATCAAGGAATTTTTCATAATCGCTAAAAGTCGGGATATGCGGTAGTTGAGGAAAGCAAACTGTTTAGATCGATTCTTGAGGGAAAGAAACAGATTAATCGATTCTAGCACGAGAATATCGACTCATCGATTATTTTTATCGCTTGTCGCATCGGTACCGCCCGGGTGCCCTAAATAAATATTGTCTGACAAGGGACGTGCTCAAAGTCGACCGAAAACGTGATTCGTCCCGGCCCGACCGAGAAATCGTTGACGGGGGAAACACTGGGTTGTAAAACTGAAAAACTCGTAGGCCTATTCTCAGAATTAGGGGTTGCCAGGAATGGAGGTGGAGGAGCGAGAGTTTCAGTCGGGTCGACAAAGCAATTCGACACAACACGGTATTAATTAGTTACTAGTAAACCCGTTGCTCGAAATCGAGCAATTTTTATACATTGATTTCAACATAAAAATAATTATGGTACAGTATTCTAGAACTATTTTATTAATTATATGGTTGAACTTCCAGTTATACTGAAATTTTTTACAGAAGCTTTTTTTAACTAAATTTCTTGTGAATACTCAATCATTTTTAAGAAGATGTCATGTTTCTTTATTGTTTTCTACGAATATTTCTAGCCCCTCAAAGGAGTTGGCTTGACTTACCGCCACATATACAGTAGTCCATGAGAAGGTACTGGGGAGGGAAGGTAATTTATATACCATTTTCCTGATCATATGGTATATAATTTAAACATTAGAATTTTCATTTTGTTTAAATTAAATTCAAGTTTATTTTAAACCTTAATTAAGGAAAGCGGCCCTAAGTAGCGTACGACCGGTCTTAATCTCAAACCGAACTAAAATGGTTCAATAAATCTACTCATAATGAATGTTAAGTCTGCTTCTTTTTCTTTTTATTTCTATTTATAGAATTTATACACAACAATTTATTTTTTCTTTTAGTATTTTCCTTTGGAATATAAACATTTGTGAATATTAAGAGTCTTCATCAGCAAACGCAGAAGTCGAAATTGACTCTAGCGCTCCAAAACCGGTGTCAACGGGGCCAACTAAATGTTGGGACGAAAAAAACGATACTAGTGTCGCCTTGGGCGATATCCGGTGATCCGCGCGGGCCGTTTTACAAATAGTTCTCCCGCTTCTTTTCAAAAAGAGAGAGTGAGGGTGTTGTTGGGCAATATTATCGCTCTCTCTCAAAAGGGTGGTGTGATTAGAGAAAAGGGCGGTGACCTCAGGGCCCATTGACTATAATAAATCAACAGTTAAACGACCTAAAAGGACGAGTGGACGAGAGCCCTAAGATGTTTGAGTTGGTCGGGCAAGTGACACTGCCATGCCCACGCTTCATAGTTTTATAAATACTGTCCTGGGTTAAAATAAATGGTTATATGTTATAAATTCCCCACTTTGTTAAAACACACGTAAAAATGGAAAACAAATAATTGTATAGACTCACCGTCTTAAGCAATCCAGTTCCAAATTTAATCTATTGGACAGCTGTTTCGCCCTTTTGTCCTAAGGGCATCATCAGCAAAATCTTGAGGTTAAAACATTGCAAACCAATGTATTATAATTTTATTGTAATTGTATTATAATTTTGAGAAAAACCTTTTGATTGCAGTTAATTTCTAACCGTATCAATTAAAAAGCCACATAGGCTACAGTTTCTCCTCAAAATTCGACACTAGTCTAAAATTTTCTTCTCATAATATCCAGGCTGGAAATATATATTTCAAAAAAAGGGAAGAAATTAATTTAACCTATAAAAATGCTATCTAAAGGTAAACTACTTGAAATACAACAATCTGTTGAAAAATGCGTAGGTTTATTTTTCTTCGTAAATATGTTTGTCAGAACAAACAAATAAAAAAAAGAATCAAAATGCATGAAAACCTTAAAATAGCCCCTGAACAACAACTTTTTACAGACACATATAGAAACATAAAATAAAAACGGTATCAAAAATAATAACAATCACACAACTCACAGGTTTAGACAGTATTTTATGTACAGAATTTTTATTTGCTTTAAAAAAGAGAAGATAAGAAAATAACAACCAACATTTATTCAGAGACTTATAATTTTATATAATGGAGGTAAAGCACAAAACCCTTACTTATTTAGTTAATTCTGTATTTTTTTGTTTGAAAACCTTATTGGAGCTGCGTTGAAAATCTAAAACCTGCAGCTATTTAAATATGAAAATATATATATATAATTCATTGGAAGCTTATAACTCAAAGATGAGTTTCAAGTGAGTAAATCATAATTTTAAAAGACGTATTCACCAAACTCACTGAAATTAATCAATAAATTTATAGATTATTAAAGAAAACTTGTTTTGGAAAAATCACCGAGATCACAGTCTCTTGACCACAGTCTACAATCCAACATAAATCACAGTCTACAATCAAAACATATTTTACAAAAAAATACAAAAAAACCGAGGGTCTAACATTAAAATACATTTTCATCACTCTGTATACGAAAATTGCCCGTTATCGTACAGCTGAGATCTACGAAAACTCTCGATTTCCTTGCGTCAAAACAAGTAATGATCAGCTGCTTTTTCGGTACCCAAACATTTCATTCCCGTACCCAAACAAACCATTTCCGTACCAAAACAAAATATTGCTGTACCCAAATAAACGAATTCCTTAATTTGACAGTTCAACCAGCTGACTTCATAAACTAAAAAAGACAGTTCAGCCGTATTGTGTTTACTTATAGAAAAATTACTAAATTATGAAATGTTGGATCAATTTTTATGAGTTTGGTCACTTATTTGCATCGTGATGAAAAGTACTGTTCACAACACGTCACAAAAGTACCATTTCGGGGCTCGATAGTGTTTTACTTGCCCCGAAATGGGCTACTTTCGTGACTAGTAGTGAAATATACTATTTTAAATCTGTTTGAAGACTCAAGAAATATTTTTCTTCACTCTGAACACGAAAATTGTCCGTTACCGAACAGCTGAGATCTACGAAAACTCTCAATTTCCTTACATCAAAACAAATAATGATCAGCTGCTTTTTCGGTACCCAAACATTGCATTTCCGTACCCAAACAAACCGTACCCAAAACAACATTTTGCCGTACCCAAACAAACAGTTTTCTGTGGTTTTCCTATTTTGACAGTTCAATCAGCTGACTCTAAAATAGACAGTTCAGCCGTATTGTGTATGGTTATAGAAAAATTACTGAATTATGAAATGTCGGATGATTTTTTATAAGTTTGGTTACTTATTTGCACCGTGATGAAAAGTATTGTTCACAAATCGTCACAGAAGTGCCATTTCGGGGCTCGATATTGTTTTCCATGCTCGGCTTACGCCTCGCAAGTAAAACACTATCTTGCCCCGAAATACTAGTCACGAAAGTAGCCCATTTCGGGGCAAGATAGTGTTTTGCTTGCGAGGCATAATCGAGGAAATGCAAAGTTTGGGTACCGAAAAATCCACTGATCATTATTTGTTTTGATGTAAGGAAATCTAGGGTTTTCATAGATCTCAGCTGTACGGTAACGGGCAGTTTTCGTATACAGAGTGATGAAAACATGTTTTCCATCAGAAATACACTAACAGCTGATTATCTGATCATGATCGGCTTACGCCTCGCAAGTAAAACACTATCTTGCCCCGAAACTACTATAGTGTTACTTTCATGACTGGTAGTGAAATATACTATTTCTAAAGTTTTTCATCATAAATCTTATAAAAATCAAATCATCACAATTATTTGTAAATCTACAGGAAAAACTTTCCAAATTTTTAATTATTAAAATCTCTCTGGTAGAACTGTAAATTTAGTTTTAACTGTAGACAAAGTTTTGCAAAAATCCCCGACTCAGTATTTTTTTCACCACTGTAAATTCTCACGTTGCTTAGCTTTTTTGCAAATGACTTTCAAAGGGTGGGGAAATCGGTTAAAGTGGAAAATGATTTTCTGAAAGAGATTAAAATTAAACATATAACACTAAATAACACAAATAAAAACTAAATAACTCAACGCAAAAGAGCGAAAATAAACCAAGAAAATGACAATTTCACTGTTAATCAAACCCCGCAACTCGTGATCGCAAGACGACTCGCAGTGCGGTCGACTAGTATTTTGCTCTTTGCTCAACCGTCACAGCAATTGGCCATATCGTTGCCGAAAAATTTGTCGTTTATAAATCGACTGGTGGCTGGCAGGCATAATTTATCGATCGTTTCGCAGCCGACAAATCTCACGCTCTTTTCGAGGTCGTCTTATCTATTGGCCACATTGCAGCCGGAAAATATGTCGGTTATGTCGCAGCTGGAAAATCTCTGGGACGCATTACGACTGAAAATCACTTGCTTTTTCATGGCGTTACATCTTTCGGTCGCCTCGCGACTCCGCGGTTGTCAAATCGCGGTCGCTTATACTGAGACCGGAAAATCGCTCGGAGTTTCCGCGGCCAGCAAATCTCTCGGTCGCATTGCTGTCGTCGAATAAATGTATTTTACAAAGATTGTGCTCTAGTATTCGTTTTAGAAGGCAACTTGGCTGTTTTCAATGGTCGATCATTTTTTAATAGTCGGGAAAATGACAGAAATTTCATATGTGTGAAATGTGGAAGGCACCCTGCTCTATTCCACTGTGTAGTGCAAACTGCGTAAATACAAAGCAGGGCAAGCCCTGCTTTGTATTTACGCAGTTTGCAAATTTCTCTCTATTTTCTTCTAATGGTAATAACAGCTCTTGATTAGGCTGTATCGTAGCCTGCAAACATCGGTTGCATCATGGAAAACTAAACTCTAGTACTAACTATAATATGGTGTCCGTTAAATCTGTCGGTTCTATAGCGGCCGTCAAACATATATATATACTCCCCAGGCCCCCGTTTGTGTTCCCTGCAGTTGAACAATACCCAATATTGAAGGACCCCAATAGGGCGTTAATTGCCAGTGTTGAGATAATTTTAAGCTGGAGATTTTGTGTACGTACTTCAAAGAAAACTGATGAAGAACCTATGAATTTTCAACGGATATTGTAAGGGTTGGTGAAAATCATGTGTATGAAGGTATATTTATATTCGAATGTTATTATTGAGAATTAGTTAAGTTGGATGTGAGAAGAGAGCCTATGTATGTGTTTTACCTAGTGCTGTCGGTGATTTTGATTATGTTTTTATTGGGATGAATTTTGAGGAATGCAGATGGGTTTTTGAAATTATTTTTGAAATATATTGTTTAGATTAAATGATTAAAGAAAGTTGGATTTCAATAACGAATAACTTTTGTATTAAGGAAGAATTAATGCAATTTTATTTCCTTGTCAGTTTACTTAGCAATAGTTTATACAGGGTGTTTTTTTAAAACGCAACCCATTTTTAAGATTGAATAATGCGCATATAAATATGTAATGAGTATTGTTTTATTGATCTTTACATTTTATACACCTATTATTTAAGTTTGATCACATTTAGTTTACATTACGTGCTCAAACGTCTGTCATTGGCATTTGTATAAAGTTATGCGCTTTCCATCAAATTCCCGAACATGTGTTGCTAGGTAGCCTACCTCTTTGAATTTCTTGCATTGCAGTTATGTTTGTTTTGAGGTGCTGATTATCTTGTGAATTGTTTTCTTAGAATAATACTACTTCACATGTCTGTGGCAAATTTAATTCAGATCGGACCACTTTTACGCGAGTTATGGTGCTTAAAGACACACATTAAAAACGCAACCCAAAACGTTATTTTATCGGTGAAGGATTATTTCCCCCAAGATCCCCGGATTTGACCCCACTATATTATTTTATTTGGGGATACATAAAAATTAAGGCCTAGAAAACAATTCATAGGATATTCAGCACCTCAAATGTTATGCAAGAAATTCAAAGAGGTACCGTGCAACACGTGTTTGGGAATTTGGTGGAAAGAACATAACTTTGTACAAATGCCAATGGTGGACTGTTTGAGCACGTAATGGGTTGTATAAAATGTAAAGATCAATAAAACAATACTCATCTCAAATTTATATCTGCATTATTCAATCTCAAAAATGGGTTGCGTTTAAAAAAAAAACACCCTGTAGTAGGCGTATCCAGTTCCGCCAAACGGGGAGGTCAGGAAACGTAGAAACCATGTATTTACAACACTATAAAAACAAAATAGATATCAAATAAATGGGGAGTTTGTTTTAAGGCAGGCCCCCTTGCCTCTGCCTGTGAAAAGGTTAAAAATCAGATCTATTTACACCAACGAAAAAACAAATTAATGGGGAGTTTTTTCGAAGCAGGCCCCCTTGCCTCTGTCGTAAACAATTAAAACACAAACATTAACATAGTTTTAAAGAACTATGTACAACACCGGGGACTTTTTTTAAGCAGACCCCCTATCATACTGCGTGAATAGTCTGATTACAACGAGGAGTTTTCATCATCTCGCAGATTCCCTAGCCTACTGAGGACGTATTTATCAGTGTTAAAGAAGGAGGTCGTTAAAGACTATGTTCTTCACATGGGCGCACCGAAATTGCGCCGCAAAATCCAGGTAGACACCGAACTTGCACCGCAGCCCTTCCTAGAATCACATGAGGGAGGCAAGCACTGACTCCTCACCTCGCCTTCGAAGTCGGAACACAGACATTCCTTAAAAACCCTTCGTTATCGCCCCTTGGAGGGAAGTGGCGAGTGAGCAACGGAGTCAGGCTAAATTTGAAAATTCATACAGATGGTTTATTTTAATGGCTGATATGGAGGTGTTATACAAGAATTCAAGATTGGTTCTTCGGACAAAATAATTCTACTGGTATCTTCTTTACACCTGCCAAGTGGATATAAGCTGTATCAATGTTTTTGGCATCTGGGGACCTCAAAAAGAAAAGTTATGATGGTCTCGGGCTTATGTCTTACCATGAGACCTACGGTAACAGCTTCTTCCCTGTAGGGGAAATTCGCTAAAAGATACAAACACAAAAATCATTTAATATCCTGATACAGGTTGAGAAGAAACATTATTTTTGAATAAGTTATATACATACAAAAATGGTAAAGCAGACCATCCACAGCACATTTCAGTTATTTAAGTATACGGAGATTGGATCAGCAACTCAGCTGCCTCCGGTCCTATGTCGAGCAACCACCTCTCAACCTCTCGCTTGTAGACAGCAGTTTTTTTTTTTTTTTTTTGTTTTTTTTTTTGGTAGGAGGTGGAATGCGTTTACGCACACTGAGGGGCTCGTTGCCCCCTCCGTAGTGTCGGACTCCCACGAGCTCGATGTCCCGTGAACTACCGACTAAACCACCTCCCTCGGCACCGAGGACACTAGCCTGCAACTGTTTCACACATTACTTCGGGCTAGGCCTTTGATATTCTTAACAACTTAATTGAACTATAGAAAATGCATTAATATTCAGCACTCATTTAATTCAAACAAAAAATAAACATAAACAAAAACACAAACATAACCATGTGATTAAAATTAAAATTGACAATCATATGGTTTTAACTAAATATACCAACATCTTCCCTTTTCTAACAAGTTTTCATGTTCGCAAAAACCTTCTATTTCTTATATATTTCTTTCCTTGAAATTCTACCTCATACTTCCTTCTGCCTTTCTTCTGAACAATCCTTCCTTCAACCCATGGTTCATTTTCCAGTTGAGGTCGTCGTTTAAACCAAACATTTTGGCCTACGCTCAAAGGAGGGAGTTCTCTAGTTCCATAGTCGAACTGTTTTTTATATTTCATTTTCCTCTGATCCCACAATTCCTTAACATTGTTGGGTATCTGAGGATGGAGCAGCTTTGGCATAATAGGAAGCCGACTTTGCGTTCTTCTGTTCATGAGCAGTTGGGCTGGACTGTAGCCTATCCCTTGAAGGGGAGTATTCCGGAGTTCCAGAAGCGCTTGTTGAAAATCGATCCCATCTTCTCGGGATTTTTTCAGTAGATTTTTAAATATTTTCACTGCTGACTCTGCTTTTCCATTTGCTTGATGATGGTAGGGTGGAGATAGTACTACTTTAAATTTCCAGTGTTGTGCGAAATCATTAAAATTTTGAGCTTTGAGCGGTGTACCACTGTCTGCAACCACAATCTCTGGTATTCCATATCTGGCAAAGAGCTCCTTGCAAAATGTGATAAGGGTTTCACTAGTACATTTGGTTGTTTTCTTTACTTCAAAGAAAGATGAATAGTAATCCGTCACAATCAAATAATGTGTGGAGCCCTCCTGAGCAAAATCGATGGCGATTTTCTGCCAAGGTCTTTCTGGAGTCGTGTCCTGAAGGAGGGGCTCTCTTTGTTGATTGGGTGCATATTTTTTACAGATCTTGCAGGAACCAACAACATTTTGTATGTCTTTATTTAAACATGGCCAAAAGAAAACGTCTCTGGCTCTTCTTATGCATGAGTCTGCGCCTTGATGTGTTGAATGAATGACTTGAATCAATTCTTGTCTTAAACTAAAAGGAATGACGATTCGTTCTCCTTTAAGAATAATTCCCTGCTCTGTTGTCAGTTCGTCCCGAAATGGCCAATATGCTTTTAGATCTTCTGGAAGTTGTTTTCTTGTTGAAGGCCATCCTTTTTGAATAATAGTAATTAACTTTACCATCGTTGGGTCTGTTAGGGTGTTACTTTTGATTTGCGAGAGTCTCTTATCAGTCACATTCAAGTACTGAATCGAGCTAGTTCTTTCAAAACTTCTCAAGGTATCCGTCGAAAATATCTGCACATTTTTATCGTCATATTGCTTGTTACCTACCACAGGAGCTCTTGACAAAAAATCTGCGATCAGCATACATTTTCCAGGTCGATAAACTACATTAAACGAAAATCTTTGCAGACGAAGAAGCATTCGTTGCAGTCGTTTTGGTGCTGATGTCAAAGGTTTCTTAAAAATTGTCTCTAATGGCTTGTGATCTGTTTCAACTGTAATGTCAGGTTTACCAAAAAGGTATTGTTCAAATCTTTCCAGAGCATAAACGACCGCCAAACATTCTTTTTCAATCTGTGCATAAAATGATTCTGTCTTGCTAAGGGTTCTGGACACATATGCCACTGGCTTACCACCTTGCAAAAGAGAAGCCCCTAAACCAAACTGGCTTGCGTCACACTGTACAGTTACAGGTTTGTCAATATCAAAATACTGTAACGTTGGGGCTGATGTTACCATGCGAATAAGTTTATGGAACGCTTCATCGTGTAATTTTTCCCATAACCAAACTGAATCATCTTTTAAAATCGATCTTAGTGGTGCTGCAACTTCTGATAGCATAGGTAGAAATTTTCCCAGGTAATTTACAAAACCTAAAAATCTTTGTAGTTCATTCTTGTTCTGAGGAGGCTTCATGTTGATCACAGTCGTAATTTTTTCCGGATCCGGTTTCAGGCCATCGGAACTGATTATATGACCCATGTATTTAATCTCTCGCATTCCGATCATGCATTTCTTCAAATTGAACTTAATATTCTTCTCATGAGCTCTTTGAAGGAGTAACTTAAAATTCTTGTTATGATCTTTGAGAGCTTCTTCCTCTGTGTCACCACTTCCATAAACAACCACGTCGTCTGCTATTACAATAACACCTGAAAGTCCTTCAAACTGGTCATTGACACGTCGTTGGAACTCCTCTCGCGCCGAACAGACACCAAATGGTAATCTCAACCACCGATACCTCCCGTATGGTGTCCAAAATGTCGTTAATTTACTTGAATCTTCACTTAACTTCACATGCCAAAATCCATCTTTTAAATCAAGTTTGCTGAATATCTTGGCTTTTCTTAGTTGAGGTGCAACTTCTTCAATAGTAGGTGCCTGGTAGTGTGATCTTTTTATCGCTTTATTCAACTGATGTGGATCAAAATACATATGCGAAGTTTGTTCGGCTTTTTAACTACCACCATAGCACTGACCCATTCAGTGGGCTCGGTTACCCTTTTAATAACTCCAATATCTTCTAGACGCTTGATTTCTTGAATTATCTCCTCTTTTAGTGCTACAGGGAACCTTCTTGGAGGTATTACCACTGGTCGCACGGATTTATCTAGCTTGAAATCGTAAAGTCCTTCAAAACAACCTAATCCCTTTCCGATTTCTGGATAAAAAGACAATATTTCGTTGGGATCTTCAGAATATTTGATCTGATACACCATTTCATCAAATGAAATAAGTCCAAGCCTTATACAATCTTGAGCTCCTAGCAATGGATTATGGGGAGTCTGAATTACCTCAAAGGATATCTTGTGTCTTCGATTTTTCCACCAGACATGCAACTGAATTTTTCCTAATGAGCATTGTGAAGCACCCCCGTAGAATGTCAGTCGAGTATTACTTTCTCTTAGCACCGGATTCCCGACTAATTCCTTCAACGTATCGATTCCGATGACATTGCATGATGCTCCACTGTCTAGTTGGCATTTTAGATGTTTTTGTACTCCCTTTACACACAGTGGAAGGCTGACATATAACCGTTTCTTCGGACAATCTTCGTTAACATTATAAACATCATCATCGCTATTATCAGTAGCTATCTGCTCGTTGATTCCAAGAGTTGAATTAACCTGCCTAGCCTCGCGTACATTCTGCATACAAACTTTAGAAAAGTGGTTTTTCTTTTTGCATATATTACAAACTTTTCCATATGCTGGACAGTTCTCCCGGCTCCAAACATGATTACCTCCACAAAACCGAGCGTTCTTATTGTTTATCTTAAAGTTAGTTTCACATTCATCTTCATTATCATTTTCATTTGAGGTTGATTTCATTTTTAGTGCCAAGTTTTCTGACTCTTCATCAGTGACACATAATTGAGTTGCTTTATCCAGGGATAAGTTTGCTTTCGTTAGTAAACGTTTCCTCAGACGTACATTTTTTACCCCGGCTACCAGACGATCACAAATAAGCCGCTCTTCTAATTCTTGCTGGGATAGATTTGCCAAAGCACCAAAATCACATTTTCTCGCGATGACATGTAACCTATTAATAAATTCTTTGCATGATTCTTCATTTTCTTGCATAGCGCTATTAAATGTAAAACGCTCATAGGTTACATTTTTCGCTTCTTTGAAATACTCGTCTAATCTTGAGATTACGTATTCTACGTCTGATGGTTCATCGCATAGTTTATTTATTAGCTTTACAGCTTTTCCACCTATAACTGAAAGGAATAGTGCAAGCCTGACTTTCCTGTTTGACAAATTATTTGACTTAGAGCTGCATGCTTCTGCCAAGGTGATATAGTTCTTCCATTGGCATTTGAAAAGCTTCCAATTTTCTGTTGAGCTCTGTTTTTCTGTAAAGTCAAATGGCTCTGGCACTGGTATATTATTCATTTTTCCCAATTTAATCTTCTGACACCATCTTAACAACTTAATTGAACTATAGAAAATGCATTAATATTCAGCACTCATTTAATTCAAACAAAAAGTAAACATAAACAAAAACACAAACATAACCATGTGATTAAAATTAAAATTGACAATCATATGGTTTTAACTAAATATACCAACAGATATTACGCCGCTAGGGCAACCTCCGTGGGGAAATGCTGAGGATTAAGGCCGATCGAGGTCGACCTTTTTCGCCCGAAGAATGGCCTGGACGTAGTGCTGGACACAGTTCCAGTTGCCCTCTCCCTGGAGCATAGCTCCGATTTGTTGTTTGGGCTGACAATCACGCCGATCTCAGATGAAAGTGAGGCTCGGCGGACGTGCCAACGGTCGCACTGAAAGAAGGTGTGCTCGGACGTATCTGGGATGCCGGGGCAATACAGACAGTTCGGGCTGGCGACTTTGCCCATCCGGTGCAGATAGGCTCGGAAGTACCCGTGACCAGAAAGAAACTGGGTCACGTAGTAATCGACCTCGCCGTGCTGCCGTTCCACCCATGGTCGGACGGAAGGTATGAGCTGGAAGGTCCAACGTCCCCTCGGCTCGGCTTCCCAGTCGCGCTGCCAGGAGTCGAAGCTGCGATCGCGCTCTTCCCTGGCAGCTGTTTCCCGGCCCACTTCAGGCCTCCTCCGGTAAATCGCCTGCCTCTCCCTCGCGAGGAAGAGGACGGGGATGACTCCGGCGATCACCATCACAGCAGGCTCGGAGACTGTGCGGTAGGCCGAAGCGACCCGCAGAGCTCCTCGGCGCTGGACTCGGGCAAGCCGGTCTCGGAAGACTCGCTTCTCGAGTGCGTGAGCCCATACCTCCGCCCCGTACAGCAAGACTGACTGGACGGCAGTCATGAGCAGACGGCGCTTGCAGGAGCGAGGACCGCCGACATTGGGCATAAGCCTACCAAGGGCAGCGACACCCTTAGCGGCTTTGTCGGCAGCGCGCCGGATCTGCTCGCCGAAAGACAGTCTGCTGTCGACCATGACACCCAGGTACTTTGCAGCAGGCTTAGTCTCGAGTGTGACATCACCTATCTGCACCGGGAACACGGTGTTAATCCTCTTTTTGGTGAGGACGACGATCTCCGTTTTACTGATAGCCAGGGACAAGCCGTGATCTCGCATCCACCCGTTGACCTTGGCCATTACTACGCTGAGCCTCAGTTTTGCCTGCTCGACGTTCCTCGCAGCGATCAAGGCAGCGACGTCAGCATAGCCAACGAGGCGGGTCTCATCGGGCATGTCTAGCCTCAGCAAGCTGTCGTAAGACACGTTCCAGAGATCTGGTCCGAGAATGGACCCCTGCGCAGCCCCGGAAGTGATGGGAATACGCCGCTGACCTTCGGTCGTGTCGTACAACAGAACGCGGTCTGACAAATACGCTTCGATCATACGCAGGAGGTAGGAGGGAACTTGGAACGTATGCTCAAGCGCCCACAGCATATCGCTCCACCTGGCGAAGTTGAAAGCGTTCTTCACGTCGAGCGTGACGAGAAGGACCACGCGGCGCGACCAGTGGTTGTGGTCCTCCGCTCTCCGCACTGCCTCAACTACCTCCTGGATAGCGTCGATGGTAGAGCGACCGGATCTGAAGCCGTACTGCTGCGGGGACAAGTCCCCCGCAGAGACGATAGCCTCGGTCAGCCTGACGCGCAAGAGCTTTTCAAGCACTTTCCCGGCCGTGTCGAGCATACACAGGGGTCGGAAAGAAGAAGGGGTCCCCGGTGTACTCTTCGCCTTCGGGATAAGAACAAGGCGAGCTACCTTCCATGAAGAAAACGCCTTCCGCCAGACACGCGTTGAACATGTCGAGCAGAAGCCTTGGATTCACCTCCGCAGCGAGCTTGAGCACCTCCGCCGGAATGCCATCGGGACCGGGCGCTCTTCTGGGTCGTAGGGATCGGACGGCGGCGGTGAGTTCCTCTTCCCGGAAAACTGGGAAGGCGCCTACCTCTCCGAATTCCCTGACTGGCCGAACTGGGTGGCTGGGAAACAGTGTATCAACGACGGCGGCCATGGCTTGTGGTTCCATGACCGCAGGTGGTGAGCGAGCCCCTAGCTTCTGGGTTACAAGTTTGTAGCCCGTCCCCCAGGGGTCGTTGTCGATATCCTAACACAGATGCTTCCAGCACCTAACTTTACTCCGGTTGATGGCACCGCGGAGCTCTCGGCGGGCCGCTCTATGCTCAGCCAATCTGGCATTTGCATCAGGGCGGTTCCGGGCTCGCTGCGCAGCTCGTCGGAGACCAAGGCATCTCCTCCGGAGTTCCGCGATTTCAGGCGTCCACCAGTAAACCAGCTTCTTCCTGTGGCGGTGGGAAACTCCGGGCATCGACTGCTCACACGCGGTCGCGATGAGTCGCATCGTCGATGCTGCCAGATCTTCGGCGCTTATGAAATTCTCAATGCTCTGGCCTTTAATTACGTTTGTAAAAGTTTCTTTGCTCAGACGACTGGTGTTCCAGCGTCGAGCTAGAGGAGCAGGTTCAGCGCGCAAGCGCGCACCCTCGGGAAGGACCTTGAAAAGGATCACCTGGTGGTCGTTGGAGGAGTAGTCCTCGCAGACACGCCAGTCGGAGATCCGCTGGGCAATCCCTTCGGAGGCAAGGGATATGTCAGGGATCGTCTCTCTGCACCCCGGACGGCGAAAGGTGGAAATGCCGCCCGTGTTGAGGATACAGAGGCCCGACCTGGCAGCCGACTCGAGGATGTAACGACCTCGAGTGTCGGTCCGCGGGGAACCCCATTCCGCGGCTTTGGCGTTAAAGTCGCCACCGACTATGACCCCGCCAGAGGTGTTCATGATCTTTTCCTCGATGGAATCGACCATGTGGTGGTAGTCAGCAGTACTGCCACCCTCCACGCTGGTGATATTAACTGGGAGATTCCTATGAAACTGGTGAGCTAAATAAAAGGAATTTGATAAATCTGATTTGTAATTTAATTTGGGGATTGAAAAACTAAAATTTATTTTATTTCTGGTTTGATAGCTATGGGAAGATGATGCAAAAATCGAGGTTTTATTTTCCTTGCTAAAAATCACAAGTGTTTTAAGATAGAGTTGCCGAATGTTTAGAAAGGGAAAATTTGTGAACAAAAAATTAGTTGGATATCTGAGGTTTTTATTGAGAATCGCTTTAATAATAGATCTCTGAGTGACAGCCAGAGGTTCAAGTACCGAGCAGAGGATCGCCCCATGCCAGCAATCCATACTGCAGCAGGGACTGGGCGTAAGTGTAAAATACACCCCTACAGCGATCCACGGCCAGCACCTGTCTAAGCTGCCTGAAGACATAAATCATTTTCCTGAGTTTTTGCTTGACGTAAAGAACATGCGGCTCCTAAGACAACTTGTGGTCAATAATTACTCCTAAATACTTGTACTGAGCCACATGTTCAATCACGCCACAGATGCAGTCGCTAGACCGAGAATCGCCACAAGAGTGTATTCTTAGCATCCTCTGACCTGGACCTAACTCATTCTTAAAATAAATGGGTAAGCATTTGGTTTTTTTCAATGTTTACAGTTAGAATATTATGATCAAACCAGTTCTTAATTTTAGCCAGGTCAAAGGAAGCCTGATCATACACCCCCTCCCAATCCCCGCCATATGACACTAGAGCCGTGTCATCAGCAAAAAGAAATAGCTTCCCCTTAATGTTCAATTTAGATATATTATTAATGTAGATTAAAAATAGCAAAGGCCCCAGTGTACTCCCCTGTACCTCTCCATAGTCTACATTTACAGGTGTACTATTAAAACCATTAATTTAAACAAACTGTTTTCTGTTTTCGAAATAACTTTTAAACCAATTCAGAGAGTTTTCTTGAATACCAATTAGTTTTAATTTATTTATTAATTTATATCTGTCTACTGAATCAAAGGCTTTTGCAAGGTCTAAAAATGTTAGCATCACATTACACTTTTCACTTGTTTTACTTAGAATGAATTTTGTTGCATCAAATAAATCATCTGATGTATTTTTACCTTGAGTAAAACCGTACTACTGACTGGATATAATTCCATTAGTGTTTAAGTAATGGTTCAGCTGGATTTTGACACATTTCTCTAGGATTTTATCAATAACTAGAAGTAAAGAAATCGGCCGGTAATTGTTCATCAAAGACTTTTGTCCGCTTTTAAAAATTGGAATGACTTTAGCAATTTTGAAAACATTTGGAAATTCGCCTTTTGTAATACTGAGATTTATTAAGTGTAATAAAAGTTAGATTAAATAATGAGAATATTCTTTTATTAATTTGGTTGGAATTTCATCCCACCCAGGGGCTGAACCACCTTTTAGGCTGCTAATTACGTTAATCAATTGTGCTTGATTGACAGGCTCCGGCCGTAAAGTTAGAATTTACTGGATGGTCGGCATCCTCCACCTCAAGCGTGTTGCTAATGGTGATAGCATGGGCCAAGTTTGAACCTACGTTTGCAAAGAAATTGTTGAAATTTTGAGAGATGTCCTTAATGTCTGGAGTAGTGCCAGCACTGCTGTCCGCACGAAACCCCTCGACTGGGAACCTTGTCATCCTGTGTGAGCCCCCTAGGCCCCACATCTACGAGGTCCACTGCTACCTGTGGGGTCCAGGTCTTCTAGACCCACTGCAAAAATAACTCTCTCCCAAGGTGCAAAATGGACATTTTGCTTTTCTGGAGACCGAAACGTTACCCTAAAAATAATTTGGCCCAGTCTTTCATTTAATGAAGGTTATTTCACTCCTTTCGTGATTCGTAACATTTTGATTTCTCAAAGACTGAACGCCCAATTTTTCAAAGTGGTTCGACATTTCCCATGCCAAAGTATGAGAAAACAGCTCATATTACCAATTATTAACCTCAATTATTACCTTTAATAATTGTAAATATATTGTTATTTTTGTTAATGCCATCGAGTATGCAGTACACTGAAATTGACTGCTTTATCCGTTTTTGTTAATATGGTAAAAGGAGTCAAAAGAACTTAACACTTTCATAGGCTATTATTAGTTTATTTAATCATTTTAAAACAAACACAAGTGCATAGGGATTGACAAAAAAGCGGATTTTATTAACACACGAAAATAAATATTATATCGTCAAAAATGCAAGATGCATCCGCTTTAAAAACATGTATTACTTTCATTACAAAATGTCACAGGTTTAAAATGTTTAGGTGGATAACACGTCAAGAGAGTAAAAAAGGTAATAAATAAAATGTTCGTGTTGATATAGAATAAAATTTATAAATAACCAATACTATTTTAAGGAAAATAAATTTATGTACCGAATTAAGATGTATCGATATAAACTCTAAACAATTTTTTTGCGTTTTATCAACACAAATATATTTTTTTCTTGCAGATTATTAGTGAGAATACTGCAAAGTATAATGTTTCCAAACGGATATACATCGGTAACTCGACTGTCTTGACTTATCGACCTAAAGTCCAATATAAACTATTTGCATTCGTTTTTTGCGACACTCCTACTACAAACCCACAAGTCTTAATATGTTTCGGTTGAAAACACGCAGACACGCAAAAAATCAAATATTTATAAAGATACATCCTAATTAGGAAGATAAATTACTCTGAGAAGAAAATACGGATTATTCATTAATAATTTATAGATGATGTGCAGGTTATCCTTCCAAAAAGAAAGAATAACCATCAAAGGAAGCCTGATCATACACCCCCTCCCAAATAATCATCTATAAATTATTAATGAATAATCCGTATTTTCTTCCTAAAGAAAGGATAACCTACACGAAGATGTGTAGGTTATCCTTTCTTTAGGAAGAAAATACGGATTATTCATTAATAATTTATAGATGATTATTTGGGAGGGGGTGTATGATCAGGCTTCCTTTGATGGTTATTCTTTCTTTTTGGAAGGATAACCTGCACATCATCTATAAATTATTAATGAATAATCCGTATTTTCTTCTCAGAGTAATTTATCTTCCTAATTAGGATGTATCGATATAAATATTTGATTTTCTGCGTGTCTTTGCGTGTTATCAACCGAAACATAATAAGACTTGTAGGTTTGTAGTAGGAGTGTCGCAAAAAATGAATGCAAATAGTTTATATTGGACTTTAGGTCGATAAATCAAGACAGTCGAGTTACCGATGTATATCCGTTTGGAAACATTATACTTTGCAGTATTCTCACTAATAATCTGCAAGAAAAAAATATATTTGTGTTGATAAAACGCAAAAAAATTGTTTAGAGTTTATATCGATAAATCTTAATTCGGTACATAAATTTATTTTCCTTAAAATAGTATTGGTTGTTTATAAATTTTATTCTATGTCGTAGCGATTTTATGTATTTCCTTACAGGATATATTAATTATTACATTTAATTTTTATTACTTTTTTCAGGTTTTGGCGTATTATCCAACTGCACATTCTGAGCCTGTGAAATTTTGTAAGGAAAATATTGCATTTAGCATAGTAATTTATGATTTTATAACGGGCGTGTGTCTTGCATTTTTGCCAATATCCTCTTTATTAGTGTTTGCCGCGAGGGTGTATCGCTGGTTCACTGCAGGTCTTCGCAGTAACCAAAGGGCTCTTCTTGAAAATTACCGTCGTACTCAGCCTTTGGTCGCGGGCGTCCTCTGATGTACAGTTGGACAGTCATCCTTCCAGTCGGGATCATTTTCAGTTGAATAAATACTCGTGAAGTATGCATTATTTCGATTTTACCACTTTTGACTTCCGTAAAACCAAGTCGTGAGAAGTAGGACCGAGCGGAGTACATGTAGCACTGTCTCGTCTTGTGGAAGTTGTTTAAATCAGAGTCAAGCACAAAGTTTGTTTCGCTGTAATACAACATGGTTTTATGAAAATTACACTATTATAAGATTAAAGTATCGTGTGCAAACATTAAAGGGGTTTTCATTTAACTACATCGTAAGATTGTGCTTTAAATTTTATTGAAGCACAACTAAAATCTAAAAAAAATCAACAAATTGTCACCGTTTGGATCTTCGTTGGACAGGAAGATTTTACGCGGATCTCGTACCTCACTGTGTCTTCGAGTGCTTTTCGAGAACTGTTTATATGCAACCATTTTATCCCAGCTCTTGGTGTTTTTTCCATCAGGACGGACCATTTATAAATTCTTGCGTCATAATATGATTGCAGCTGGGGATTTTAGCGTTAAAGACTCGTTATTATCAAATTTCACAAATGCTTTAACCTCTAAGGAAAATTTACTTGCAGCCATCAAATTTGGATTGTTATCATAAATAATTCAATATTTCGAATTTTCAGTCTACGTTAACTGGTTGCGGAGGAAATTTATTTGTAGGTCTGGTAGTAAAACGTTGTCTAATGTTATTTTTACGGAAGGTATGTAAAAACCGTCATAAAATAACCGTCATAAAAACCGTTCTTTATTTGATAACAGATTTTGGTGTGTATTATTTAAATAGTATCATTTAAATCCCTTAAATCAGTAATTAAATATAATAAATTTAATAATTTAAACTAGTCTTATTTTATTGCAGCTTTTCTTGTTTTAACTGCCTTTGGCAAGAATGTATGTGTCACATTCATGATACCGTTTATTTTGCATTTGTAAATTATGCTCTTTTTTAAGATTCCGAGATGTAATGGCGATAATTTGACTTATTAAATGTTAAAATAAGTCCAACCGTTCTTGAGTTATGTCTGTGAAAAGGAGCCTCCTCGTATATTTTAATATATAGAGTCATTAATATAAAATTATTAGTGCACTGTTATCAACATACAAAATAATACATTGTAACAACATATGAATACTTACTTCATCGGAACCTCCAAATCGATTGTTTTCGATTCAGTGAATGCAGTGCCTACTTTCATTTCCTCAATGATTTGTAATTTTGAAGTAGATAACTGTTGGTCTGATGCTTTCTTTAGTTTTATCGTCGAACGGTGTTGCTCCGTGAAGGACCACCCAAGCGATGTCCTTTCAATAGAAGTTATAGACAAAAACAGAAGAAGAAGCTTCATCGTGTTATCTGAAACATAAAAATTACAAATTTAAAACTTTTGTTTTCTAGTAGATTATTCTACAGAGACCAAGCAATCACCGAACTCATCCATCTACTTCGCACATTCCAAACTAGTAGACCCAGAACCTAAACATTTTGCATGAACGTTCCTTTCATATGTTAGGCTTTCGCTAAAAAAGAGTTTTACAAAATTTGAAACCCATTAATTTGGGTAAAAAATCGGCTGTAGTCTGCTCTCAGAGTCGGGTCAATGCAGGGGCCCAGTACAAAGAGTGACACGGCTCAAGTTTATTAAAACTGCTTAAAATTTGGTACTTAATTAATGACCAATAAATATGACCTAATTCTAAATTACAGAGTTAAGCACTTTACACAGATTTTAAATGGCGTTATTTTTTCAAACATTATATAAAGAAACCTCAAGGACAGAATTTGAGAAATAAAACAACAAAATAAGTACCACATTGAATCTCCTAAATAACAAAAAACTATGATAATCATAAGATGAACGAAAATATTTATAGGATTTAAAACGCCTTATGACTCTTCAAATATGTGTACACATATAGTGTATTTACATATAAGACGATAAATATATGCATAAGGTGAAAAAGCCAATCGATTTCGATTGTCTCACCAATCATCATTAAGCCAAATAAGAGACACTCATTTCCAGCATAATTGATGTTTAATTATCGTCTTGTATGTAAATATAGTTTAGGTGTCATAATATTTAAAGTTTTGTAAGACGTTTTTTATTTGCATCCAGTAAACTCTCACTATACAAATCGAGAAATTATTATATAATAATTGTTATCAATACACAGCTTTCAAAAATTATCTAGCTTACATAAAGGAATAAACTATGGCAAAAGTAATTCTATTTTACACGGTTAAGCGTCTTTTCATAATACTGTACGAAAAACAGCGGCTTCTTTGTTCTCTTAATCGTCTGAAAATATAATTTTTTTAGAACTTGCGCTAAATATAAATGATTTATCAATAGATTGCTGAAGCCTTGACACCTTATATTATAAAATTAAAACTCACCAAATTTGGTAGTATAGCCTGTAGATGTCAAGTTTAATAATTATAGATAATTACATGACTGAAGATGATTCGTCATAGAATTGAAACCGGTCTCTTGTAATAAAAATATATTTGACATACTTCCAAATTTGGTGAGTTTTTCATTTTATAAATTATGTGTTTTTTCCAGTGCCCAAATCTCAAACATCGTTATTGTTTCATGAACTTCAATAAGCTGAAGCGTGGTCCTTTGGTTCTAAATAACAGAAATGTAAACTTTGTAAATGACGTTGCTCCAAGTCACCTAAAAGAATCAATTTATGTTGGGAATTTCAACGATTTAATGCTTGCTTCCACGCTATGACTAAATAACCCCGTTGGAACGTGCCTGCCAACTCAACAAATTTCAAATCCTTAAATAAATCATTTAGACGGAGCTTCAAATAAAGTAAAATCAACTTAAATCCTAAAATGAGCATGCAACAATTTTTTCCATGAGAATAAAATGTTAATCGAGATTGCAAGTTTGCTGCCAAGGAAATGTGAAATTGCGATGTTTCATGCATTGATCCAGTAGATACAACGAGATGAAGCCATATACCAAGATTCATTCTGACATGTTGAGAAATAAGCGATATATAGAATTTTATTTATTACCCATAACGTTAACATTGGGACAACGTACTGTGTTTACCACTAGCGATGTATCGGCAACCAATGGACATAAAGTAATAATTCAAAATACCAAATTGTTTGCTTCTTCAAGCTGAATTCAATGGTACTTTAAATCAAAAGTTTAAACCATAAGTTTTTAATTTTGATTTGTTTGTGGAATACAAACGACCCATTTTTGGGTTGCTTCTTGTGATGAAAAATACAATACCATGATCCCTTAATTGGGTTATTTACTTGTTAGTAAAATTTTCAACAGAATAAAAGCTTAAATATATTGTTCATGATTTGCCTCCTGAATTGATACAATCAATTGAAAAAAGGTTGCATACCTTGAATAACTGTCTTCAATTCACGTAGTAATCTTTATGATTTACTTAAGTTTCGACATCTGGGATGTCGAAACAAACTTGTAACCTTTTTTTCAATTTAAATATATTTTTTTGGTTATTACTATTACTAATATCTTAAACCAATATATACACCTTCATTTCTTGGCTTAACAGCTAACATGGAACTAGTGCAGGGCCATGTTCTATGTCTATAGGACATAACAAATAAAGGTGTGTAGTACGTGTATTGAAAGGGAAACATATTAAAACTTTATTTAGTACTATTTAAAAGTACTTAGGTACTTAGGAAGTACTTAGGTAAAATACATATATCGATCTACTTATGTCGATCGGCTATTGATCTACTTATGTCGGGACTTATATTGATCTACTTAGGTCGATTTTAGTGGACTTCTAATAATGTAAAATGTAGACAGCATACCTATTTTATTAATGAAATTCAAAAGCATTAATTAAAACTTTTATCTCTTTAGTTACAAAATAAAAAAGACGTCCATAAAAACCAAAAATCACAAACAAAGCAGTTTGTCACATCATGTCTTATCGATTTGGACTAAATGAAACTCAACATTTCGTACTTATTATTAAAATTATATATTTTTTACTTCACACGTTTTAAAAATCGTCTAATAATATCAAATTAAGAACAATTATTACATTGTATTATTAACTTACAATAATTCCTTACAAAAATCGAAAATAAACTTCTAAAATCGATTTAAACGAAATACTAAAATATATTACTATTAAATTCGAACCTAAGAATACTAAGTATTAAAATTTATTACAACAAGTCTTGTAAATATCTTGTTTGGTCAATACAATGTCGGCCTAATGCACATTGTAGGCTACTCAGTATTCACTTAAATCAAGCAATTCCTGTAATTTAAAAACTTTTTTGCGCCCTAATTAAAAATTTATACGATATAATACAAGAAAAATTAAAGCAATTTTAAACATCTAAGGTTAAAAATTCAATCAAAATCACAGAAAAGTTAACTTACCTTTTCAGCCAAGAGCGGACCACTAAATGATTTCACAAGTTTTTTTAACCAAAGAAGATTGGCTAATTAGGGCGTAGTTTATGTCACTGTATGATTAACTGCCGAAAACACCTGCTTGTTTTCGAAGTATCAGCATGACCTTTGAACAAATATTTCATTAGCTGTAATATGTATCTCGTTTGAATTTGTTTAAAACATGAGAAAACGTTATACTGAAGATAAATTACAAATATATTTTATGAAACATTCTGCGCATGACCTTTATTTAAAACTTAAAAAAAACCTTTTCAACCTATTTGTGTTGATCTGAACTTGAACGATTTTATTATTGTCACAGACTATATTTGTCTTGTGCAAATCGTCGCTAAACTACGCACTAAACACAAAACCGATACTCAGAAACAATTAATTACTCAAAAGATTACCATTTCGTACAATAGGTCAAAATAAACTATTTTTACTATGGAATCTGTAGTTCTACCTTTCTTTGGTTCTCTGTTTATCCGACAATGTGCCTATAAGTTTTTTCGAATATTTTAGCAACTAGATTCTTATACCGTACACAGCAGAAACTTTAAATTGGGCAGATATTTCAAAGTTTTTTAACGGCCCTATTATGGAATTTTTAAGTGAGGAAAAGAAATTTGGCATAATTTGTCTCATCATAAGGTTCACACACAACAAATTTGGAGTAAATCCCGTATTTAAAACTCTAGCTATTAAAAAATTCGCAATTACGGATATACAGATAACCGAGCATAAGAATAGACATATTATATGATGAATCCTGCTTCTTTTGTCCTTTGTGGAATTTGGTTCTGTTTTTTCTGAAACCCTGTAGATTAAAAATATCAAAAATAATTGTAACTTTGATGAATCCTAAAGCGCAGGCTAAACAGGTTCTTCACTCATTTGGACTCATTGTGCTTGATGGTTGTAAAGTCTCTGGTTTATTCTTGACTAAAAACGAGCTTCATAGAGCTGTTTGGTTTTATAATTTTTTAAGAACTTGTTTTTAATCTAGTGGTTTGGTAGCATGCCTGAAGCTACGTCAAAGATTAATTGCCAACACCTGACTGACAGAACGATCTGGTACCATCGGAGTTGCGGCTTGCATGAAATACCATGATGGAATATGAACTAAATTATACTCTTCTGTATTTCCAAAAAAATATTGTTATTTCATTAAAAACAAAAAACTTTTCAACTTGTATATTCTTACACGGCAATATTTAAAATCAAACCATCCAAGTTGTTAATTTTTATTATAAAATTATATTTTTAAAATTGGTTTTTATTAATTTGCTCTTTAAAGGAGTTGCTGTTGCATGTGAAAACCTGGTGAAATGTGTTTTTCTTCAATAATTACTTTTGTATACAAATACTAGCTAATCAACACGGTTTTACAAGTGAAAAAGCAAAAAAACTTCATTGGATTCATAATTTAATGTTAAGGTTGCCATGACAACTACATGAGCTTCCTTACTACTTTAACATTGAAAGTTTAATGTACCATAGGGCGTAGCCCTGAGGGAATTTTTAAGAATCCGTTCTTAGTGGTGCCCGTGGATGTCCTATGTCCTGAGAGGAATGTTCATGCAAAGTTTCAAGGCTCTATAGGTCAAGTAGTTTGGGCTGTGCGATGATGGGTGAGTGGTATTTGACAAATATATAGTATTTTTAATATTTGACAACTTTATATTTAATCAAGTAAACTTTGCTTGTTATAATTTTTTAAAGGTCTAGAGACATAATAGTATCGACTGAAAACATAATCATGTCTATATTAGAATAGGGAACATTGGTAACAAACAATTATGCCATTCACAATGAGACTTTTATGATGTACCGCTGTGCGTAACCAGCACCTTTCCTATAGAATAGAGAGCTACAAGCCCTTTTGCAGTCAAAACACTACAAATAACCGATCTATGAAAGAAAATGTGAATTTACTAGACGCAGTACGTTGTGTTGAGGGAATTTTGCACTCAAGCGGCTGCAATTAAAATCCGATTTACTTTAAATTCGGTATATTTATTATGACCTGTGTTCTGATTGGCCTGTCAGCAGTGGAAAAGATCAAAAGCGCCTATCACCATTTCAGTGGGTTACAAATCCCGGAATCTTGGGGTTTCCTGTCCAATGTAGGCAGTTTAAGCATGGAAGTTTAAATTTGCTCCGTCATGTCAGCGTGCTGCGAGAGTACGCGTTTATTTATTTATTTATTTATTTATTTATTTATTTATTCAACGGATACACCATTTTACATTGATACATGCGAAAATCACAGCTATAATATAAAAATATTAACAAGTTATTCTATAGCTGCAAAGAAATTACTAATTACAAATATTACAAACGATTTCTAGCCATATGTAGCAACTAATACATTGTTGGTAGCAATTAACATGCAGCAATAAAAATTACTGAAAGTGCCGAACTAACAGAATGCAATGCACGATAAACAAAAAACTGAATACATGCAAAAAATAAAGTGTGACATCCAAAATTAAAAGAAAAATAATTTCATGACTAAAGTTACGGTATCTTTCAAGAACTTGCACAAAAACCATGACATCAGAGCCAAAACTGAATCCCACAGAAAAGAATAAATTATGTTGAGCTGGAACAAACTAATAACTTATAACTTATAACAGACCTACACTAATACGTTATCTAACAATGGAACAATAGAATAATAATCAAAATAGTGTAAAAATAAATTATCAACAACAGGTTAACAGGCATATAAATATTCTGACAAGATGCGACAAGTTAAAATACCCCCGTTGCAGCAGACCTGCATACTCAGCGAATTTCAAATGCAAAACAATATATGTTTATCTCACATAGCGAGATTTGACATGTGTTTGTAAGCTCCATAAGATTAACATGGGGAATGAGTATGCAGGTTTGCTGCTACAAGTATGTTTAAACTGGTTGGTTTTAATTCAATATTTAGAAGATCTGAACTAGAAGAAGCCATTTACCAAGTTTTATCAAGATATGTTGAGATATAAACGAGATATAGAATTTTACTTATTTCCCATAAGGTTAACATTGGGACAACGTACTGCGTTTACCACTTTTAATATCTCGGTAACCAATGGACATAGAGCAGTGATTCAAAATAGTAAATTGTTTGTTTTTTTGAGCTGAATTCAATGGTGTTTATCTACAGGGTGTTCCAGAAATTAACGTTATGAGTTCGAATCTCCAAATTTTCTCATCTGAACATGTAACAAATTTTACATCATTTTAAAGGTGTTGTTAAAAGAAACATTTTGCTGGAAAAAGAACTGAATTATCTCAATCCGTTTCAAAATGGCGGGCATTTTTGTGAGTATTTTCGATATTTACGGAAACCCCTGTATTTTCTAAACCTTGAAATATGTTTCAGTTCTGATTAGAAATTCTTAATTCTTGGTAACTCAGATTTACTACGATATGTCACATGACAATGTTTTGATAATATCCAATTTTTGGAAAAAATTTAATTTTTGTAAATGTTGGTAACCCTGAAAATCAAAAAGTTCAAATAGCAACATATGCCAAAAAGCATATCATTTTAAAGGCCTTCAAAATTTCTACAACTTTGTAACTTACACAAATATTCTATCCTTTTTAGTTTTTTAGTTATGGACAAATAACTCCATTTTACCACATGAAGTGCATGTATTATCAAAACATTATCATGTGACATATCGTAATAAAGCTGAGTTATCCAATAAAATAATTAAAATTTATTTTCAAAATTTAACACCTTTTTAATATTTAAAGAAACTGTCAAAATTGAATTCAGATTAAAAAAAACAAACAATTTAGCACTTCGAATTATTATTCTACTTCAATCCGTTGCTTAGATATTGAATTAGCTAAACACAGTTGTCCAATATTATTTTTAATTTTACCCTCCAAAAGTACCCTGATTTAAGAGATTTTTTAAAATACAATCTGAACAAATGATAAAATTTTCAGGTGATGAATATTTTACTTGTGTTTATTTTGATTAGTTAGAGTTCATTGATCAAGATTTTGCAGAAAATATATACTATATCAAAAAACAAATAGTTTTTAAATTTAATAAAGAAAGTATGAGCATTTGGAGGGGGGGGATATCTTAGTCCAAACTGCCTGAAAATATAGCATAATATATGGTATGTTTACAATTATTATGACGATTGATAATATGTTTTATTGAAATTGGCTGGAGATGCAGGTCTGCTGCAACAGGGGTGATTTAGTTAATAAACTGACTATATGATTGAATTTAATTAATTCATGAGATTAAGTTACTTGTTTGTATTGTTTTAAATTCATTGATTAAATGGTTGTTGACATTTATATACCAATAACAAGATTACATTTATTAAAAATTAAAATACTAAGAATTATATAAAATACAAAAGTTTATGTATCACTAATGAAAACCAATGTGGTCTCCTTGTTAATTTTCCTCATGTTTAAAGCTCATGAATGATTAAATAAACGTTTTTAGTGTATTATTTACTTAACGTATTCAAACAATAACTTCAGAAAAATAAGTTAAATGCTCACATATAAATAACAAATCCTATGGAAATTCGCTTAGTACGCAGGTCAGCTACGACGGGGGTATTGTATATTACCAGGGGTGGGGATGGATATAATGAACCATATTAGTGATTATGAGGGTAATCGTAATACCACAATTCAAATCAGCTCTCGAACCCACTATCCGACAAATTTCATAATCAAGATTTTTTGCCCCGGTACAGCTCACACGCGATGAAGGGGGGGATGTGAATATCATTTCTGTTTCAACGGCCCCACCTGCTGCAGCCTTGGGTGACGTCGATACACACACAGAAAATTGTTTACTCATATTTATGGGGTCTTTTGTTCACACAGTTATCACACCTGATTCCGGGGCCAAGTCTATGCATTTAACCAGGATGCTGGGCCAGTCGAAATTGTGGGGCCTTACAAAACATAACCTAACCCAACCTAACCTAACCAAACCTAACCTAACCAAACCTAACTTAACCTCACCTATCCTAACCTAACCTCACCATTTTAGGCTTTTTTGGCCGTAAAAAGAGGATTTCTATAAAAAAAAAAACAAAACCAGAAACTTGTGGGGCTGTGTGTAAGGCCCCGAAATCCCAAATGGCCCCACAATATAGTAAAATGCACACTCAAGGCCCCACAAATGTTGATGAACTGGCAAACACACACACACACACACACACACACACACACACACACACACACACACACACACACACACACACAGACACACACAAAGGAGCGGACAGCTGCACCTAAATATGGGAGATACAGCCTCCTTCCCCCTCATTTTCTCTCTCTCTCTTTCACGCATTGTCACCTCAGCATTGTGTCCTCCCCGTGGTTTAATTAAGGTCTTAGGTGCCGCCCGTAGAATCCGGGGTATGTAAATTATGGCACGCAGGTCCAGGTGGTAGGTGGGGAAGGGTTATTGGGAGATAAAACTCTGGGACGAGCGACTGCTAAGGGAAAGACGGGCAGGTGTGGTAGGGGGAACGTATAATTTACGTGTCGACGTTTTCGCACGTAATTAAAATATATGTTTTTCTACGAGTAATTTTTTCTAAATAAGTTGGACCACAGAGAAGAATCTAACAGAGGTTGCTTTTAAATGGGTCTTCTGTTGCACCCAAATGCTTGCTAGTTACTGTTACATCCAGCTACAGTTAAGTTACTAGTTACAAGTTACATCCTTTTACTAGCTACAGTTAAGTTGAATTAGGAGAGGTCAGCGGTGCTGCTCTCTTGCAGCGTTAATGGTGAACTATTTTTTTTATAAGTTCTTGACACCACCGCTCGACACCAGCTGAGCGCAACATTAGAAGATACCTCTGTTTGATTCTCCTCTGTGGTTGGACCTATTACAGTAACCATTTTGTACTGTATATGCGTGGTATATGATGCATATGAAATAATAGGGTCTTCTTAGTACTGTATGAAAACATAGTGGAGTGGCGAGTTGAGGCATGGGACGAGTCCAGCTGCACTTTTTTGACAACGCGTGTAGTCCAAGGCACACCGCAGTTAGACGCTTCACCATGCGTTAGCTCATTGGGCTACAAGCATCAAAAACAGCACAGCTTGGCCCGCCGGCGCCGCTCCATTTTGATTTTGCCCTAATATGAAGCTGTTTCAATGCTGTTGCTAACGTGCGGCGCTGTGCCAAGGAACGAAGTATATAGTACAGTAATATATTTCTATAATTTGGGGACAACGTAATATTGACTGCAATACATTATTGAACGACCAATGCTGATTTTTATATTGAATTTGTACCTCCAAACAAGCGGTTTTTGTACACACTGTGTTTTTTGTTATACATGGCCGTCTGAAGTAATTTACTCGAGACGGCTATAGATATACCCTACCATATTAGTGATTATAAGGGTAATACTAAATGTAAGTGCTGTATAACTTTTGTAAATATAATTTGTATGCATGAATGTAAACATGGTTTGTAGAAAGTTTATTCGTATTCTTACATAATGTTAAATCGTTTCTGAATTTTCTTCGAAAGGATGGAACTGTTCACTAATTTAATTGAGAGTCATGTAAATGAAAACTAATTTTTAACAACATTTTCGTTTTTAGAAGTAACGGAAACATAATAACCTCATAGTTCACAACTCAAAAACTCAACTCATAACTCACAAAACTCATAGCTTGAGCTCATAACTTTACAAAATGATGTACAATGATGTACAGATGATGAATAGAGACATTTTGATAGATTGATTTATTGAAAATCGAAATGCGTATTCGTAACCAGGAAATTACAATAAGTCAAAGAACAGACAAAAGTTAAACGAGAATGAAATAGTAAAAAAAAAAAACATAGATTAGTCCATTGACATAAAAAACACTTTTCTACAATGGAAAATTGTGATTTTAATTAATTATTATAGATAGGATAACTAACTAAGATTTAATTGTTTTCCTAGTTGCACATGGTTGAATAGAAAATGAAGTATAACTTAGTATAACTGGCGCCAATTCTTGGGGCCCACGCCATCCATAAGACTAATGTTAATTTTAGCATTGGGCTTATGGACGGCGTGGACCCCAAGAATTGGCGCCAGGTATACTATTAGTAAAATCATAATTTTGAATTTAAACACTTATTTGTTTGTTTTAACGTGACAATAGACAGGTGGTACCAAAATATAGTATATTTCATAACAAGAGTGGAAAGTGGGTCATTGCATATTTGAAGTGCGAAATTTATCGAGCATTTAATTTATATAGTCGAGAATATACAGACAACTTTCACTCGTTTTTTGAACGATACGTTTCGGTGTAAATCAATAAATAAATATATTTGATAAATTAATAGCAAATATATGTTTGTCTCTGTCAGAAACCCCCAGAAAGATAGTAAACGTTACTTTTGCGTAGTAAACGTTGTTTTTGGAGAAAATAATGTAATGATGAATTTTCACATGTAATAAATACATAGTGAAATCAGACGATTTCGGAGTTTTCCAGAGAAATAGTATTTTTAATTACTAGAGCTTAAAGTGACGCTTTTCATACGAGATCAAATTTTCCGAAAAATTACCGAGTAAGGAAAAGCAGCTTTAGGCCCGTGTGATGAACTATATTTTTCGTTTTACCGCTCAATACAGCAAGCTAACTACGTAAGAAAATCAAAATATTGCCTTTAAATATATCTCCCAAAGATGCTTCCATCTTGTTTTTGCTATTTAAAACGATCAGCTGACTGTTTCATTTGTGCAGGTTAGACTAACAACTATATCGATGTATCGAACGCATTGAACTATCGGATTGACGAAAGGTGAAATGAGCGAGTTTCACAAATCGCTTAAACCGACAACAATGCAACAATGAATTGCAATTGATAATTAAAACCGATAACCACTCTCGTTGCAATCGATAGCTCACCATCGACGCTGACGTACACACGTTTGCAGTTTTAGTACATTATAAACAAACAGCTGACGTCCTCGATATCACCTGATTCTTTTCCCCCATAGGGCTAAAAAGAGCTTCTTTAGGCCCACAACACATGTAAAAAAACTACCGTTTTCGCAGCGGTTTAACGAAAAAAGTCTTTTAGGCTTAACTATAAAACGTACCGTAACCGTATTTAGCTTAGACATATGATTTCATAGTTATATGTTGGAAGATAAAAGATAATCAAGAAAATTACTATGTTTATTTCTGTGAGAATTGTAATAAATTAACTGCAGAAGCCTATTTAAGAACAGCTACCGTCATAAGTAGATAGGCCTATTGCAAATTCAAAGTATTAATATTTTGCACCTAAATAGCCATATTTTTATTATATATGAATATTTAGTTCATTTTGAGTCCAACGTTACTCAAATATTTGTAAAAGATGGTCTGACTTAGATTATAAATCAGACAAATATTCTCAAATTATTTAATAACTCATATAATTTTATAGTAGTAAAAATCATTATTTTAATAATACTTAATAATCCATGTTGACAACATGAAGCTAAATAAACTATTACTTCAGCGGTTTCTATAGATTTGCTCGTACTTGTGTATACAACCATTTTACGACTATATTATTTCGACCTCAATTCAGGCCGTTGCCCGTATTTCTCAAAATCGAACGCTCTAATTAGTCTCGAATCAAAACACGAACCTTGTGTGACCACCTTTCGTCGCACCGAGTCTCGCACGCGTGTTTCCAACATTGTAAAGGGTGTTATGCCCGCCTCGGGCGGCTTTGTTTGGCAAATGAAATCAAATGCAAGACTAGCGCGCGAATCGGCGCGACGTGCTCGTGGCGGCGGCGGCGTCACAGGCGTTAGCGAGCTTACGTGCGGCTACAGTGTCGGCCGACTGAGCTGGGGTCCCGCAGGGATGCAGGTTGGGACCTCGATTGTTTTGGTTTTCAATTAAAGTGGAACTGATAATTTTTATAAGAACTGTAAAAGATTAACAGTCCCCTGTTTCATGTGAGGGATAATACTGAAATTATTTTTGTGTTTTATATAGTTCTTTTTAGTGAATATTACTAGGATATTTCAAATATTAATCTGTTATTAGGGCTTTATTTTTTGTAAAAAAATATAATCGTGAGTAAAAATATTTCAGTTTTGACTTTGATTATTGAAAACCCAAATATAAATTAAGCAATAAAGGTTTATTTTTTAAGCTGGTAAAGCAAACAAATAGTGGTGCTTACTTTATTCTCCTTATTTAAATATTGCAATATGCTTACGACTTTTAAGTTTGTGATCGCATAAAACCGTACGGATTGCCACATAGACGGTTATTACCCATGCCGATACCCCTGTCCTGCGTTTCTAGACGATTCCATTCATATTCTTCCTGCTTTATAGAATCCTCGAAATATAGAAAAAAGGAATCTGTAATGACAAATATTAAATAGAGATCTAAAGCGTGTACAAAATTCTATCTCTCCGTATCTGTACCTCTATCTCGAGTATGTACTCAATTTGTTCGCCCCAGTTTCTTAATAGCTATGGACAAATTTTGGTCATACATTTCATATGCAATATTATTGAATAAGTTCACACTCTCATTTACAACATAAAGTGCAGGGTCAAGTCATTGACCGGGTCTTATCTTCAGCTGCAGCCCCCCGGGAAGTCTGGTTTGATCCACTGCACTTCGCCGCTCTACCAAGTCTGGTTTGCTTCACACTTCACCGACACGCGGCTTATTTGTACATCTTACAATAACGCAAATGTCGCTGCTTTTGAACTTTGTTAGTTTTTCTACTTCACACATGTGAAGTCAGATGAGTTTGGAGATTTAAATAAACTTGCTCGCGATGAATTATTGATCTTGTTTATTTACTCACTCTGATGAAACCTTTGGACTCACCGTTGGTATTCTACACTGGTTTTAATGATGGTAAACGTCCATACATTAATAGCATTGGGAAAAACGGGAGTACTGAATTAAAAAATCAGACTTTTGATTTTTTAAATCATCAAACCAGGATAGATCATGTTTATTAGGCCTACATAAAATAAAGATAACTATTGAGGTAGAATTGAAAAAAGGATATATCCTGCAACTAAAGAGGTTAGAGGACTGTAAAAACGTAAATCTTTATTACTTAAATAATTGTTATAAACAGCATTCTAGGTTTATAATTGAATTAATACAACTGTGAAGCGCGAGAGGGAGGGAAATTTATATACTTATCATTCGCCAGCGACAGGTCAACCTCCTCGAAAACATACGAGGAGTTCCGAAATATTCGAAAATTCCAAAGTATATCTAATGTATTTAATATATGTATGTATAAGTGTTACTATCTAGCGGACAATCAATAAACTTTTAGGGCATGATATAAATAAGAACAAACCAAATGATTCATTTAATAGGAAATGACGCCGTGACAAAAAACCAAAACGCTCCGGCAAATGATATATAAAAGGGATCTTGCGAATAATACTCCTTGGTTTTCGTTTGTTTTCTGAGGGACATGCCTGGCCATGGCGAACACTAAGTAAAATTTCCCTCCCTCTCGCGCTTCATAGTTGCATTAATTCTATAGCATTTTTCTTTCAAATGTCAATTACGTAATTCATTTGTTTGTTGTTTCACATGGCTGGCTGGCCTCAGATGGCTCTCTCAATGGTGTACGTACACAATGGGTACAGTAAATATAAGTCGTCTTTGCATTGTAAGTAAAACTGGTTATTTTCCTTGATCCCTTTTTGTCTATCTGGGTACATTGGTTCCCGGCGGAGCTTAAATACCCAGACTTTAAGCTGGGAGACCATTCTAAAAACCTTAGAATGGTCTTTAGGCAGAACTGGGACGGTGGCGTGTCCTGTAATCCAGCTACTTGAAGGTCACGAATTGTGGATAGTTATGAGTGATGGCTTGTGGACGCGGTGTTCCCTAGTGAGGATTAACGTCCGCACTATTGAGTACTCGTTCATGGGACCATCCTCATAATTAGACCAGTTCGTAAATTGTTAACCGAGGCGAAATCGTAGTTCGGATCCCACGTTAAAATGTAGGACCCTTAGTTGCCATCGGCTGTTGAGCTATTAATTAACAGTCCTGTCTAAGGAATATGTCGGCCTTAGTCAGTAACAAGACTACAAGATCGCGCCACAATCATCCTTCACTCATCTGTCATTCATACTTGGCTTAAAATACCTACCTGGGTAGGTCGCCATTTCAGCTAATGTATCTAATATATGTATCTAATGTATCTAATATATGTATCTAATGTATCTAACATTCTAGTCTGTCCATATGGGACGGGATGAAGGACAATATCCCTACATACGCCTTGTAGTAGGCGCACACGATCGTAGCCAGTTTACGGCGTCAAGCTGTGTTGGATGAGGCTAAGCCCCTATAAACCCTTATCAGTGTGATAAGAAGGCGCGAGTCGTGAGAAGCAGCTGGTACGGGATTTGTTTGCTCAGACGAGGATTTTTATTACAGGCTACGTAATGTGATAACGCTGTTGGGAATAATAAGCCCTTTCTTGTGATTATTTAGGTGATAACTTTCGTGCCCTAGTTTGTGATTTTGTATCGATTCAGCAAATATGCCTCGATATTTAGTCTAGTAGCAGTAGCATATTAAAACCATCGACCACATAGTACAAATAGACGAAACATAGGCCCGCGCGCGATGAAGTGAGAGATTGACCATAGTCGGTAACAAGATGGCGGAAAGCATTTCGTAAAACATTAAAAATAGGGTATCAAATTAAAGGTCTGAATCTAATAATTACTATGGTACCAATTATAAATTGTTTACAGGCAGTTTACGCATCGTAAAAATCGATAACCCAGAAGCTTGTCCTGACATTTTTTAAGAGAAGCTGCCGCCACGGAATGCACCTTTCCTATGATGTGTAAACTGCTTCTAAACCATTTATAATTGGTACCATAGTAATTGTGAGATTCAGACCTTTAATTCGATACCACATTTGTATTTTTGTAGTCGACTGTATTTTTGTAAACAGCGGTTTAGGGTTTACTTTGTTTTCATGCAGGCGCCGCGCGGATAAACTCTCCCACAATATTTAAGTTATCGACCAAACTATGGCAACTATTTTTTTTTCAAAAAGTATGATTTAAAAAATTCAACTCTAGCAACAATTTCCACCGTTTTTTACTTTACCTGACCAAAAAATAAAAAAGTAGTAGCCGACTACTTTTTTCATGTCTTGTTTTAAAGTTGAATAAAAACTTGTACATTTTTATCATTTTCTAAATTTGAAAAAAAATTATTTTTGAAATATGATTGATACTATTAATGTTCAAAACTAAAGGGCTCTTCACATGCAAAATTTCAACCTTAAGATTCAATGCAAAATGGTATAAAATATGAGTTATTTAAAATATGCACTGTCAGATTACGCGGTTTTAGGCGTCGTTTTGTGCTTCTATACCGGAACAATATGGCGGCCCCTGCTTCATTTGCTGAAATGCTATTTAGATAGGGTTGCTCTGTCTATTTGTACTATGTGGTCGATGGTTAAAACAGACAGTAAATTTAATGTAGACCTTCATTAGCTAATCTTAATTTGAAATCCAATTTAATTTATATGGCAATTCACAACTGCCTTACACAAAATACAAGTTTCCCCACTAATGATATTATTATAAATTGGACATAATTATCTTGTCGTTTACCAACTATCTTCAGTCCAGCAAATAAAAAAGCTATGGTTTTAAAAGGTAAAATAATTTAATAACACAAATAACTAACAGATCTTCCGTTTCGACGTCGCTTTAATGCAACAACACTAACGCCAACAGATCGGCAATGGCCGGTCCGTGTAGTCTGCTAAGCCGTTCATCGTTACCATCGCATCGCTGTGTCGGGAGAGTGGAAAGTGGTGTAGCACAACCGCCTACGGGAGTCAGTGATTTGTCAATGATTATTTTTGTCGACATAAGTATTAACCAATTATCAAGCCTTCTCCAAAAAAATTTTAGGGTCTAGAAAAAGGGCAATGCGTTATATTCTATATTTTATGTGAATATATAAGTCAAGTGTTATATGTGTTCAGTATTCTTGATTATGCGGACGACGAAAATTGAACCCGCTTATTTATTACACTAGGTCACCAGTTCCAGCCAAGAATTGCTTAATTTTAATGAGTAAGGTGACCAGATTTTGGAGCAGCCAAAACGGGACGCCATCCTCCGGGGGTGTACCCCCAAAAAAGGGGAGGGTCCGGGGAAAGTTTTGAAAAATTAGAAGCATTTTTGTGCGTTTTTCAGATTGAAAATATGTGCTAGACTCTAGATCATCTTTACCATTAATTATAAGCTAATAGGAAACTACAAAAGAACCGAAAAAAAATTTAAGAGTTTTTTACACTAAAACGTGTTTTTAAACCCCTACACTAAGAGAGGGGGCTCCGGGGGTCCTCCCCCGGAAAATGTTTAAAAATCAGGAGCATTTGGGTTTTTAGACACTTCCAGATTGAAAATATATGCTAGACTCTAGTTCATCTTAACCATTAATTTTAAGTTCCTAGGAAACTACAAATGAACCTAAAATAAAACGTATTTTTTAAAGTATTTTTCTTACCAATAACGCCAAAACGGGACAAATGAGCGTCCCGAGAGAGTTCGTGGGGACAACGGGACACGTCGCTAAAAAACGGGACGTCTGGTCACCTTACATATTAGGAACTTTATACATATTGACAAACTAATGCATTTCCCCGTGCCTAATTTTTTCGTCGGCTTCATTTACGGGTTGTATTATTGCCCAACGAAATTTTTTTCGTATCATATTTTAAGTACCAAAGAATACAGCCGATAATTACATCAATACCAATGCAATTTGAATGGCGAACAAACTTGACGCAACCAGGAAAAAATGGGCTCTAAAAATGTATAAGACTGCAAACTATATAGCTCTTTTATCACTTTATCACTTTATTAAGACAGGTACCTCATGGAGGACGTTACCCTGATTATGAGTGAAGGATGAGTGTGATGATCGTGATGATAGTGGCGCGATCTTGTAGCCTTGTTACTGCCTAAGGTTGGCATGTTCCTTAGACAGGATTGTTAATTAATAGCCCAACAACCAATGGCAGCTGGCTCCAGAAACAACCCTTCAAAAAGCTACTAACTTTTCTCGGGATCGATCCGGCTACCTACAAGTTTGTAGGCGGGCACTATAACCACTACACCAACCAGCCGACTTTACCTTTTACGAATTAACTCTTTACGAGTGATAATTAATTGGCTCAGGCCAGGTCTGATCGTGGCATAACAAATAGTGAAAATAAATCGGTTGTAGAGAATATTTGAACCCGAGCCTCAAACACATTTAGCGAATCCAACTTTTGAATGAAACTTCCTCGCAGCTTCTGTTGATCCTAACTTTCATTCGACGTCTGATTAGTACTTATATCAAACATGCCATTGGTTGTTGGGCTATTAATTAACAATCCTGTGTAAGGAACGTGCCAACCTTAGTCAGTCCCTACAAGATCGCGCCACTATCATCACGATCATCACACTCATCCTTCACTCATATTCAGGGTAACGTCCTCCATGAGGTACCTGTCTCAACAAAGAATGATTAAAACAGTTATCCAATGCACACTATATTGAGAACTCGTTCGCTTGTTCGCTCGTTCATCCTCCTTTGATTAAAAGCAGATTTTTTTATTGAACGCTGAATTTGCTTTCTTCTCAGTTGCGTGCTAGCCACAACGCATTCCGACCACAATTCTGCCAGCAACACCTGCTAGCTTTGCAGGTGCAAGCCGAATCAACATTCTTGCCGAAAACACTGTCGCTACTCGTGACATTCGCATGCGGCCGGTGTCAGAACGACATCATCAGCTGGCCCAGACCGCCACCGGAAGCAGCAACTACCGGATACGGATGGCCAATCACGCCCCGCACACTGGTTACTTCCGCTTCGCAAGTGCCGTTTACACTGCGATGCTATCTGGTAATTACACCTCCCGCCGTCGACCGCTGGTGGTGCAGGTTTGGGTTTGGTCGATAGCAGGGATGTGAACCAGCGCCACTTCTGTTGCTGAGTGCGAATTGAGGACATTCAAGGCGTACGACTTTCATACATCACCAAGTTTCCCCACTTATGATATTATTATCTATTTAACATTATCATCTCATTGTTGGATATATATTAACCACATATATAAAATGAACGGGTGCTTACGGTTCATCTGTGGACCAACTAACCACCATTGCACCATGCAACGGGTGCTTATAGTTCATCTGTGGACCAACTAATCACAATTGCAGCATGTAATGGTCACCATATCATCTCATTGGCGTTTTGTGTTCATCATGATCTTCTTCCGTTCTATACTAAGTGCCAAGAAAACGCAGTTAAAAACTTCAAAACGGCTGGCTTTTTCAGTATAATCATAATAAAAAACGACCAGCTGTTTAGGTTTTGAGAGTCGCAATTTCGTGACGCTTAGTACCTCTCTGAGGGTCAGCTTCAGAAACTGAACTTCTCAACACAAAGTTACAAGGGCGCAGCGCAACTATACTTAGCAACAGTATGTTCCGTAACGTAGATCAGATACTAGAGCCTTCTGCTTTACCATTGTCTACAGACGTCGAGTCATTTCCACCCACACCTTAGCCCAAAATCTCTCAGTTGAGTTGTAGGTTTGTCAGGAAGGACATATTTATTAATTAAACGCATTGGTGTTTTTTAGGCTATACGTGATGTTTATTTCAGAAATCACATATTTTCTAGGGTTTTCTCATATCATATTTTCAATATGAACATTTAGGTTTATATGACAGGCAGGGATCTTAATGCTTTGTTTTTATTATTCTCTATGTAGTGTAGTCTAATTGATAATCTCTACTGCAGCTGTCAACTGCATTTTTATCAACATAAATCTTGTTTTGTTTTTGTTAGCTAATGTTTAAGCATTCTTTCCTTAGCTACCAATTCTCATAAGTCCGAGAGGAAAAGGAATAGCTGCGAAAGATAATGTATTTATTCACCTCACACTTCAGGGAGTTTGTTTAAACTCAGTCTGAGTATTGAGGCCCATCAAGTTGCTCGTACTGAGACACTTGCCTTACGAGTAAAATTGTACAATAATGAGTGATGTTCTTATTGTCTATGGGTAAGAATTGAGAGTATCTGACCTCAGAAAGTGGAGATAACGGAACAGAATCCACTAATAATTGTATATTTAGAAGGGAAGTAAAGGTTATTATATTTTTTACACTTAAAAAGTTGGACGCTATGTTTTGGGTTCCGGTCTCACAATTAATGTAATAGGCATTTTCATGACAGTTTAACATAAACATAGCCATGCGTAGACTAAGGAGCATTTCCTACAACAGAGCGGCTGAAGCATGCTTATTTAAGTGTGTGTGTGTGTGTGTGTGTGTGTGTGTGTGTGTGTGTGTGTGTGTGTGTGTGTTTTGTATGGTAGTGGGTACAATATGCAGCTGCCTCGCACCAACCTCGCACACCACTGAATTGCCGTAGTTCACGCACGGTCGCGCTTGGTCAATACTGCCAGTATCTCGGTGGGTGTTGCCAAAACTGAAACTTGAATGACCAGGGGAATATAGGAAAAAATTCTGTAAATCATATTTTAATTCTAAATTGGATATAAACTGCGAAGACAAACTCCTAAATGTTGTTGACAAGCTCCTATTTTGCTAAGGTTTACGCATAACCCTCTACTAAAAAACTAAAACCAAAATTACTCACCAACCTGCAGCTTAGAATCGAAAAGGTTCCTTTAAATGCCAGTCTAAAATTGTTCAGAAAATATCAAGTAAATTAATTAAAAGTCAAAATCGAAAAGAATATAAAAATATTTATTTAAAAAAGTGATGTAGAGGATTGAAGAGTTTCGCAAATAATGATGAAGAAAAGGTTAGTTTTAAAATTATGATAAGTATTGGAATTTTTTGAATTGATTTTGAATTTCAGACTTGTAAATTTCTACTTGGTTTAAATCAATAAACAAATATACGTTGAAAGTTAAAATCCTGAAAACTTGGCACATAAACACAAAAATAACTTGGTCGATAAAAATATATGAACCTCTTAAAAACTATGCAATCAGGCGAGACATCAACCAGGATAAATTTTCAAGGATTTATAAATCAGTTTTTTGATAATCAATTGGAACAATAATATAATTTACGTACCTTTAGAAAGGTAAATTAAATTGACAATCAATTAAATTTACAAACAATTAAAAGCATACCTTATGTCACAAAAACTCCTAAAAACTATTAATTCCTAACATTAAGTTCAATACAAACCTAACTTTTTTGACTGTTAAAAATGAACCAAGTTCAGCTCAGAACATACATGTTACCTTTATTTCACCCACATATCCTAACAACGCTACCGTAACAACATCTCCCGACAGAGGCTAGGCCCTGGAGGCATCAGTATGAGCGAGCTGTGCCTCAGTAACTTATCAGTGTCTGGGGTTTTATCACCACCTGTCTAAAATTATTATTGCCGTCGCTCCTCTCCTTGGGAAGTCGGGACGAGCCGAGCATTTCTGATTTCGGGGATTGCTCACAGCTTCTTCCTAGAACGCCAGTATAATATTTATAGATCACGTCAAATGCTGTGGCTCTCCCCGTCCCTAAACCCAGAGTTAAACCTAATATTAGGCTTAATGGACTCGTCTTCATGTCGTTATGCTTAGTAGTATTGTGCGATTTCTTAGTCAGTCATAGTGAAAACTATTGACATACTCAGAACGTAACACATTTATCTTTTCAATCTAAACACCACACTATCCGGATAAGGTATGTTGAGGTAAGCAAAGTAAATTAAAACTACTCATTTAAATAAAATAATAATAACTCAATTATAGATTAGTTTGTATCCTTTCAGTATTATTTTGAAAACCCAGATGTTATGCACGGTTGTTAAATATTCAAAGTTTCTTCACGGAGTTGAACCATTCTTTGAGTAATGCTGATACTTATCATCGCGCTGTTTCTAAGCGCAAAGCCACTTTAACTTTAGTTGATTGATACCAACAATTGTTTTGAGAAATTTTTGCTAGAAATACGAATAATAATTCCTTTACATCTGCTATTTACGGAAAACTTGCCCTGAATCCGATTTATCACTTATAATTTATTCAATCTATTACGTAAGACTTAACTCCCTAGCGGCATTTCAGGAAGATTATGAGTGAAGAACACATATCATAACATTTTCTCCCACCGGTCAAGGACGTAAGACGTAAGGACATATTCTCACGAGTTACAGTAGGAATGGGTAAAACCATAATTACAAACGAGAACAAGCTATTTTGAAACTTCTCCAGTTTGCCGTGAGGGCCACCACACTAAGCCAGGATAATCCAGCAGCTGTTCTCATCTTTCAAGTCGTTTCTCAAAATCTCCCCGCGCCGCGCCGCCTGAAGAGTTAAGACCATCTTTAATTCAACACATGGCTGTCGACGAGTGATAAAAATAATGTGGCCCAAACTGGTCCGGGATTATCTGGTTAAGAGGTTTTAGTGGTTGTCGTTTTTTAGATCATTGTATACTCGTTCGTGATCGTTACCGCAGTCCGGGTTGGAATTGTACGGATCGTTTATATGATTCAGTTTAAGTGGGACAGGAAAGGGAACAAATTAAATACTGTAGTTTCGTTTTCACTTTTGTAATACATATTCAGACACATCTGAATTATATTCTCTGTCACTTTTGAACTATAAGAAAACTGCAACACTAAGAATGGGCGAATATGGGTTAAGATTAGTGCAAGGTTGAAGTATTAGTTTAAACACAACTCCTCTCGCCCTGATCCCAAAATTTTGACGCGCTACTGTCAACATATGGCGCTTCCCCTAAATTCCTCAACCACATGTTGTGAACATCTCTCATCGCTGGGATCTCACCTCTACTTCCTCTTGTCATTTACTCATTTTCCTCAAGCAAAAACTCAAAGGTTTCACACGAGACCAGTACATAAAAGTCCACTGTGGAGCTACCCAAAGACCGCGACAATTACTTTAAGTCGTTCTTATATTATAACTTAAAAAATATTGTCCTATTGGATTGTTTCATTATTTCTTTAAATTTGAGTCGAATTAAAATTTCATCAGAAAGACTAGGAGTGTTTTTGTTTTAAAATGACGTCTCGTTTAGCAATGCTTTCCTAACTTAATTTGATTGAAGAGGTAAGGTAAAGACGTCTCGAAAATATTGATTTGTATTCCAGCAATTAATCAACCACTACTCTGTCAATTTATATATGTATTTTTTACGACGATTAGTTCTCTATTTACATTAGGTCTGCTATTTACATGACATTTTAAACACTAACTAAGTCAATTCTTATCTCCTATCCCCATCACTTCCTTTTATCTAGTCGATTTATGTTAACCCTGGCCTGAAATACCCTACTGATAGAATCTTCTGATTTATTGGCTACTATTACAATACTACAGTTGAATTTAAAAGTGTACATTATACTATTTCCATCTTCTTTTGTATATACAACCTCCAATACCAATCCATACACCACAGTGCAGGTTCTAAACCGCCTACAGTGACCACACATTCTTACTTTACTCGACCAAGGTCGCGGCACACAAGAATGACTCTCTCGGAGCCTGCAGCTCCCTACATCGATGGCTGCTGCGGCTTGGAGGACCGCTACTGCTGCAAAACCTAGGAAGACTCTCCCAGTCCGCTGCGGCAGGAGACCGCTAGCGCCGCGGGGCCGCACGCGTAACTCGCCGATAACATCATTAGCGGCGATTTATTAACGCCGAAACTCTCCTGAATAAATCAGCAGCGCGCACGACAGCGAGGAGGCCAGCCGCCCCACTGGCCTGTAGTCGCCGTGGTGATTAGTGAGGTTATGAGGTGAACCAACCCACCCTCGAAAGTTAGGACTTTAGGGAGTGATTATACTGATTACTTTACATTTAATATGTCTTGGACAGTTAAGTTTCCGAAAAGGTAGTTTTGCTGAGAAGTACAGTCACTGTGCAGATTTATGATGATACCTGTTTATAATTATATTACACAAGATTTATGAATATTTTACTCACAAACCCATTGCCCCTGATAATTACAAATATCAATCACAAAGATCCGTAGAGGGGATTTTGAAATGTAGAAAAAGCCATAAACTCAGCTTGGTGATCTCACTCTGCTGTATAATTTATAATCAATGGGAATCCTGTCAATGTTAAGATAATTGTTGTTAATTGTTATTTATGAAAATTAATTCATCATAATAATAGAATCATCATATATTTAATTTCGTAAGGCGATTCTTCGCGTCAAAACTGTGGGCGTCTGGCAAGTCGTAGAAATATGGGAGGGGACTCAACTCAAAGGTCTCTTTACCGTAATGGCGGGAAAATAATGAAATCGCTTGAAATTCACCAAAAAACGAGAAATAACGTAAAATATCTGCCATTTAAAAAGCATTGGGATCTAAAAACGTCTGCTTGTTTACATAAAACATAAAACATGTGATGCTGATTCTTGATTGAAAACCATGTGGTAGGCTTGATACCAATATAAGGTAGATTAAGTTTGCTATGAAGGTATTTTGTACTATAATGAATAAGGATTGTCTGTATTTTCTCTCATTAGGGGCTTTTAGCCCCTTCAAGCCATTAGTAAATATTATTGTAATGATAGTTCTGATAATTTTTTTGCTGTTCCAATAAAGACATCTCAATAGCAGCATTTCGTATGGACAATCAGCAATACAAGCTGGATATTCATAAAAAACCGTCATTCTCAAGTTATTGTCTGTCAATTTGTACAAGGTAGACAATCATAATACATTGTACCTTTATGTCTTTTTCACCTGTCTTTTAATTATTTATTTAAGCTATAAGGTCAAAACATCCTAATGATTTCTTAAAAGCCTAAGCAAAATTTCGTTAAGAGACAATAAGCATTCGGAAACATGAGTTCAATGCCAAACACATTCTGGTCAGTGATTTCCATAATAATTAAATTCGAAATACCACGTAAACTATAATAATCTACAAGCCAAGGAGTTTAACACGATATATGATGTGTGGAGTTCCCTGAACAAGAGTTTTATTACTTATGGGGTAATCATAAAATCTGGGAGCCATATCAATATACAAGGCCATCTGGCGACCCGCCCCCGGGTCTGGCTTGTTGATTTATATTGATTATCAGGTACTTTTCAAACGTGTAGGCAATGGTGATCTGTATTTTTGTCTTCTACCATACGGTATGCAGTTGTGCTGCTGTAGTATTTCAATTTTTTTTTATAAATTAAATTATAAAATGTCTATATAGTTGCTTATTAGCTGACGATGAAAATTGGTTTTTAATTAATTGATTTTTCACGTTTGTAAAACGTTAATGCTACAGATTTTAACAATTAGTCACACTATTAATACACATAAACTCTATTGAAATACATATAGTTTGATAATAGGAGTTGATAAGACATATTTAACTCCTGTGGGATGCTAGAACACCGGATAGCGCCTTGACCTTTGGTTCATGGGTCATGGGTACGATTCACGGTTTGCCTACCAACATTTAAGGGTTTTGGACTGAGTTACTTTAAAAGCGCTTATAAAAAAGTGCCATGATTGACTGTTATAAAATGTCACTGGCTCATACACATAAAACAGCAAAATTTATGGCCTCAACTAGCTGAAGTCACTTGTTAGACCGTTAGACCCACTAACTGCACAACGTAAAACACTTTCAAGCTCATATTTACGAATCATAACCGGTAGACTAAATAGTATCTGTAGAGAGCTTTTATTTTATTTCATACTTTTTTTATCAAGTAAAAGAATTGACACAATATAAATGGAAATTATACAAAACATACACGCTTTAATTAGCCTCTGGATTCTGTCAGGTATTTTTGGCTGCCTAAATTTAATTTATATGCAATTGGTCACGGCTACCTGTTCCAGGAAGAGCTTGGCAAACAAATAGACACGAACGGACAGACGGACAGACAGACAGACAAGCATGAGTGAAGGATAAACAGGGAGGAGGAGAGCCCGTCGCGAGTGTTTGGACTCGACAAACAAAGTCTACAAACTAGGATGACACGGTTTGCCTAGTGACTGGGAAAAACTTTCGATAGAATAAAGAACTTTCAATCCTCTCGTGATTTTAATTTTCAATCTTCTTTTCAGGAAATTTGTTGTGTTTCTCTACGACATTTTGTTTTATAATTCGTGGTTTTGTATTGTTTGTGACCCAGGAGACTGGTGATAACTTGGATAATAATAGCGACGATTTAGCTAGTACTGGACATTCCAGGTGCCAGAAATCAAAATAAAGGATTGAATCATAAATTTAGTTATTTTTAAAAACTATTAATTTCTATAGATTATAGTTTATTTACATAGGCAATTATTTACTACTACTTTTATAAATTATAGATTACAATAATATTACTTGGTCATTTCACTCCTTTTCTGTATGACAATGGACAATGATAGTTTGGATGATATGATATTTTGTCACCATTTGTCATTGAAATAATTTACATATTTTATAGATGTCTAACACGTTTTAAATGATACTTTTAGTTTTTCACTGGTTAGATATCCAACAAAATGTTCACAGCCCCATGCAAAACTAAACACAGAGCTAAATAAAAAATATCCAGACTGGTAAAACTTTTGTTCATAATGACAATTATCTTCCTTTACGTTCGTGCTGCCATAATTTACTAGAATACGACCAGAGGTTTGTTTTGATAATAAATTCAATCCTGTTAAATTGGCAGCGCTAACCACAATCATAACATCGGCCGGCGCGGCGCCGCACGCCACCCAGCGTGGAAACGTTAGTTCACGTTAACCTAATGGTTGTTTAACACGTTACTTTGCTCCTGCTAATCATACGGCAGGGGCAATTATTTTAATAGCCAATTAAAAATATTACATATTAAAAGATAAGTCATATGTGATAAATTTCACTGACGACTTTATGAGTACTAATTTATAAATTACTAAATGATGGTATGATACCATGGTGTATAAGGCTAAAATTTTAGTAGGTTCAGCTTTTGTGTTTTTATATTTTGAGCAGTAAAGAATGCGCAGTACTAAAGAACTTTGGCTAAAGGAAAATTCCGTGAATGATCTAATGGGGGGGAGGGGTTATGGTTGGGTCAGAAAGATGTAAAGAAGGCATCTCAGTTGTTATAATTAATCTGAGAGGTTGGTTGTGTTGGGATACACCATTACCACTTCGTTTTTAATTGTTTAATCCAGAATTTTCCAAACTGAATTTTTTTTAATTTTCTTTATTTCTTTATACTATTAGGTTTAATACCAAAGTTATTTGATCACTTGAAAGTGAATTTTCATTCAGGACTTAAATCGTGTTTTCGGAGACAGTATAGGTAATTTTTAATCACGTTCAGTGCTGCACTCTCTTGCCTCGTGCGCAGATTGCTTGGATATTTATTTGTTTGTATCGAAGACTCCAAGGAATTAATAGATACAAAATTGGTTAATTGGATACAAAATTAATTACTATGTTTCAATCGCCATTTACAACTAACTATAGAACACTTCACGCCCAAGAATAATTTTAATTGATCTCTTAAAAATGGCCATAACAAAATTGGCCTTTATAAAATCTCACACTATGTTAATTCTATTCAAAAACATAATTCCAGAGTTGTCTAATTGAAGAGGTAAACCAATTAGTTAATACACAACCGTCACCAACGAAATTACAGTAGAGGTTCTGTTGCATGTTCTGCTATCACAAACCCAGTTAAACCGTTAAACCGATGTGTTCAGTTATTTTTGTAATCTGCATTTTTATTCGGTCCAGTGTAAACACACGCCACGGTATCTAAACAGTTTGTTTACTTTTGTTCTGTGCATGTCTAATGTCACAGTTACCACTGCCGGTTCGTGCCTCGTGCTTCGTGCTTTGATAGATGTGCATAATTTAAGTCGGTTTAACCTTTTTTATTACTAGTTTGTTTATGTGTTTTGCCTTTAGTTAAAAAATTAAATACGCGTATTAAAAACTGTTATCGAATGAACGTGTTGTTCTACAGTAGAGCGCCGATTATCCGAACGTCGGTCATCCGAACCGTCGGTTAACCGAACGCCGAAATGATTCATATTTTGAACATGATTCTCAAGCAATTCAAATTCGCGCGCCAACCGAAACTCCCGTCGCACCGGGATATCCATGTATCCTGATAGATTTCATAATAAAATTACGTGAATAATTTTTGTTTGATAATTTTTTAGCCTTTTTACTACTAAGAATTACGTTACATAGATAATTTTAAAATGTTGTCTTTTCATGTTCGATTATCCGAATATTCAGTTATCCGAATACCCCTTGTCCCCAATTAGTTCGGATGATCGGCGCTCTACTGTACGATCACCCATTCTTTTAAGTCAAGTTATCGTTTTGGAGATGGATAAAATTGCCCATTAGTATGTAATCTGTGGTATTTAGACTGTTTAGTCTATGAGAGAATGGCAGTCGACTACATCAATAATTTTTAGTCAACATCATAATAATATGTATTTTCCCCTTTGTTATTTCACTTCATTGATAACTAATAATTTGTAACACTAACTCATTTGAGGTTTTGATTGGCTGAAGATGGGAAATTAGAGTAACTTTAAATTATTGAGTTTAGTCAACAATCCAATTCGAAAAATTTAATTAAAAAATTGGATATTCATACACAAGGCTGTTTTTACACTTGAAAAGCAGAAATAAATATCGATTCAATTATTTTTTGAACCAAATTAGATACACACTTATACGATTTATGATTTGACAGCACTTAATTAATTTAAAACTCACTATTACTGCCAAGTGGGAATTGAGTAGTACTTTTCAAAATATTCTTTCTAAATTCTTTATTTATTTAAAAAATCAAATCTTGATACCAATACTTAACCTGACAATATCCAAGCTAAGGTTAAAGATCCCCAATCCTCGATAATGATAATACAATGACAGCACAGCCCCATGCTTAGGCTTTCAATTGTTTAACAAAATGAGACCACAGCCCTAGCGATTAGTTCTTTCATTGTTTAACAAATGTCCCCCGTAATGACAGCCCGCTTAGGATTTTCATTGCTTTACAAAGATATTCGGAATGATAACACAATAATAGCGCAACGCCAGCTTTAATTTGTTTAACAACATTCGGGTTGATGTTATCACAATAATGGCACAGCCCACTTTCCTAGATGTTTAATTGTTTAACAACTTCAGTAATAACAAAGACAGCCTCGACTCCCTGGAGACGCCCGTGCCTTGCTGTACGGTGATGATATAACACACCGTTAACCCAGCGTTTTGACCCTCAGGAGGGCCAGAGCTCCATTCCCCTACAAGACATCGCTGTTGGGCTATCGCTCCGGGATTACAGGGAGACCTACGGTTCTTATACAGGTCCAGTGGGCAATAACAGTGGGTAATGATCCCACCCAGGATCATTCCTGGAGATCAACACGTTCGGTTATCGTGAAAGGTCTTCAAAGTAGTCGATTTAACACGAATAACATGCATTGATTAATACTGGAATAATTTTCCAAAAGTGGTAAAATTGTATCAAACGTTTTCAAAAAGCTATGTAGGCCTAGAGACGTAAAACATAGGCTATATATTTTTAAATAAACATATATAAAGATGTATTTTTGGGATTTACTGATCAAAAACGATATATTTTGATGAGCTATTAAATCAAATTAAATAATCGGGTTTTTCTTTTAAAATAAAGTAATAACATTTCTGGAATTCGGTGCATAACGGGACTTTCTAGTTGAATTTCACTGTATTGTAGTCTGTTATTCCTAGGCCTACTCATATCCTCCTTGACATTAGTCCTATATTTTGAAGAATCACGATTTTGCTTATCTGATTTATTGCATGTCATTTTAAAATCACTATTCCTTTTTACCGTCTACCCTCAAGTAAGGCTTTATGATTGTCAATACGCGAACATGAATATAAAGGATCTCTTTTACAACTTTACACCTACTTCCACGATCAGAGGTGCTCAGAGCACAGGAGACCACATGGCAACCGAGGCGTTATTGAAAATAATAGTCTGAGTTTGACTTTAACGCATGATGAATGATGACGAACCACAAAAGTCTCAGCAAAATGGAGGCGTTTTACACTAGAGGTACTCCAACATAAACATATATAATCAGCTAAGGAAATAAAGGATGTATACGGCATCAGCCATTTACACGACAATCGTGTGTCATGTAAATCGACAACGGCTACCACTAAAAGTGAAAATAAATGTCAGTAGAGAGAGAATAAAAAAAGGATATCAAATATAAAGTTTGCTGATAGAATTATAAAAATAGAAGATAGAATCAGACCCGAGTATTGTCTGATGGCTGTGGTCGCGATGCACTATTCAGTCGGAGTGGGCAGTAAAGGCAGAGTTGTACATTTGTTTCCCGTAACGTGCCATCACGCTGTAGTTAAACTTGCATTCAGCCTTTACAACGCCACGTGGACTCGCTACTGACTCATAAAAACCACCATGTTGTAAAATATTGGTGGGGCATTAACAGAAACAATACAGGACCCAACCTGGAACCTTGGGCGAGTCCATGTCTGAAGGTTTGGATTTTTTTCGAAAAAAATGCATCCTTATTTTTTTAAATGGTTATCCTGTGTGAATGTAATTGGTATATATTAAAAATGCGTTAAAGACTGCAATATCGAAATAAATGTGATAGATTGAATGTTTGCCCAAAGAAGGGACCATGATGAACTGGTTGATGAGTTTGCTTAAGATGTGGGGTGAGCGGTTTTAGTACTTCCCTTAAATTGTATGGTTATTAAATTGTTCCAAAATAAAAATATTTCGATAATATCTTTATGCTATGCTCGCTCTGCCCTGTACTTAAACTGCCCTTGGTCACGGGCTCTTGACTAATGGCAACAAATAGTTAAGCTGGCCTTTACCAGTAACAGAACTAAAAAATCCTATTTCAGGAAAGGAGTAAAGACGTTCATACTGTCAGTCTTCATTCACTTCAGATTAATATGCGTTGTCAATATTTACCTGGTCCCTATCGCTTACAAGCCTGGTTAGTAATGTAATGTATTAAGCCTGAGTAATTTAATGTATTTATGAATTTGATTTCGTTTGTTTATTGATGAGCTTATTATATGATATTACTTGGATTTTGCGTACAGATTGGTAAAAAAACAGTTTTTACACTTGTTAGTAATAGCAAATGTCCGCAAAATTCCAAGTAATAACTTCATATATCAGATATTTAGATTCAATATGAAAAAAACAGTAGCTGGACGTAAATCGTTCACAATATTAATAGAAGTAAAATATAAAAAAATACAATATAAAATGATGGTTCTAAAATGTATCGTCGGAGATATTAGTAAATTTATTAATGATCTTTTTATACCTAACTTATTTCTGACTGTAAACATGTTTTACTGGATTGTTTGTCTTGCGTTTCCAAAGCAATTACGGAGCTGCCTTTAAAGACCCCAAAAATATTTCACTCAGGAAAAAAACAACAGAATGCCATTCAAACGTTTATATGCTTGTTTTCACATTTCCCAAACGTTTCACAAGAAACCCCCTGTCCAAGAACGGATAGTTCCACGGATAGTTTGCCTTACCGCAGCGGAGGGCCGATAACAGATGCAGGTGTGTAATTAAACCAGGCGTGCGAACCGTGACGACACGCGTGCCAGGCGTGACCGCGCGTGCTGAGACAGCTGTCAATGCGCGATTAACAAGCTGCGGCGTGACGCGGCAACCCACGTGCGAGTCGCGGACTTGACACAGCAGAGTGGCCGGACGGTGAGAACTGAACAGAACAGAATTGAAAAAATAAATAAAGAGAATTTTAACAAGATTTAAAAAATGACTCGAGCTTGAAATATCGAGACAAAAATCTGTAAACAATCATCCTATCTTAATTTAATAACATAAAAGTGGAATGGATTTTTGTGCGTAGCTGTTATTTCATCAAGTAAAAGCTAACGGATTGAGCTAAAATTTTGCAAGAATTTTTTTAAATCGATATACTAAAAATGGACATCGGCTTATTTTTATTTTTAAACTCCACTATGGCTCAACCCGCATTCTTTTAAAGTTGCTATTTTATTCTTGTGCAAAAATATTGTTTGTATAAAGTCTAACGACATTTTTAATTGAATAGGCGATCTTTGGTAAATAGTCAAAGGCATGACAATGTGTGCCGGGTTCAGCTAGCATAAAATAATTGAACTGGGATTAATATAATGAAAGGCGTCACCATAGCAAACTGAACTGTCAGTCTGAGATGTAATGTAAAAAGGGACTCGATCATGATGACCCCAACTGGGCTTGATGTATTTGCAACTGATGTGAGAGTAACGATAAAAATATAGGCAAAAAATAAATGTATTTCCATCATTTGATAGAACAGCATTTGATGAAATAATAGAGGCCGGGGCGATTAAATAAAATAAAGCCATTATTCCAAAATGACGCTATTAGTTATACGATTAGCATTTGTAATTTGAAACTGTTTTTCTGATCTTAATTTGAAGGACAAACTGGGAGGATCGATGCTCCTAGATGTCGAAAGGGATTAAATTCTCTACCTATTACAAACTCAAAACTACTCTCTCTTGTTCAAAACACAAATTTGTAAAACCTTTCAATGACAAATAACAATTCTATCAAATTAATTCAAAAAGTAAGTTACTCATTTCACAACCGTTTGAATCCTCATGTATATATTTTCGTTACGAAGAAGAGAGTCTTTATAGAAACTTCACCTCTTAAAAGTCATGAAATTAATGCACTAGCTAAAAAATAAGCACCACAACTGTAAAAAATTTTAAAAATCCAAAGGAACAAAACGCTACTACCTTTTTAAGTCTTTATAAGGCGAAGCCAGACGCGAACGTCGGCTCGGTCGGAAACATTCATCAGGCGGCAGAGGAGGTGCTCAGACAGACAGACAGACAGAGTCGTCAACGTTTGAGACAATTAACACGCAGGAAGTGAGGGAGGGGGGGACGTGTAAGACGACGGAAGGTGGGATTAGGCACGTTTCTACGGGGAAACATCCTGAACACGGAAAAAAGTTGGGAATTCAACTAACGTTGAAACAAAAAATAATTTAACTCATTAGCTCTGTGATACTAATCAAAAGGAAATGAATATATTTTTTGTTATTCATACCCATACACTTAATCTTTCCTTATTTAGTCATAGATTTTCTATTTATTGTTGATTATAGTATTGTTGAAATTTTCGTATTACGCTCTACCCATTATGCTTCCAATTTTTAGAAAGTATGGTTGTTAGCTATAAATCTGGCTATTTACAGGGGTTAACAGAACCCTAAAAGTTTAAAGCTAATGAAACTAAGCCCTTTGTGTCAGTAATCGATAAAAGAAGGGATATTTTTATCTTTTTGTTACTATAGATTTTAATTTTCTTCCAGTATCATTAGCGAACAGGATTTTAAATACTGGTCAACCCATAGTGTTAATTGTGTACTAAATTTGATACGTTAACATTTTTTATTATGTGGTTTGGCTCTTCAACAACTAAATTACGTCAAAATATTTAGTTAAATAACTATAGATTAGTCAAATGATTAATGAATCTGTGTATGGCTATCGTGTTCAAGTTAGTATTTCAAAAACGATATCATTTAAAAAATTAGTAAACTGATTTGTTGCGCATTTGGTGTTTCCAAACAGAACGTAGTTTGATGAAGCACCCAAGTAAGACACTAAAGTCAAAATAATCATAGCCTCGTAGGCATTACCTGTAGGCAATAATTAAAATACCCGCGGCAGGTGGTCCCCTTAAATAACGTCGTGATGTGGTGTTTTGTGTTCATCCAGTCTAACCACACTTACCCATCGTAAAAATGGGATACCTCTTAATTCTGGGCCAAAATAAACTATAGAATTACCCAAGCCCCAAATAGGGGAACTGGCTCATATCAAGGACCACCTGTGAGACGAAATTCATATCTACACAAAGAGAACTTTGAACGGTGATATTACAGTGAGTTTATCCCAGATCATATCGAGTTTTGACGTAAGAATTTTGGAATTTCTAAAATAAACAACCGAAGTAAAAGGTCGGTCGAGATGGAAGAAATGAAAACCACAAAACAACTCGCCTCCTCAAACGTCTACATCTCGTTATTGAACGGGACGTTTTATAATTTCAATAAATCATCTGGTAATCTCACCGGGGACTTTGGGCGGCGGAATCCCGATTATTCAAATTTTAATTGTGTCCCGGGTCCGTTCATAAATAATTCAAACGCGTAAGTTTTGAGGGAACGCTTCTTACGTGGGCGCTGGGCCGCTCCGTCTGAGGCCAACAATGCTGTGAACAGTCACCTGTGCAGCTGTTATTGGCTGATCTGATATTTGATAACTGCTGTTTGAAAGCAACTGTTACAACGAGGGAATCTTCCCTAAATAACTGTTACTAGATAACAGTTTAGAGGTAAGTTTTTTGCAGTTACTGGTTATTATGGTTAAAGATGAAAAACGCAAGCGGGTATTTCCCAGAGCTGATTTTTTGCTTGATGACGCACATTAGCGCTGTAAAATACTTAGAAGAGGAGCTAAACATTATGCTCATCTTTGTCATAGCATTTTTTACCATTATTTGAACTTCTCATTTTCAATAGAAAATTTATAGCTGAAATTGATTATTAGACAATATTACTCTTCCTTGTACTTTACTAATGCGTAAAAGTAAAATATGTCATGAAGTAACCGTTACTGAATAATAGGTTATTTTTAAGTAATAGTAACGTTTGTAACAGTTATCAAAAAATAACGTTTTACCTCATCACTACCTGCGATTGTCAACTGAAAATCCGATGATGAACGTCCAGTTGTACCAGGATAAGTTGTTGTTAACATACGGTTCCACGCCTCATCGTGTCGGATTATCTGGTGATAAATAGTAGGAATTGTCACTTGGACTACCGCTGGGATGGCTTAGGCTCTATAGAGTTGGGGTCCTTGGGTTTTAGAAGTGGAATTTTGTTATTGGGGGGTATTATGAAATGTAATTTTTGGGAAGGTTTCGTCTGTTTTGTGTCGGTTTGACCTGGAGGATGCAACTGAATTAAAGCTACAAGCCACAAGTGAGTTTGAACAAGAATCACAAATGTAAAATGTAAAAATAATCATATTTCAAACAAAACCCGAAATGCTGATTACTAAACAATCCATTTTACGGTTTGAAGCTACCAAATTTAATTGAAACAGAAGAATGACCATTGGAGCAAGGACTGAATTGGACAAAAAACAATTCAGTCAGCTGATTGGAGTCTCCGTAACCAGCCAGTCAAGAAAGGACTGAATTAAAACGAAAAAGTAAATGTGTCACCATCTTTGTTTTGGTGACAGGAGTTATCGTTTACCCTAATCGTTTCCCTTCTTAAAGAATTAGCATACATTGTAAGTGAAAAAATATTCAACTTTTTCATTCTTTTGAGACAGATTTTGCTGTCGGGACAAGATGTTGCTAAAGCGTATATCCGTAGTGCAGCGTGTAGTCATGTGGTCCTGACAGTGTGACGGGCGACAGACCGGGGGTATCAAAGGGAGCGGCAGGGCGGGCAGGAGCCACCAACAAGCTTGACGAAGTTTAAAAAGAATTTGTTTCCAACATTTCGAGGAAAGAGTATTGTCATTTTAAAAATACTTAGTTGTTTAATTTTTTAGATAAATTTAAAACTATACTATATTTATTTATTTATTCTATGTTACAGAAATGTAATTAAATCGTCAGTTGAGTACCTCATAAGTGGGAATGGCTGCTTTCAACTCTTAAAGTCTATGAACAATTTATTCGTAAATAATGATAATTCGTTGAATGGTTTCATTTGTTGTTCCTACAAACAAAAGAACCCATTTATATAAAGCCCAGCTTCATCAGGTTCCTAATAGGGTAATAATATAAGTTCTGTATGTACATATAAAATTTTTAAAGTTTCATTTTATATAACTTACCATGTAATCGAACATTTATGTAAACATGTTAATCAGATTTAATATTTCCTTCCCGACCTCATCTGAAAATTCTTTTCTTTTACTTCGTTCGAATATTTTTTCATGAATAAACTTAAAACATTTGTTACAATAATAATAATATGTAGAAGAAAATCTATAGTTCGGTTTCCAAACCGAGCCGATCTATTGGCGAATCTACTGAGCAATCCTGGACTAAAGATTCCCCTAGTTTTTCAATCAGTTATTTTTTAATCTGGTTTTTGACCCCAGTTTTTTATTTAGTTATTCTTTACCCTAGTCTTTGAACAAAGTGAACCTAAGCCACTAAAAATACTTCTTCACCTTTCATCCTGTGCACTCATAAATGGCTCTCAGCTTAAGACAGTGCAATACGCTCAGCTCAGCTCAGCTCAGCTCAGCTCAATACGCTGTGCAAATTTAACGTCAGCATATATTACGATTCAAATGACATGGCTCAGACTGTCCGGAAGCCCGATGGTAAATTAACATTAATTTTATGGGTTGACTGGGCCAAGACATTCGTTGCGACCTATACATTATGTGTCATTACGACCCTAGCTACCGCAACGCCACCTTTACACGTTACGGCGGCTGAATATTGCAGACGTGCCGGACATGAGCGGGATTTTTACTGTTTTGGCCCTCCCTCGCGTGAAAATCCTTCCTGAATGTGTCATTACCTGTACTTGGCCTTTGTAAACTTATTCCTGTACCGAATCGTGTTGTTGCATCTTCTAACAAAATGTTTTATTAGAAGTATTTACATTTTATGGTACAGTATTTACCTTTTTATGGTCCTAATTGTAGGTATCATAACATCAATATACGTTTCGATCGTAATACCAACAATCATAACACCTTGAGTTACCGAAAAAGTCGACACTATTGATAATTAATTAAACAAGTGTCAATGCTACTGCTACTAATTAAAAGGTTTTACCTGTTAAATAACTTATTTAATGGAAAATACTTTCATTCTCTTTTGTTTTTCAAGGGTTACTGTAAATAATGGTGTAAACAGTACAACTAAAAATATCAGAATATTAATAACGTTGTGAATTAAATATAACTAGACCGCGCCTGCATGGATCGGTTTTGCAAAACAATAGCAGCTCTCACATTGCCTGTGTTGCCCCTTTACGAACGTAGAAATAGAAAAATATTGCCTCCTTTCTTTGCTATGACATTTCGTTTGTGTACATTTCATTGCTTTTTCATTACAAACATGGATAGCTAAAATGGAATGGTAATTTTTATTTCTTAGATTTATTTTTTATGCTCGAAATAATGTGAACTGCAATAAACAATTACGCCACCACAGAAAATCTTTAGTATTATAAACAAGAGATGGTTTCTGTCCATTTATTTGTTGTGCGGGACGACCGTAAAAAGTACTGTAGAAATTCCACTTTTATTATTTTCTGTACATACATACAAAAGTTGTCATAGAATTCTGAGCTTTTAAATTATTAAACATCCAATTTCCTATTTCTATAATATAAAAAAATCGGTTCATGCATGTTTACTTGTTTGTTGTGAAGGGTAATTCCAAAAACTACCGAACCGACGCGACTGAGATTTTACTCAAAGGTAGACCCAGCGACCACATAGTTGGGTAGACCCTCAATCCGGCCAAAATGTAGGCCTATTCACGTCCTGAAAATATCCCCGGGCTTCGTCGTAAGCTTTACATGTATATATTTCCACTAGTTTTTGAGACTAGTAGTTTTAATTGGTTTTCATGGGAACTATTATTATTTTCCAGAACAACCGTTTGAAGAATGGGGACAATAACAAGCTGGGTCTACCTTTGTAACGGAGTCCTTAGATCCCACCTAGGACAAACGGAGAAACGAACAGGTAAAACTCTTGTTATAAATCGTGATTCATGCTATGATGATACTACTACTTACCATAGCTTGTGAAAAATAGTTGAATATTTGTTTGTTTCAAAATTACACCTAAAATAAGACCAAATTGACGTGACAAATATGTCCAGCGCCGTTGGTGGCGGGTAGACATTGCCATTCCCCCCACGTAGGACCCTATTAGGCCCCGATGGCGCTATTAATTGTGGGACCGCGGTCCTAACAGCATAGTCTTGTAGACGCCAGACCCGGCGGGTATAATGATACTGGAACTGGCCGAAAACGGCTTAATAGACTCTTTCCGATACTTTGCGTGGAAAGGATTAGTTTCTTTAGTGGGTGTTAGGGAACTAATTTCGTTGTAAATTCAATCTTTAAAAAGGTTTGTTTCGTTACACCATATTAAAGTGTAACGTAGTACAATGTTACAAAATGACGGAACGCTGTTTTGTAACCATTACTATAGTTCTGGACAGCCTTACTGGCGGTTGGCAAAATGTGGAAACTCTACAAATCATCTGCTAAAACTCATGATTGTGTCGATCTGTCAAAACACTGTTTATGTTTTTAAGGCATATCAACGCTACGAAATTTGGCTCGCAGTACTTTACTGAGAGTTGTCTTGCGCAATACGAAACGTAATATTAAGTATTACCACTAATAATAAGAATATATCCTCTTCTTAGACTTGCGGCAAGCTCTGCGAAAACTTTTACCGTCATTTTACGTGTAAGATTGAAATAGATTTCAACGATACCTTGTTTAGATTTAATATTTATTGCGTATGAGCTTGCAGCAAAAACTTTCATATTGTAAGTGCGTCTTTAAACATGTGATCATATGATTGATTGCCAACACAACACAGATGTTTCACGCCAATTCCGAATACAGCGCACTCACTCACCCGCCAGTAGGGCTGTCCAGAACTATAAACGCCAAATTCTCAATTTGCTTTACAAGTCTTTAATGTGGACGAACATCATAAGATACAGTATTCAAATGTAGGAGTAAAATTAATTGGGACTTGTGTTAAGTATTATTAAAGTCACGAGTAAGATAAGGATTCTAATAGATTTGATTTGTCTTTATGTACGGTATTTTACATTATCCCTCAAATAAAAAATTGTATCTTTGCTAACCATAACATATTTTTGCATAAACCACTTCGTTTCTCAATCTTTAAACTTAACCTATAGTAAAAAAATTACATAACACTAAACAGAAACATCTGTTTTCTGTGCCTTATTCTTGGCTGGAAAGTTAATCTTTGCCGAGAACTGCGCAGTAAATTTACCGTGCGATAGAAAACGTAAATAACGGAAGTAAACAATCAAAACAATAAGCTGATGATTGTAGCAAACTGGCGTTTAATGCATTTTTCAACAGGTTACTTTAGAGGAATGTAGTGGCAGCATTGGTAACAGTAGTAAATGTTTGTTTATTGTAGGCTAGGTTTGAAGAATTGAGAAACGGAGTGGTTTATGCAAAAAGTACGTAATGATTATGTTTTTCTGAGTAGTATGATATAAAGTACGTCACACTCCCGGTAAGTTTTACCGGACAAGCATAGTTCCCGCGCGAGCAAGGGCGACTGCGGGATTTTCATGCAAGTTATTACCGATCTAATAACGTAATATACTATAACGTAGCATTGTTGCTATCAGCTATTTTACACGGTAATTTTACCGTGAAACTTTCCTGCCAACAAAGTAGAAAAAAACATGTTTCTATGTCGCACGATACGATATAAACTAATATTTACCAATTCGGTGGAAGATATCGACAGTGCGTGCCCCCCGGCAGCGCCAGACATTACGCTATGGCGTTCATTATTACTCTATGGCCAGACCTCGCGTGCGACGATCACGTGACGCGCCCATCGCCCGGGGTGAGACGATCGCCAATCGAATTGGAACCGGAAATGGAGCTCGTCACAGCTGCAGACGCGCCGGCTGTCCGCGGCTGCTTAATCAATTACCTGGCTCGCGAGCAACAGAGACTGATCGTTTTTCTAAACGAAGTAAATGTATATAAAATTCTTTTTTATAATAAACACTTCCAATTATATGATTTGTTGATTTGTTGTTTGCTACTTTTATAGTAGTATTAATACAACTATGACGTGCGAGAGGGAGGGAAATTTCACTTATCGTTCGCCAGCGCCAGGCATGTCCCTCAAAAAACAAACGAAAACAACGAGTATTATTCACAACTTCACAAATCCCGCTAGGTATATCACTGGCCGGGGCATTTTGGTTTTTTGTCACGACATCGTTTCCTTTTGGATGGTTTGTTGTTGTTTATATCTTGCCCTAAAAATGTATTGATTGTCAGCTAGATAGTAACACTTAGGATTTGGAATATAGGATACTTCGGAACTCCTCGTGTGTTTTCGTCTGCCTTTGAGGGATAGACAATAGACAATAGACAACAGACAATCTTGGTCCATTAGACATTACAATGTAATTGGACAAGTTAAGTTTTAGATAAATCGTACATATCGTTGCATTAAAATTATCAAAATACAATACGATGTTTTACATAAAAACAAGGCAGTCCAAGGGATTGGCCTGTCACTGGCAAATGATAATCATACAAATTTCTCTCTCTCTTGCGCTTCTTTGTTATATTAATTCAAGTTAATTTGTAAATTTAGTCACAAAAGCAAATTCCTTTTTTAGCATAACTCAGTGCACCGGTTCTAAGATTATCTACTATCTTATGGACAAACATTATTTCACTGATCGAATTGCAGTATTATTCATGGAATGATTACTCTATGGCTATGTGTTCGAGCATCGAACAATAGGCTAAAAGTCCTAAACAGGAATAAGTTGGTGGAGTTATGCTTTTTTAATAGGCGTTTTTCTAATTATATATTTTTGGAGAAGAACAATAAACTTTTAATATAATCTACAATCTAAATTTTTTAATATGGAGTATTTATGGCAACCTAAAAATACCACTATATGTCCAATGGAAACATTTAATTCTAGGTAGAACATGTGCTGCGACACATTATATGTAGATACGTGCTTCAAGCATTCTCTTCATACTGTTACGGAAACGGGCAAACAGGGTTTTGAAAGCCATATCAATCTTCACCTGAGTTGAGGAGGGATATATCTCTTTAATGAAGCATTTTAACTGCCTACATAAAGAGTATAGAGAATGTCTCTAGCCGACTAAATGTTACACTTACATAACACATAAAACTTAATACCCCCTCACAAACCACTCGCTTATTACTTCACACTCTAGCTCGTTTGTAGGAATAAAAACCTTTAGGTTATTTATTCCTTTAAGGAAATTCGCAGCTAAATTTTCGCCTGAAATTGCAAATAGGAACGCTATTGTTTGTGTCCGCAATGTATTGGCAGGAAAGAGACCCCGTTTAATTTCACCGCAGCGCCTCTGAGCTGAAAGGATCCCCCTGCAGGTTCCGGCCTTACAACAGGAGCCACTGCCCTACTGACTACCGACTACTGAATGACTACCGGGGGTAATTTGTCTTCTATTGTCACCCGTGCCGTCGTGGGGCCGGTGTCGTGTGAAAGCCTCCTGCCTTCCCGCCTTACTTCCCATACCGTCGGGACCAAACGCCAATTTATCACTCGACCTACCGATCTAGAACCAAACGATTAAACGTTGGTGGAATTATATTTTCACTTAAGTATTTCCTTTAGATTTGAGTCCATATTACGCAAGAAGTTTTCTTTTCGGACTCATAACTCGATAACAGCTGGACGATGTTCAACGTTTCAGGCGTCTAATTAAAAGTTATCTTAAGTAGATTTGTCATTACGTTCCACTCTTTTAAGAAGAGCTTCGCTTGGTTACAGTAAAGGACTGAAATTTTGGAACAGTGGTGAAATTCGTCGACACCAGTGCAAACTCAATTCAAATAGTTTACAACAAAACATATTGACATAGTATGAGAAAAGTTCTTAAGGCCAACCGCAGATTGTAGTGTTTGCAAGCGAAGCTGTAACCGAGCAATCTATATATTTGATTTTAATTGTCCGTGCTGATGGAATTGTCGTTGAATTTTTTAGAAGAAATGTTCCAGAGGTTTAGAACTTTGGAACAGACAGAGAATATCATAGATTGTATAGTACTATTTATTACTTGTTGACGACCTTTTACTTCAATCAAGAATCAACATCTTTTTATGTACCCAATGCATAAACTACAAATCAAATTAAATCAAATCAAAATCAGCTTTATTTTAGTAATTATTTACAATACAAGAAACAGTCTTAGCACATATTGTTTACAAATTAAATATTTACAAATAATTGATTTAGGCTATTCTAAGTATGAAATTTCTCTCACATAGGCTTTATTGCACGTGCGTGAGAAAATGTCGCTATCATGCTGTTTTTATTTATGTACTTGTGCTGAGAACTTGAACTACGGGTACAAACTACAAAACATACAGTAAAATATATTGACTGACCAGTCAAGGGGGTCTAGGCCATTTTGGTTTCTCCTTTCATTGTATGAAACTATAATATCTCAATACCTAACACATTCTTCAGGTGCAAATTCTTTGAAACCTTCTATTTCAGGTTTGTGCAACTTATGGTATTACTTTACATAAATTCAAGGGAAGGAAATATTGTCATGTTACTTTCAAACTACTTCCTACATTGAACGAGAGCGAACATATCTTTATGAGTTAAACTATTTTTATAGGATGTTAAACTAACTTATTATTCGACCCTAAATTCAACAGTTAAACCAGTGGTTCCCAAAAGGTGGTCCGCGGACCCCCAGGGGTCCGCGAATGGCTTACAAGGGGTCCGCGGCGTTAGGCCTGTACATTGGCTACTATTATGGATTGTCGGGTCCCGAAATTTCGGGAAATTCTCGGGTAAATTAAATTCCTGATTTTCGGGCGGGATTTTTACTCACTTCGGGAAATTTTCAGGACGGAATCGTTTAGCGATTGCAACTAAACAGCGAGTGTAGCTTCGCAAAACTCGCGATCGGCCGCGGAAAATGATCTTGCCGATCGTATTTGCGTATTTGCCGATCGCGAATAAAGGCAAATCCAGCTTTGCAAAACTCGCGATCTTCCGCTAAAACTATCGTGCGTATTTGCCGATTGCAAATAAACGGCAATGCAGCTTTGCAAATCTCATGATCGGCCGCAAAAACCATCGCGCGTATTTGCAAGTCGCGGATGAACGGCAAAAATAGCTTTGCGCTATTCACGCTAGCGCGTATTTGTCGATCGCGGACAAACTGCCGATGTTGCTTTACGAAACTCGCGATCGGCTGAGAAAAACTGTCGCGCGTACTTGCCGATCGCTGAAAAACGAAAATGTAACATTGCGAACTTGCAATCGGGTGTGAAAATCAAGTTTAGCTATTCACTGAGAGCGGTTAATCGACAGAAATAACTTGCTAGAAGGCTTTACAGTGATGCATTTTATATCATCGGCCACATTGGTCGGCTACAAATAAATTGGTTTAGCCATTGATTCAATTCTCTAAACTAATTCAGATTACAATGAATCCCAGCCGAAAGTATGATTATTTTTCATAAAAAAGTAAAAAAAAATAGACAGTTGACAAAAGTAAATAATTTGAGACTTTTGAATTTAAATTTGAAATACATATGTAATTAATATTTTATGTAATTTGAGGAATATCAAGTTTGGGAGTTGTGAAAAACAAGAACTTCAAAGCCTAAAATTAATAAAAATAGGCTACAGTAACATGTTTACTGCAGTAGTTATACTTGACAGTTATTTTGTCAACATGCAGTAACCACTCAAGTATTTTACTTTTGGATTTGTGAAAACCAAACAATAAAATGAAAAAGCAAAAACTTAAAAATTATTGTGTTTTTGTCAAACTTTAAAAAATGTACTATATTTGTTATTTTTTTAATAATATTTCTGGTTTTCAATGCATTTAAATCTTGATTTCTTGATTAAGAAGATGAATAAAAATTCAAATTCAATAAAAAATAATAATAAATAAACAATAACTTTACTATTTTGTATAAGTTAGTATTTGCCTTATAATCAAAAATTTTATTGAGTTACTTTTTTATTATTTTGGAATGTGTTTTTAATGTTTGCTATTTTGTCAATTGCATATAAGTCAGTATTTTTTCACTTTAATCTTTTCCTTGAAATTTTGTGATCAGGTAGGATATTTATTTAAAACAGTTATATATGACATTGTTTTTAACCTAATGTAATAAAGTAAAATAAATTTGTAAACGAGCATTTCCAAAACTTTAGGGAAGAAAAAATCCTGTCCTGTCCCGTCCCGAATTTAAGAGGGAAGAAAAAAATCTTTTCCCGTCCCGTCCCGAACTGAAAGTCCAATCCCGTCCATCACTATTGGCTATAAAACAATTTGGAAAGTTTTGGTGGGTAAAAGCAAAAATAAAAACAAAAACAAATTATTAAATGAAATATACTGAATCGACAGTGTTAGATGCCGGAATGCGATCGTATATGCGCGCGGGCATGCAACTGAGCATGTTGTAAATCAAATATAGCTTTAGGGGTCCCCGATTGTTTAGATTGTATACCTGGGGGTCCGTGACTACCTGTTATTTGGGAACCACTGAGTTAAACCATTCATCAGTCTACTTAAGCATCTTCAAGCGTACAGCTTGTGGATACTCCTGAATTTTAAACCACGTCAAATCACGTGGCCCATTCCATCCGTAAACCCAGGGCTAAACTTAACATGTCTTAAGAGCGGACTGGGCCATGTCATTTACAGCGGACTATAACTCAGTTTTCGGCCGCGGGAGGTCCCGTTAACATTCAGCCCTGCGATCAGCTGTCTGGCGACTGATGAATTAATCAGCTGATTGCGGCCGGAATGTCAAGCGGCGATGTGGCTGATAACGCACGGCATCGACTGTCTGCCGTCTGCCTACGCTCGAATTGATCAGAAAGATCGATTTATCTCCGTAGAGCGAATCTTGCAATCGATGTTGATTGTTGTGTATGAAATATGTTGTCGAAATATTGCTTTCAGCGAGCTGAATATCTTGATGTTCAAAATCGTATGAAGTTCTGAACAAGTAAATAACTTCCCACAGTAAATCTACTTAAGTGTATGTCATTTAAGTATGTTTTTAGAACAATGAAAAAAGTACCGTTACAGCCTACCTACGAAAATTAATGTGAGTTATTTATCCATAACATTATAAAGGAGGTGTAGTTCCTGTCTCTTTCTTTAACAGACAAAAAACACGTAAAACTACCGGAATGAAATTTTACGCAATCATCAACTAATGCAACAGGCATGCCTAATAAGTTCTTAAAAAGCCCTTAAGATTCTCCTGGTATATTTTCAAGTATTGTATATATTTGTAACTATTTTTTTGGAATTTTGTTAGTTTTATTTGGTTTATATGTAAATTCTTGTAAACTAATATTATTTTCCATTTCAACCTTTCGAAGAGCGATTAAAGAAGAAAGAATGAAGAGAGGTAGTCCGTTCATATATTCTTCCGATCACAAGTTTTATTTACAATAAAACGCCCCCTTGACGAGTAGCGATTGTGCGACAAAAAGTAATAATATCATAAGGAAACGTTTATTTTTTAAATTTCATTTAGAAAACAAAATTAAACAATATCCCTGGTAGCCTATTCCTCACCACAACCCCTGTCAACCAGCACCGCCCCAGGTAGAGCGGAAGCCTTCTATCTGTCTTGCATTGTCACTTCCCTCCGCTGCCCACATGTTTTTCATCCCCCTGCAAAAAATATTGTTCCGAATGCGATAAATCACGTGACCTCCTCTGCTGGTGGCGTCGCCGCCACCGTGAAATTGCCTTTTACCTTCCAAGTCGACTGCAATAGCTTTAGTTCTTTTGTATTTTTTTATGTTTGTTTAGGACAACAAGGTTTTGAGTTTAGTTTGATATCTGCAAGTTTGTGTTGTATTCATAAATACTTGGAACGATCTAATCCTATTTAAAAAATTAAGGTCTATGAATTTGTTTCTTATCATCGATGAAAATAACCGATGGTTGTCTTAATGTACATTTACGATGTTTGCCATAATATGTAAGTCAGCTGTAATAAGGTACCCATCCAAGCAAACGAATGTTAACAAGTAAACCCAATTCTAATTATTGACAGATACAAAAAAAACAGTATAGGAGCATTACGAGTTATTTCCCTTCAAAATCAATTTGAAAGTGGGTGAAGCCATGGGAAACATCTACTAAGATTCTAAATTTTCTGCATCACTTATTTCCTTATTTTGGCAAGTAAATATAACTGAAAATTCAGAAATGAGTTTGAACATTTTACAATTCTCTGATATTGGAAAAAAGAATACAAAATTGTTATAAGCAAAACTATAAAGATATTCATAAAGAGTTCTAACCCTCAGTAAGATAAGGAATGTCCGGATCTCGAAAAAATACAAATTATTCCTCTGCAAAATTTGTGTAAATCACCACAAATGACGCTTCTCTTGGTTGATGGATTGGCTATTGTTTCTCTACTCATGGTATGTACTCATTGTAATATTAGTATCAATTAGAATTAACTTTAAATTAGTATTCAACATAGATTTATAGAGAGTTTATATAGCTTATAATGACCCACTTCGCTGGATATTTACAATAGCAGCTGTAAATTTACTTAAAATATAGCATACAACTGTCCAAACAAAGGATTCTCCATAAACAAACGTTAAAACTCAGTAGGGCAGATGCCCTATGGGAATTTCGAAAAATCCCTTCATATGGGCATTCGTGTCTATACAACATTAGAGGAGAGTGTCTGCAAAATTTGTTGTTTGTAAGTGCAATGATTGGGCGTGGACGTTGATAGGAATTTCCTTTATGCATTGAAACTACTGATTTCGATCTTTCACCGATATTGTTGGCATTTTTTAATATTTAATAATTCCACCAGCATATGGCATAGTCACTCCCTGCTCCTGCATCTCTTCAAGTCATCCATGGGTATTTTACAGTTCCTTCTAATTATTTATACGACTTCTAATGCCAGCCTTGAGCTAGTCATGCAGGGGTGCCACCAGCACGGAACGAACTCCCCTGCCCCGGGCTGTGTGTTGTTTATGTTGGCTGCCCTGGCTACTGGCCACTCCACTATTCACTGTGATTTATTAGTCTGGTGGGAACTATTTACCATTACTTTTAAGGGTGGGTAGAGTTCGGTTATGGTTTACTACCGCGTAGCCTTAAAAAGCAGATTTAGCTTAGCATTTCTACCCGTTTATTAATGTCTTGCCTCGAATAAACTTTCTAGTTCCGTGCACTAAATAAAACATTAATAATCCAAAAAAATCAGTAAAATGATAAGGGCAAATCAATAAACAAAAACACATCTAAGGATTTCTATAATTCAAATATATAAACGATTTTGTGATCAACCCGATACTGCCTGAAAAACTGAATGTTTCACCACCGAAATATTTGAATAATTTTCTGCCTTGAACCGGGGGCACGATGAATTGTTTTTGGCTTGGCAGTTAAGAGAATTACTGCATTATAAAGTCAAAGTAAATTTAAATTAGTGTTATTGTTAAAACAGATTAGATAGAAATGGAGTACTTTAAATGGCTGAAGAGTGTTTTAATTATGTTTCTGTGAGAGGCGAGCTATTTTAATAAGAATAATTAGGTGTTCAGAGCGATAAAATTTGTGATTTGTTTCTCCAGCGCTTTCTTAAACACAATGACAACAAGGAAAGGAAATGTTTCATTTCCTTACACTTCTGTGAAATCACCTGAATTCCTTAAAAAAAAACAAAAGAAAATATACAAGTATGTGTTTATCACCTGCGAAAATTCATCATAACTCTGTTTACTATGCAAAAACAATGTTTACAATGCAAAAGTAATGTTTACTTTTTCCGATATGAACAAACAAACATTTGTCATTGTTTCATCAGCTATGTAGTGAAAATTATCGTTCAAAACACAAGAGGAAGTGGTTTACATATTCTCAACCACTATCGAACCTTTTTATTCGAGAATATGTAAGAAACAGTAGATATACGGTCCACGTCAAACATTCTACATTGCTTTTTCAATACCAAGAAAATTTAGGGTTCAAACCATCATTAGATTTCGATTTCTTTTCAATCGTTTTACGATTTCAGGCAGTTATTCGCATCTGTGCGTCAATATAAACTGTTGGTCCCTCCTATAAAATTCAAAATTGCTAATCTATATCCTAAAATATATGTTTTAATAATATTATTATAAAACACTGCCAACAGTGTGTGAACTTACTGGAAAATGGCAATATCTATTGCATGTATGTATGTTTATTAATAGAATAAAATAGTTATTCATTTATTTACTACTACATTAACGTGGCTTATGGAATCACAACCATTTTACATGTTTATCAGCATTCTAATAATAAATTCTAAAAAAATCCCTAACGAGTTTATATGTTTTACTTCAAAACACTATAGGGATTAAAATAAGTAGGTTTACACTCGAAATGGTGGGGCCAAATATGAAAGCTCATTATAATTTGTTGACATCACAACTTTTATAAATTAACAACATTTAAAACTCGGCTGAAATAAATTATGCGTCATATCACCGTGAATAATTTAAAAAATCAAGACGACTCTTACATTAGCGAAATATACGAGACATCCGTCTGGGCTGCTTTGAGCTCGAAGCTGGACACTGCAGTAAATGAAAGGATTGTATGGGAGGGGTTCATTACGTTAATGGGAATAATTAACATTAGGGATGAGCCGCTGCAGGCACCAACTTCGTTTACTAAAAGTTACTTTCATATTTCATCCGGTTTATTTAATTTTGAATTATATTATGTCGATAGCTCGAATGCTTTAACTAATTATTAATATTGTTTATGATACAATATTATTCATTTAATGTTAATATTTGACTTTTGAGGAGAAAATAAATATATTCTCCACTATTATTGTTTCTGATTTTTGTTTAATATTTCCCATACATGATCAGACAGAAAATACTTTTTATATAAAGCCAAAATACACCCTCTGATGACAGACTTGAAGAGGTGAATCTATTTTAAAACCACAAGCAGACTATATTTTACCTCATTCCTAACTGACTTTTTCCCATGACTTAAAGTTTCAAACTACAGTACTGGTTCTACAGTTTTCTGAAAAGAGGTTCGCCTTTACCAACAATAACAACTCAAACTATATTTATTTTACAAATGTTATGTTTGATTACGAATTAAAACAATAAGCATTGTTTAGTTTTTAAAAGAGATGGGAAGAACCTTGATTGATATTTATATGACAACTATGTACTACCTTATCCACGTAAACAATGGTACCTGCAGTTGTTTTAAGCTTCGTAAGAATTCCAAATCCAATTAGTTGTTTGAATTATGATTGAATCATAGCTTTTTTATAAGATGGACTGTAATTATTAAATTTCCTACACTTTATGGGAGAGAAATTTTTTTAAATCTTCAACGTAAGTTTGGGTTGAGCTTCAATGCTCCCATCCTACAATAAATCATCCAGGAGTACGTAGGATGAACCTATTGCGGTTTCAATTCCATAAGGAAACTGTTCCTTGAAATACCGATTCCCGTTGTTACCCGGTGGAAGGTCAGCAGGGCGGAGTGGGTACTGTAGGCACCTCAGCTGGGCGGAGTAGGTACTGCAGGCACCTCAGCGGTAAGTAGGCAGGGTTCCCAGCTGAGAGTTATATTGCCTCGTGGGCAGAGCCTAGATCTATTGTCTATGTGGTCGGAGACATGTCGATGTTCATTGATCATGTTTTATTGGAGCTCAACACATTGGATACGTCATCGCTTGAAGTAAAGAACGGATGAAATGTAATCCTATTGTTGTGAGTTGTTGTAACAGTTCCATTGACAATAAATTATATGATGTGATTTGGGATTTTTTAAAGTAGCCTACGAGACTGTAGAATTTTATTCTAACCTGTGACTGTTTGTCTTTTATTTTTTGGTGGATTCTAAATAAGTTGGCAAAATCATTTTTCTATGTTCCACAATGGTTTTTTTTCCACTGGGCATAAAAATAGACTCTTCATAGTATGCAATAGGGAATCTTAAATATAATAATATAAATATTATATTGATTCCACTGATATAAAAGGTTACGGTCGTCTAAGGAGTCTATCTTAATGTGATGTTATAATTCCTTAATGTGTATTGTAATTTCCTTCAAACGTCCTTGAATAAACATAACTGATCCATGCCATTTGAGAAATCTTTAAAGGTAAAGTGTTTAAAACAATATTTCACCATATGCAATTCAAGGTTATACATGAACCCATATCTTACTTCATTAACAGCTTCTGGTAAAAATTCCAATTTGCGATTTTTGGCCGTTTATATGCAAAAAAAGACTTAAATATTAACTTGTCATAGAACATCACTTTATTTATCAAAATGTTGACTTTATTTATAAAGTCGTAAGTCTAAAAGAGGTATACCAGCTTATTTTAACCAAACTAATAATTATTTACTTCTCGTCTGAGAAGTCTTTAAAGTCTCAGGGGTCAACCCTGAGACTTTAGACTCAGGGTTGAAGTCTTTAAAGTCTTTGAAGTCTTTACCTGGTATCGCGCAAATATTATTGCGCGATACTAGGTAACGCGCAATAGTATTTGTGAAGCTGTCTGATTTTGTGGAGTCGGCAATACAAGGGGAGCACATTTCGTTATTCGCATTCCTAATAAACTTGAACGAATCAGTAATAAGAGTCGAGAGTCAGACAATTTGATTGATCGAACATAAAAACATATATTTCAATGGTTCGACGACACAAGGTGTTCAATGGTGTTCAGTGGTTCAATGGAGGAAATTGCATGGAAATTAGGAAATCTATTTAGAATTTTATTTTTATTTTTAAGAACAGATTCAAATATTGAGTCGTGCATACAAGGTTCCAATCTTGAGATTCATTAGAAAACTACTACAATAACTCCTCCCCTCCCATTCCTTTCATTTTTCCAATCTGATCAAATCAAATCAAAGGGCCGCTTTTTGATCAACAAATCCATTGCTCCGATTCCTCAAGCAATAGCCTCTAACCTCCAGCCCCCAACGATTACCTCATCGCCTCATCACGTGATGGCGGCGGCTGGCCAGGGGGGCGTAGCCCTGATGGTTCATGTCAGTCTGACCCTCGAGGGCAGCTGGTCAGGGGTTGCCCCGGGGGTCCCGGCCCTCCGTTGTTCCGGGGTTATTTAAAACTGGGGCCGACTCGAGTATGGATTCAATCGCCGATGAAGTGCCCTAGTGCTCCAGTGATTGACCTACCCTTTGGCCCTCTATGCGGAAGTTCAAAGGGAGTTTTGATTGCAAGCAGTGGCATACTTCTATTGTGTTTTCGATTGTTGCTGTCAAATGAAGTTTGTAGTTGTAGACTGAATGGTGAAAGGAACGTTAGATGGTTAATACTGCAAGGGATGGTGGTTAATAAACTGTAAATTATAATACAGTTACAATAATACTAATACAACAAAAAACCTAACAACAAAACCTTGAAAAAAAACCTAAAAATGTAAAAATATGGAACTTAGCTGCAGAAAATAACAGAGAAGAAGGGGAAAAGGTAGTTCGTTTGTGCCTTTCGATGAAGTAATAGTCGATTCATTTTCACCCTAACATCAGATATTAAACCAAGCTTGTTTTAAAGCCTTCATTTAATTTATTAGTTCTCGGTTATAAAAACTGTAAGTGTGCGATTACTCGAGTATTTAGTTTTTCGAGTCTAGTTACTTTATTCTTTATTCGTCTCGACTTGAATTTTATGGCCGTTTTTCACCCAGTTGATTTCACCAACATAAAAATTTGTTTGTTGATTTACTTGAAGCTATTAACAAACAACAGTTAGACACTTAGTTCAGTTGGTTTAAGTTAGTTCACAGTTCTTTTCAGTTAGTTTTTGAGTAATTTATATCAATAAATTTATTCTCAATATGACTGACGCTTGTGTACCTATGAAAATACGTAAATATCAATAATATTTTTTTATAAATAAGTATGAAACTGCAGGTGTACCTCATCAGGATGATATATTAATCAAATATTGAGTAGGGATATGAAGGCATATTGAAATAAATGTCCTGATTGGTCGTACTTCATTTGAAAACACGGTTTACTTTTACCTCAGGAACACTTCCGAATTGAATAGCTTAAAAAATAGTTGGTCTACATTATTTTGATTCGATGATTATGTTTAGAGGTATAATATATGTTCTCTCTAAAAATTCACTACTCTAAAATATGCTCGAAACTCGATTTGTAAATATGCTCTAGAATATTTTATAAAACTCGATTCGACTCGTATTAAAAAATAATTACTCGCACACAAGGGTTTACGAGTATTGCGAGTATTGCGTTAAAATAATAATTACTCTTGTTATAGAACAAGAACGCCCACTATGAAATGAAACAGGCTAAGCATCAGCACACAAAGACAAATCAGGTAAGTTTTAAAACCTTCAGTAAGCTCTGGTATAAAATAATGTGCGATTGAACATAAACTAACTGTAACGTATATTATACATTGCTTGAAATGGCGACCTACGCAGGTAAGTAGGTCTATATGCGAATGACAGATGAGTAAAGGATGATTGTGGCGTGATCTTATAGTCCTGTTACTGACTAAGGCCGACATGTTTCTTAGACAGAACTAGCAGTTGCCCGTGGCTTCGCTCACGATAACAATTTTAACACCCGCTGCCTAAATGAAGATGGTGCCACATACTGGGTTTATGATTAAGTAGATAAGGTACAAAATAAGTAGATAAGGTACAAACACTATTGGTGACTTTAATATAGTACATATCACCTAAAAGAAAAAAACAACCATAAACCATGATAAAAGGAACCAAACTATAAATCAGCTGTAGAGACCTATCTGTATGTGAAGCTTAAACCGCCTTCTTGATTAAAAAAAATTGACAATTTAATCGAAAGTCCATCCATTAAATTATACAGAAAGATTTTAGACCGTTAGACCCCACCGAAAAACCCTGAACATTTTGAATTTTGAAAACTCCGTTCTCAGAGGCTGCTCACGCCCTATAGGAACGTCCATGAAAAGCTTCAAGATTCTAAGTCAAGTTCAAGTAGTTTGGGCTGTGCGATGATAGGTTAGTGGTATTTGACAAATATAAAGTAGATATACTTTCATCAGCCAGAAAGATGTTTTAGGGATCCGCTAAGAACGCAGGTCTGCTGCGACGGGAGTACTTAGAAATATTGCTGCCCCCCCCGCACGAGGCATTTTTATTTGGCCTCTCTATACTACACATGCCAGCACAATCCAGCGCCCCCGCCGACAAAACCCCTAAGGGTGTCGCTGCCTGGGAAGGCTTATAGTCTGTGCTATAGTACAGAGTGACCCTGTGGCAGTAAATACCCTGTTCGCAGACCGTGCGTAATTAGTGAATCTTAAAGCAGTTTCCTGTTTCATGAACGTTTATGTACGTAGAATAGAAAATGCCTTGATTAAATGCCACCAAAGTATTTTCTAATGTTTTTAGGGTCTATTTTGAACAACAACAAAATAACAAAGCCGTCCCGCAATTTTTAAAAATGGTTTACATTATCTCTTTCATTTACCGCTGTTATATGGAAGGAAGGAATTTTAAATATCTCTAGTCAGTGATTTATTTGATTTTTTACAGACAGCTGGTTTTACATTCTATGAAATGTCTTGCTTTTAATATCTGTTTGAATATAAACATTTCATCACTTATAATTCTGGCATAAGGATATTAATATGTGATCTTTGAGAGGGTCTGTGCGCGGCCTTGGTCTGTGGTGGAGTCCGAGGGTCAGATCACAGATCAAACCCTCTATTGTTGATGAAAATTGCAGATAAATGTATAATGAATGGGAAAATATTAACTTTATATAGTACATGTCATCTGAAAAGAAATATTGCAAACCAAAACATAAAACTGAATGAAATCATAAAACATCTGTAACGACGAATCCATCAGTGAAGGTAACTACCATCTGCTTGGAACACTGAAAATGTAAACAAAACGTCATCCCCTTGAATTATGGGGAAATTCAAAACAAACTTGGACAAAATCAAATAAAACTCGGTTTTTAGAAGCTTGCTATTTAATTTCAAAAAACCTTCTCATATGTGCATACTACACAGGAAAAAAGTTTCAGCCATATCAGTACTCTAGTTTTTGCGCGAAAAGCGGTCTAAAGTGTGATGTTGAGCGTTACCAACACACATCGTGACATCAATTGAGATAAGGCTTGATTCGGATTCTCTGACCTTCAAAACGCAAAAATAACTAAAAATTTCATAATTCTAAGCAATGTACAGACAAAACTCTAATTTTATTTATATACAAGATAAGATGTAATTTTCAAGAACGTGCCAGAGATTTTTATCAATTGATAATATTGATCAACTTAATTGATATTAATTTTTTATTTTTTTTTTTCAAACTGGCACTGGTACTATATTAATTGGCATTAGTTAAAAGTGATTTAGAACAGGTAAGATTGGCATTGTCATCCTACCTTTCACGCAAAAGCGATCCAGCTAGAAGATATTTACAGCCCATAAAAACCCTTAACCTTATTATTCCAAGGAAAGAATTAACAGCGGACATTAAGTATTAGTAAATTACTCCTAATAGCTTTTACGGTTAGGCTAATGGGCCCGGGGCAGTCGCAATTAACCCCGTAAATTTGGCAGATTCCACGTTAAATATCGCTAAAACTGCAGCTGACTCACTGCCTGCTTTTGTTCTGGCGGTTACTTTTGGGCTGTGTATAAAAAAACTAACTCAGTGAAATGAGAACTCAGTGTTTTAAATAATTGTCTTGCATTATTAAAACATATTTTTTAAGTTTTTTTATTTAGATTTTTGTGGAGATTTGCATTTTCTGATTAGTAAAAACAAGTTTTATGACGTTTCGGGACCTGGAATCAAATTCCGTCTAAAGGCGGAAAATAACCTTGGACATAACGAGATTAGTAACATGCAGCCAACAGGGTCTGAATGAAAACATCGCGAATCTTGCTTTTACTTATCAGTGATGATGGCATATGGTCAACAATTGAAAATTAAAACTTAAACTCATCATCACCAACAATGAATTTCAAACAAAGGATATTTTATAAGGTTTCCATGGTTGTAACTTGTACGAAATTTACAAGAGGTTACAGAGTAAAATTACATTTGTCGTATTTTACGCTACCTTTTTCATACATTAACATCTATCATTAATGTATTAAATGCAAGGTAATATATTACAAATACATATCAATAATTTTTCTTGTTATGGTATGGAGTAATTAGTTAATATTGTATCTCTCTATAGTAAATGCATAAAGCACAGCTTCGCATTCATGTTAGTCAGATACCAGACGAATACTCCATGCAAATAGGTTTCTTACTGTAAAAACAGTTAAAGCAATCTTTTTATTTTATCACTAAATGTATAACAAAATGTTTCTTGTAGAATAAAATTCAATTTTTCATGTTTCCTTTGATACTGTAGTCTGCTGTGCAGCTGCATCTGGTAACATATTTCCTAGCGGTTGTGAAGTTGACTAAAGTAAAACTTCTAACAACCCAATCCTGATTCCCTCTGGAATTGCAGTAAAGCTTTTAAGATTGACTGTGTCGTAGATTTTAAACGATTGTAACACATTTATCAATCGTGGTTTAGTACTGATCACAATTCTAATTATTTTATTTGTTAATCTTTGATTCAAAGAGTCATTTAATATACAGATGTATATCATACAGTTATCATAAATACACGAGATCTGGAATGGGATGGAAACGAATGATACGATTTGTAAATGAGATAACAAAGTGACTCTGATAGAGTTACTTCAATAAGCGGCAGCCAATATTGATCGCTCGCCATGGAAACGTGAGTCTGTTCTTTACGTACCTGGATTACGCCCGTTATCGTGTGAGAGCTGCCTACACACGTAACATCACAATGTGGGCTTCCTCCCTTGATGCCTGTCAGGAGAAACGATATTCCCGTACTTTCTCTTATTTATTAAATAAGAGCTATCAAGAAATTTTATAAAATGTACTTCATACATTATACTAAAACTTTTACATTAATAATTTATGTTTACTTTGTAAAAACAAACATAATTTATGTGTGGTTGAAAAATACCAACCAATTCATGGAAATTACAACTGAACGAGTTGAACTTACAAATATGCCGTTTGCAGTCGCAGACAAAATATTACAATTTTTTCTTTAGTGGCTTTTTCTATTTACACGCTTATGTGGTCGTCATTAAAAAACTACAAACGCATTTTTACAAACATTGAACAAATATGTTGGGTTTGCTGCCATGCACAAAACTTGTAGTCTTTGTAAACGTCTCTCTTACATGATCCTTATTGTTTGAACTTTGTAGGTCTCCTCAAGTAAATCACAAACTTCAAGTCCTGAAGTTTGTCTAAAGTAAATTAAGCACGGCAAAGTTTGAAAAAATTTTAAGTTGACTACGATGGTAAATTTGTCTTCAATCACAAAGCTCTGGTTTAAATTGTTGATTAACAAAAGCGAAACACAAAAATAGGTTTAAAACTTAAACTGATGGTTTTAGCACCCTAATAAAAAAACGTTGATGGGGTTTTCAAGAAATAAAAATCGGCATTATTTTGCTTCATTGTAAGTTTGCGCTGGATGACGTCATTTTTCAATTATGGGGGGGCTTAGACAAATTATAACGGTAGGTTGATTTTAGAACGGGGGTCCAAAAATGGCCAAAAAGCGATGACGTGATGTTTGCACCTTAGTCCCCTTGGTCTACATAGCATAATTAATGACATACTAAGATTACATTAGGTGGTTTTGAGAGCGTTGGCTTTATAACAGCCCTCTGAGAGTGCGAATCCAACTAAAAACCAATATGAGTAAAACTTTAAGCTTAATATCACGAATAAATCGTCAGTTGTGAAGTTTCAAATTTGTTAGCAACTGCAAATTAAAGTTATTACTATAATTTATCTCCTGTACCATCTTTCATACTACGGCAGACATGCGATTAAATGCAATTTATAAAAACATCGCAGTTTGCACATTTCATAACAGGTGTAATACGTAAAATTTATAGAACTACAATTTGTTTTCTTCTTTTTATCATTACATGCAACTGTAATGAAAAGCAAATGACAAAACAATCGCACTACACTTATAAAAATCTAAACACCAATCCAAAGAGGGGGGGCCATGGCACAACTTGCGTATTTAATTTTTTGTGGGGTGGGGTGAAAAGTAATAGGGTGAAAAGGTAATACGGTACGTTTTGGACAGCCTTTGGGGGGGGGGGGGGGTGTTATGGCTTTAAAAACTATGTTTTGGAGTGGCGAGGGTTAAGTCATTTTCCAAAAGGGGATTGGTACCTCTGTCCCCCATAAAACGTAAAAACAACTAAAACCTACTCAAGACTTATGGCTATATACTATCTATATAAGCTGCAATACCTAAATAAAGTAAATAATATAAAATATATAAAAACATCTATACATTCAACTTGGTAAAGGCAAGGTAAAGGAGAGTTTTCGCTGTTAGGATAACATCGCACGATTCCAACCAACTTTTATTGTAAACGAACCAGACGTGGAGAGAAAGGAAAACACAGGAGATATACAACCTGCAGCGTCGTGACCTTTGAACCTTAGCAGCTCGGGTTGAAATACTTTAATTATGCTTTACAAATATTTAGTAAAATATCTAAAAGTATCATATGTAAATTAATTTTTGAGATAAATCTAATGAATTTAACTACCTAGTTAATAGTGTAAATAACATAAATGTTATACCAAAGTAGTTAATTAATGTAGTGCCATTAAGGCCTGATTTCACCAAACTTTAAACCACTGTTAAGGCTCGGTTAGTTTAATTTTATCAGCTGATTAATACTATTTTCCTATCTTTAACAAACGGTTTATTAACCGACCCTTAACTGATGGTTGGTGAAATCAGGCCTATATCTCAAGAGGTGATTTAATTAGTAAAATGTTGGATGGTATAAGGTCTTAATTACACTTCAAGTGTAATAATTATAACTAAACACAAATACAACAATCAAGAGAAGTTAAATACAATGCACATTACACAGGTGATTTCAGGTAGGCTACAGGTATATTACATCCATAAGTGCATTATCGATAATGTAATGTATTTCCAACCAAAAATGTAACCAACCCTTTTCCCTTTTCCCCCCTTTTTCTTAAATAAGTTTACAATAAGAAAAAACTTTAACAATTTCAATAAACATTCTTATTAAAAAAAATATACAGGTAAAGAAAGAACTGAACAATTTACTAGCGATGATGTGTGAAGAAATAAAGTATAACATATTATTACATAACATATTATATGTTCTACAACATATATAGACGTTTTATGGAATAAGGAAAATGAAATGTACTTTGAATATTTCACAGACACTTAACGTTGAAACCGTACATTGTTGTATCAGTGCAAGTGGTAGGCTAACTGTACAATACACGTTGTCACTCCTAATCCTATTACACCAGAGCACAGGCACATGGTAAGCCACTTGTGGGCTAAGTATTGTCTACGTATATTCGTGTTACCTTTAATATTGCCCGTTAATGAACGTTTTGTTGACGTATTTGATGGAAGCGTCTTCCACTATACTGGTATTAAAATAATACCGCCGTAGCAGCAGACCTGCATCATGGGCGGATTTCTAGGGGTGCCAGAGGGTGCCCGGTACCCCATGACTTTTTGTGGCTTTTTTGGCAAGGAAGTAGGGAAATTTTTCAACATAACATTGAATGAACTATTTCATAATTACAAAGAGGTTGTTGTTGAATAAATTAAATATCTGATTGGAATGGGCCTTAAGCAGGCCATTGTAATCACAAATATTTTCCTTTAGAATAACATTGGAAGTGAGTATGAAGGTTTGCTGATAAGGAAAAGTGAAATGGAAAATTTCAAATCAAAGTATCTCGGTAGCCGATGGATGTAAAACAGTAAATTTCGAATTGTTTGTATTTTTTATTTTAATTAATAAGGAAAACAATACAACAAGTGTAGTGTTGTTTACCGCTGTAATATTGTTTGATCTAGACCGAATATTCAAATTTAATTTAATCGCTTACCGTCATAAAATACCTAAACTAAAAAGGGGTCAATATATTTTCAAAAAACTCAAAGCGAAGCGATATTGCTCATGACCTGATTATAACCTGATTGTAACTTAAAACAAAAAGTAATCTGCTTTTACTTTGACAATAAATTAAGTCAAAAATTGCAGTAAATTGTTAATTTTATTCACTTTAACCGGTTTTAATTTTAGGCAAATGGAAAATAGTTCACTCCACTATTAGTCCACTCTTTTACTGGTTAAAATCTATAGATTTGTACCATTATTAAATTAACTTATTACAAAGTAAAGTGATAGGAGACATTCTTAAATTACTGTAGTACATGAAATATATCAGACAAGCGACATTAACTATATAGTTTGGCTAGATAATGATGTTTAAAATGTATGATTGTCATTGGTTATTCAATATTGTTTGAAATCCATTGCACTTTGGAAATATTTTACTTCAGCGCCATTAGGTGAAATAAATGTTGTTGATTACACTTTTTTAATCTTCCCAAAATGATTCACAGAGTCTAGATTTAACCGGATGTTAATTTTCCCTGCAGAAAGGTCAGCCGTGTGAAATGGGCGACCTGCCTCAAGCCCCCTGAGGTTAACTACACCCAGGAATTACCATACCTGAGTCAGCGGTGACCTGGCTCCAAATGCGCTATTGACTGAACCATCAAAAACGACTCCGCAAAGGTTAGTACTTGTTTATATTTGAACTGACATTTTCCACTCTCTAAAAACCTCATGTAGATAGTACCGCAGTATTGACTGTTGTATGATTGGTGAAGTGTTTGCAGTCATTAAACGATTTGATTTGGCAACTTAAAGAGTTCCCTAAACAGTCAATATCAATATCCATGATGCCAATGTAGGCAACATGTAATTCAACATCGGCAATTCCATACAGTATAATAATGGGATTGATGAGCTGGATGTCCACTCTTTCTCATAATTAGTCCATCAATTAGCGTCCACTATTTCTCTTCTCAATGCTTCTGAAATCAAAATAGATTCACTTTTCGTTAACAAGATTTGGTTTTCATGGCCCCAAGGCTGATTTGCGTTTGCTGCATTTTGAACTTCATATAACTGTTGGTTATCGATTAACTTGACTTCATGTTATGTTATTGATTAAGGTTGATGATTAACTTTTTTTATTGAATATTGAATTTTAAGAGTGAATTTTGTTCTACAAGCTTTAAGGAAAGGCTTCGTGACTTTGATTCAAGCCTTGATAAGGAAATGCAAAAGGATACCACAATCTATTTTCAGTGATCCTACTTTAAATGTATTCAATTTCCTCTGACTTATCAGAAGTTCAAGTTAAAGCAATCAACCTATTGAACAAATATCCTGATAACATTAAGCCAAAAGGCTTACACCCATTTAGTGCTAAACTAATTTCTAACATTGCTAAAGTACTTTCATTTTGTTACCTTAATTTTTTCAATATTTGTTCTATAATCAACCATTAAAATCTGACAGCCTCAGAGAAAGCCAAAACGGATCTTCATTTGAAATCATAATTATAATGATAGGATTTTGATTTAGAGACAGTTGTTGATCGACCAAGAATTAAAAAAATTGTAGTGCACTATTGTACATATACAGTTACCTTGGGATTAGTTTTCCAAATTGCAACTTAATACTATAAGTTATACTATGTTTATTCAGTCTTAAAATTTAAAAAATGTTATAACATTATAAATCTCTACAATTTTGGAAAGCGATTGAGCTTCTGGATATTGCTGACCTCTAGAGTGGGGAAAAGAAAGAAATAAACTTGATAAAACAGTACAAGGAGCATTGAGAGTTGAGCTCCATGGAAACCGGAGTCTGTCTGTACGATGAAACCCAGGCCTCTCGTTATTGAAGTTGAGGATTGCTTTGCAAATATAAAGGCCGTAGCATCATAGGGTACATCAATATGTTTTTTAGATATCAATGCTTCATTTCTTTTTCTTGCCTTGTTATATTTACCAAGAAGACATCACAAAGAGACTTGTTTTAGTATTTGCAAAGTATACTTATGGGATATTGCACATTAGAAATGATAAACTCAAAGATTTATGTTAACGCTAATATCCTGTATTGAAAGTTTATATTTCTGTATTGATGTTGTTTGATTAAAACCCACAACTCCGAATTTAATTTGCATAGGTGTTCAACTTTTTTTGTTTTACGAAATCGGAAGATATAAGAATAGTCTAATAGGCTATAAAAGAATGGTCTAAAAGCTTTTTTTTACACAACTTCCTTACCACGATACTATTTTCCAAACCAATCTATGTGATATATATATATATATATATACACTACTGCACAAGACAACCCATAAATACCCGTTTACCCCATGTTCTACCCAACCCACACCCAAGCACCCACAGCACCTCTCAACCCACACCTAAGCACCCACAGCACTACTCAACCCACACCTAAGCACCCACTGCACTTCCCAAGACTCACCCAAGCACCCACAGCACCACCCAACCCACACCTAAGCACCTACTGCACTTCCTAAGCCTCACCCAAGCACCCACGGCACCACCCGACCCACACCCAAGCACCCACAGCACCACTCAACCCACACCTTTGCACCCAATGCACTTCCCAACCCACACCCAAGCACCCACAGCACCACTCAACCCACACCTAAGCACCCGCTGCACTTCCCAAGACTCACCCAAGCACCCACAGCACCACCCAAACCCACACCTAAGCTCCTACTGCACTTCCCAAGCCTCACCCAAGGACTCATTGCACCTACCAACCCACACCCAAGCACCCAGCACCCAGCACCCAAGCACCCAGCACCCAGCACCCAGCACCCAGCACCCAAGCACCCAGCACCCAGCACCCAGCACCCAGCACCCAGCACCCAGCACCCAGCTCCCAGCACCCAGTACCCAGCACCCAGCACCCAGCACCCAGCACCCAGCACCCAGCACCCAGCACCCAGCACCCAGCACCCAGCACCCAGCACCCAGCACCCAGCACCCAGCACCCAGTACCCAGCACCCAGCACTCAGTACCCAGCACCCAGCACCCAGCACCCAGCACCCAGCACCCAGCACCCAGCACCCAGCACCCAGCACCCAGCACCCAGCACCCACGGCAGCTATCACCCACAGGTTCACTGACACCGTGTATCACTACAATCAGATTGCCTCGGGCCCACCACTCAGTCCGATCTGATCTTTCTGCTGTTCGCTCTCCTTAGATTAATTAGTGTATTGCCTTTATCTCCACTGACTCTAGGTCGCCCCGGGCCCTTCGTCTAGTTATTGCCGAGTTACTGACCTTATGCAGCGAAAACGATGGTGCACAGCTGATAAGATGGTTGGTTGTGGGATAGATTAAAAATGTAAGTTGATTTTTATGTCTAGGACCTGGAGGTCCGAGCCGCGCTTGGAGACATTGAGCAATTAATGGTTCATAAAAAGATTCCTTTTCATACTATTTACTATTCCATGCATTTTTTCATTGCTCCATTCAATCGTCATCCACAGGCTAAATTTAATTCCTCCTAAATTAAGGCTGTATTTGCAAAAATATATCTTCTTTGTTACTTTATTCGTTTACGTTTTCGTTGTTTATTTCATTTTTATAACTAAACGTTCTACAAATCCTGCCCATTGTTAAATTTTGTAGCCTTTAAGAATCATGTTTTGCTATATCAAATTTTACTCGGCCAAGTAACCTGTATGGAACACATTTTTGAACCAAGCTTATTGCCAAAATTAAATGGAAATACTGGGAGCCATTTCTGAAATAATTGTTGTGCAAGCAAACAGCATGCAAATATGACCCGTACAAAGAGAGTCAAATAACCTTGCCTGGGCCGTCCGTAAAACCATATTAAAATTAACATTGGTCTTAATGACGGGCTGGGCCAAGTCACTTGACTCGAACTATACAAGAGTATAGCTCGCACGTTTTGAAGATTCGCCCCCCCCAAAGCAGGTAGACGGACTGTCCTAATCCCCTGTTATCAAACAAAGCCTTTGTTAGGGGTGGCCACCGTTGTGCGGGTGGTCACCCGCCTGCATTCCAAGAAAATGCCGCGTAACTTGCACCTCAAATATTGCGATATATATTGTTATGCCAGTAACCGGAATTTCAGGCGGATGCAGAGAGTCCCGGCCGCCCGCCCGTAACAAAGGCACTAAGGCATTGTTTGTCAACAGGAGATTAGGACTGTCCTTCTACCTGTTCTGGGGGGGGGCGAATCTTCAAAACGCGCCTACTATATAGTAGGAGAGGTTCGAATTGGTGTTTGTCTCTGTAATGTTTTTGCACTAGCTCCTACGCTATATTGACCCTATAGACAATCTATTGTCTATAGGGATGCAGATATAGATTATCAATATCTGTAATATAGACAATCTATTTTGTATTGAATATAGTCTCAAGTAAATTATACTTTTTGGTTCAAAACTTTTTTAGTTTTTCCCCTTCTACATAGTAATTTTTTTTTATTTTGCATGAGGCTTTCTAGATTTTAAATTATTCAACGCGACGGTACAGGAGTGGTGCTGTAATAGCAATGTAATCCTCCATTGTGGTTTGGTAAAGAGCTTACCTCCACAGTAGTAATGGAGTCTGTTCCCAGCAACACCGAGCGAATCAGTGCAACGTTTTGTAACAAAATCCATTTATACCTTCAGATACACGGGAAAGTATGGCTATAAATACCGGAACTTAATGACAACATTTGGTATATATATCCTCATCATATACATATATTTAATATTAATAGTTGTGGGTTAACAACAGCAGAGGTAGGTTTTGTTTTATTTAATATATTTTACTTCAGACCTATTTAATCATATAGTTTTTAAAATGTTCAAAGATTAAAAGGGCCGGACTAACTTCCAGGTATGTTTTTGAGTTTGAAAATTAAATAGAAATATAGGTTATCCATGCGTCATATAAAATAGTACTGTAATAATGTTTATCGCTAGAAAAAATACCCAATTGAATGGGCCATAGTGACTTAAACTAAATTTTGTGCAGCTAAAATTTTATATGTACTCTTTTTTGTTCACCAAACTTCTACCCATAACACAAAACACTTACATTTTTTTACAATTACAATTTTTTTTACAATTACATTTAAAAATAAATTTTCAAACACAATAAGTCATAACAATATGACGCATGGATAACCTATATTTCTATTTAATTTTCAAACTCAAAAACATACCTGGAAGTTAGTCCGGCCCTTTTAATCTTTGAACATTTTAAAAACTATATGATTAAATAGGTCTGATTAAATAAGTCATAACGTTTTGACATTCTGTCTTCAAATCAGTTTGGGTTCAGGAAAAATAACTCCACAGTTGACGCAATAAATAGTCTCATTGATATGGTTGTCGATGGTCTCGAGAGGCGAGAACATGTGCTCAGCATATTTCTCGACCTTTCGAAAGCGTTTGACTGTGTGCATCATGAGACACTGCTGCACCAGTTAGAGACGTACGGCATTCGCGGTTTGCCACTCAAGTGGCTACAATCTTACCTGGAAGACCGGTTCCAATGTGTAGAAATTGAGGGTGAACTTTCTGAAAAAGTAAAAATGGTTCAAGGTGTCCCGCAGGGATCAATCCTAGGGCCAGTCCTTTTTTTGCTGTACGTCAATAATATCGGTTCATCAATCCAGAATGGAAAGGTGATCCAGTACGCTGACGACACAACGATCTGCGTACGTGCGTCAACAAATCATGAGCTGGAGGTAAATTCTTTCATTGATCTGAATTCGTGTATTCAGGCATTTTCCGAAATCAATCTCAAAACAAACAATTCAAAATCAAATTTTCTGTCATTTTACCTCCGGCAGCAGGAACTGGACATCCAGCCTGCAGTAATGGTGGATGATGACCTCTTAGAGGCTTCTGATTCCGTCAAATTCTTAGGGATGCACCTTGACAGAGGGCTGACCTGGGAAGACCACGTTGATCACATTTGTGGCAAGGTTGCATCCGGTATTTTTGCTATACGCAACCTTGCAAAATTCTGCTCAAAAGATGTACTTACAATGGCCTACTTTGGCCTAATTTATCCCCATCTCTCCTACGGAATAAGAGTATGGGGTGGATGTGCAAAGTTCAGGCTGGAACGCGTATTCAAGCTGCAAAAAAAAGCAGTAAGAATAATTTGCAAATTGCAGCCTAGAGATTCATGCAAGGACGCCTTCAGGGAACTTGATCTGCTGACATTGCCCTCCTTGTATATTTTTGAAGTGGCTTTGTACTGCAAATACAAATGTTCACTTTTACAAGGTAGTGAAGTTCATTACCACAATACCAGAGGCAGGAACGAATACCGATCACAACAGCACAGAACAGTGATGTTTGAGAATTTACCTTCTCAGATTGGTATCAAGCTCCTAAATAAACTCCCTGAAGGTGTCAAACAATCTGAAAGCAAAAATCAATTTAAGTCTCGACTTAAACGCCTCTTGGTGTCCAAAGTCCTTTACTCAGTTGACGAGTTCATGATGAGCCGCTGGGAAAACTAAATTTTAGGTATTAATCGCGATAAAAATTGTGGCAGTGATGTTCATCTCAAAAAGTGGACTGTTTTGTCATTTATTTAATAATAATATTGCTAAATAAATGACAAAATAATATTGCTAATATTGCTAAATAGATGACGCTTGCAATACAATGTACATTGTCTTCCTGCAATAAAGATTTTTATTATTATTTATTATTATTATTATTACCACAGAGACGCTTCTGCTAAACGCCCAGAAACTCGCACGTAGTTTGAACGTGTGCTCTAAAAGAATTTGGGAAAAACATTATTTAAACTCTACCTAACTCATCTTAATAGGGAATTGATTACTTAGTTTTTTTTAGTATCAAAAAGAGAAAAGGTACAAATAAAAGGAGGAGATATGAGTACTCGAAGAAAGAGAAACAATATTGACTGTTACAGCTCCATGGCGACGCTGCCTGGAGTGTCGTGTTATTGGCCCGCAGCGATCGAGTGATACGATGTGTGCTGAGGACCCGTGGTTCCGTGAAAGACTTATTATCTGTTATATAATACGTTTTTGTTATTTTTACCTTCCTCTTGTGAACGAAATTTATATTTTTCTCTATCTAAACACCTTCGCCTGCTTGAATTTAATGTATATAGCACTTTATGACATGTTAGGTTTTGTTGTAATTTATTGCGTTTTAATATGTATAAAATATGGTTATTTATGTATTATTGTTTTTATTTTGTTTTTCATTTTATTTATAAACACACACATGAACAAACAATCTGTGCACACTCTTATAACCTGTCACAGGACGTTCAAAATCATTGTTAAATCAGAAACAACATTAGAATAACAAAAATAAATTTTAAAAAATATTCCACTAATATGGTGTCATTAGGCAAACCGTGGTCAGTAATAGTTTCTGTTTTTTCTCTCTTTCTAGCTTTTAAATTTCAGTTCCTTGAACAAAAATAATTAATTAGTTTTCAGTCTGGAACATATTCAGCTTTTAGACATATAGAAAATTTTAAACATATTACATAAAGATAATTTCAGACTTTTTTAAGTAAAAAGAAAGACTTATTAGGCTGAAAAAAGGCATGAAAAGCCCTCTGAGGCGAAAAAGTAATATACAATTAATTTTGAACCCTGTATAATATGGTTATGTACAAAAGTAAATTAATAAATATGAAAAATAAGGTTTTTATTAACTTTTGCTCCATTTGAAGTTGATAAATTCCTCAGTTAAATGAACATGAAGAGAAAAATAGGAAGACGGAAGTGATACAAGAAGCAATCATTGGCTCTGCAGTAATCTGGAGCGGAAATATCCGCACAAAAGATCTCCGCAGTGCAATCCCGATCCGTGGTCTTCAATCTCTGACTGCAGGAGCAGGCTTTGTCGTGCTCGGGTCGACCGGGGTGATTGTTGCAACGCCGCTGTCATGTACTCTGCAGAACTACGTGTTTTTGTGGTTATTTTTTATTGGAATACATGTTCGAAACATGTGTATATGTTTGATTACATGTTGTATTTAAATAAACTCAGGCTTTTGAAAGGAAGGATTAAAGGACGAAGACTGCTTCTCCATAAGACCAATGTTAACTTTCTGATCGATTCAGCCACACTCAAACAAAATCGTTAGTATAACATTCATTATCTAGTGATTCCTGTGATCAGGATTTAGCTCTACCTCGAATTTAGAATGATTAAAATTTATAGAACACTTAAGAATTAAAATGTTTGCAATTATTTTACAACTAAACTTAAAGCGGTAATGAAATTCTGCTTTCAGGAATCACTAGGTAATATTTCCTCTTTCAAATCAATTGACGGTTATGTTTGAGCGGTTGAGGCTGTAAGGAATTTGAAGGTCAACCAGCCAGAAAAGCAAAGGTTTTTTGCTGGTGGCCCCTTTAAAACTGGGTTACCTTTGATTACAGTAAACCGGTCGATTATTACGTCTGACATTACTTGATGAATTTCACAGTCTCCAGCTCGGGAGTCGGTAACCACGCAGGACTCAGGACTGTTAGTCAACCAAGATGGGCATGGACAGTCTCTCAATCCGGCCATTCATCAGACAGCAGGATACGAACAAGGCGTGAAAGTTCATTAACGCCCATTGTGTGAGTAAGTAATGAGACTTGAGGTATTTACCCGATTGTCACCGTCCGCGTCGTTCGCTTTCGGTTCTTTAGAAATCTCGTGGTACCTGGGGACCTTCTAGCCGTGAGAAAGCTCCGATTAATGTCTTGGTTGGTATTTTATATCCTTCTTTCGATTTTTCTAACCTTTATTTCATTCCGACTTTTTAGATAAATGACTGAAACCATAAGTTTGTGAAATATGAAATACAATCGTAAGGAGCCAAATTTTAATGTCAATTTAGTCGTAAAATTCAGTCCGGTTGCACTATATTTCCATGGTAAGCATATAATTCATCAAAAAAGAAATTTTCATTGAACTCTTATGGTAATGTAATTTATATGTCTTATAAAGGATAGGGCTAACAGTAGTTAACACAAAAACAGTAAGGCCCTAAATTATGAAGATATCCAAGCTATAGATTACTCATCCGAATCACAAAAAAAGAAACTTAATCATTCTTTAATAAAGCAAACCACAAAATATTCAGACTCACTACACGATATAAAAAATAAAAATAATTGCGATCTCTTGGTGATGTTAATCCCAGGCTTGTCTCCTCTCCGCTTCCTTTTGTTGCATAGCGAACTGTGCTGAACATACTGCAACGTGACGTAAATAACGTACTTGAACTCATTTGTTGCTGATTTATTAAAACCAATCATATAAGCTGGAAACTAAAACATCAATGGAAAATCTAAATTATTTCATATTGTAGATTTTCTTAGTGCTACCAATGAATACAAATCACTATTTGTGCTACATCAACATTTAGATTCAATATCACGTCACTCTCTAGAATGCCGGTGTTCTATCCGAGCACGTCACTGTCGCTGCAGCCCCCGCCCGCCGCGTCCTTGGCCGCGGTATTGTATGGTAAATTGTCCAGGCAAACGGCCCGGGTCGGGCCAGGACATTCGGTTTCTGTCATGAACATTTATCATTTATGAGTCGAACGTTTTTTTTCCTAAACGGCTTTGGTGAAAGTGTCATTTTTACATTATAACCATGAAGTACGAATGCAACGTATAACGAGTGCTTTAGAACGGATCAATGGGAAAACAGTATTGATAGTGTCGATAATTACTGGGATTAACTTAGTTAACAGGCTTTGTAAATTAGCTCTGTAAATTATTATCATAACTAACCTACAGAAATTCTTAAACAATTTATTTGAACCTCAAATAAATTTGAAGATTTACATTTCGTCATTACATTGTAACCCTCTAACTTATCGAAACCAATAAAGTTTTCCCCTAATTCAAAACTACAATTACCACATAAGTTAGTTGTTTATTATCTCAACCGTTCTCGTTTATGATTTATAGATTTGTTAGAAAAAACTCTTAAAATCCAGCTTAACATGTAGTACCCTGATTACTATTCTTTGAAGAAATAATTCATTCAGTATCTGCTAGTTGTTTTCAGTTCAGCTAGAAATAATAGCTCAAAGATGTAAAAGGTTTTTATTGAAGGCCCTTAGACAAAAACGGTTATATGATGTTATCAGAACTGGAGGCATAGGTATTCAGTTGATGTTAAAAAAAGTGTTTTGATTATATAAATACAACTCGCTTTGATAAATTTCTTGACGCTCTTCATCATGAATACACTAATTCTATCATTGGAAATTAACCACAGACTAATACTTGCACTTCTAATCTAAGGAGTATCATATGATAGTAACTAATTCATATTACTTTGATATTTATTGTAAAATATACTTTTTAAACTAAAGAAAATTAATTTTACTTAAACATACGTGTGAAATAATATTTTAATTTACTACAAAGTGTACACTTGTCACTATTTAAATTATTTGATATATTTTGTTGATTATTGATATATAGATTTTGTTACTCGAATTTTATATTTTCAGCTATATCGAAGGACTTTAAATAGGTAATAAGACTAGTTATTATTATAGTACACATGAAATATAAACCATAAAATTGAGTTATTCGATAAAATAAAATATGAAATTACATATTAATTACAGCCATAAAGGCAACTAGTCGAACCAAACAAACCGTTGACGATCAATATACCACGCTCTTGGGTGTAAGTAGTTTTCAAGTGCCGTTAGCCTTTATTTATCAACAGCTCTCAACTCAGTTCAACGACACCGCACGTCTTGTCTCGCTATTATTGGCCGCGCTTTACGGTTTACTATTTTCTTCCTGTAAAATTGTATTTTAGTCATTACGTTATTAAAGCTTTAAAAATATTTCTTAAACATGAGTTTACTGAGCAACAACTGATGACATGTGAAAAAGAGCAAATGAAATTGTAAGCCTTATATATTTGTATTTGATGAAAAATCTTAGTTAACTGAAAACTGCTAATGTAATTACGACGTTTTATGTGAAAACTGTGCGGGCGTATTTTATACATGAATTATGAAAATCGGTCGTGTAAAAGAGTAAAATGGGTTTCGGAAAAGATAAACAATTTCAAAAAAGGAATACGTATCCTTTACACTTGTATGAGCTATGCTTGCTTGCACAATTATCTCAAAAACAACTCCGAGGATTTCCATTCAAGTTTGAAAATAAGTCATTTATGACTGAAAAACTTGTTCTACGCAGGCTACTTTGCCAGAGAAAATTTAATAATGTAATGAAATTGTAGTTAAAGTTGTAAATTTTCAACATTGGCCTTAGCTTCAAGTTTCCATGTTACCGACGAAATAAACTATGAAAATTTAAATAAATGAAGTATTTACAGCTTCTGTTTGCAAACTTCATCCATATTGGAAAAATACAGCGTATGGGACAAAGATTGCATGGAGTGGTAGAAAGTATATTATAAATATTATCGAACCGTTTTATAGTGATTGGACGAACTGGTAAATATAAAACAATACCGAGCAAGGCTCGGACCAACAGGTTCTGAAACAGTTACAATAGAAACACAATATGTGGGAGGAAGTATTTTTGTAGATAGCTTGGTCTTTTACATTGTCTTCTGAATTTAAAACACTACCGAAGATCAGTGGAATGTTTGAATTGATTCCTCTAAGCATTAAGTTTAGGGATTTCTTTTGAGGTTTCAATCTAGAATCTCTTTTGTACAAACGTTTTATAAACGAATCTCCGGGACGGCCTGGGACAAAGCCGAAGCTAACCAACCTCATTGATCTTCAGCATTACTTCTATCAGAGACAAAAGTCGATTACTTCAGAGTAATGGGCCCTTTTATTTCGTTCAATTTGTCTATTTTCACTTAATTGATTAGTTAACTGAGGTGAAGTCAACTATTAAAGATATAATTAAGGTTGGCCAGTAAAGAATGAGTCGTTGATTGAAATGTAACAAGTTTACTCCTGCCCCATTCAACATCTTCGTTTCTTCTTATATTCCAACGAATACAATTTTATTTCAACGCATATTTTATACAATATAGCCGCTCTTTGATTGAAATTCATTGGTGAAAAGGCAGTATTTAATTCATGTTTTGAATTTGATTGTAGCGGATATTCATCATCATTAATTAGTAAAAACAAGGTTTATGACCTTTTGAGATCAGATTCCAAATCTGGAAACATATCTTGTTAAGTGTAAACCTTGAATTAATTCTAATCAGTGAACAAAAGTTTCCTTTTATTTGACAAAAGTTTTAAATAAAAGGAAGAAAGAAAGAAAGTAAAGAAGGAAATGTTTTATAATTAAAACCTGGATAGGATTCTAGATATTAAAATATTATTAGATAATGCAGAAAATGTGTGTACTGAAAAAATTGTAAGAAAAAAAGTGCTTCAACACTGAAGTAGACTGCGAAGAATAAACTGTTTTGTGACCCATATTATTGAATTAGAACCCATCGACTTCCCTGAGCAGACATAGGGGAAAAAAACTAATTATGAAATAAGAAAATAAATATTTTGAGTACTTTAGACAGACGAGGAGACAGCGTGCGGTGATGACGTGAGAGCTCAGTAGGGTCATTGTCAATTCACCGGTCATTCCCGGATTACATAAAAGCTCCATAAAACAGCCATAAACCGGGATGACAGTTCGTAGGCGCGGAGGCGTTTATGACGTCACGACCCTCTCTTCCGGTCACGTGACGAGGCGTGAGGGCGCGAATCGGAGGACGTCTACGGACGACTGATAAGTTAAGTTGTTCGGATTTGCTCGTAATTTTTTCGAACTGCGGATCTATTGTTTGTTGAATAGAGCAAAACGTTACTTATACCAGCAGGTTTTTAGTAAGTGCTCACTTATTTAGGAATCCGAATTAGCTACCTTATTTGGGTAGTTACATATATGCAAAAGGAATACTCTATATGCTTTTGCATGTATGTTCCATTGATGTTTTACAAAATTCGATTTCATATTGTTGGTCTTGATAACCTAAATTTCTCGAGCATAGCCAGGCTCGAGGATGTCCGCTACAATCAAATTTAAAACATTAATTAATTACTGTCTTTTTCACCAATGAATTTCAAACAAAGAGCGGCTATGTTGTTTAAAATATGGAATGAAATAAAATTTTATTCGTTGCGAATAAATAGGTAGAATCTAAGATGTTGAATGGGACAGGAATAAACCTGTTACATTTCAATAAAGGACTCGTTCTTTACTGGCCAACCTTAATTATATCTCAAACAGTTGACTTCACCTCAGTTAACTAATAAATTAAGCGGAAATGGAAAAATTGAACGAAATAAAAGGGCCCATTACTCTGAAGTAATCGACGTTTGTCTCTGATAGAAGTAATGCTGAAGATCAATGAGGTTGGTTAGCTTCTCCTTTGTCCCAGGTCGTCCCGGAGATTTGTTTATAAAACGTTTGTACAAAAGAGATTCTTGATTGAAACCTCAAAAGAAATCTCTAAACTGAATGCTTAGAGGAACCAGTTCAAAAATTCCACCGATCTTAAGCAGTGTTTCAAATTTAGAAGACATTGTAAAAGACCAAGCTTCTGTATCTATAAAAATACTCAGATGTTGGTAACTTACTTTCAAGCTTAAACAAGATTAAAGGGTTCGTCACAATCTTTCGTGACGAAGGGCCACGCATGACACAATTTGTCGTGACGAAGGGCCATCCATGGCACAATCTGTCGTTTTCTTTCTATAGACTTTTCATGCATCACCGTTTGGACGTTTACATGTACTTAAAATGGTTTTTATATGTAATAATTGTTTTTTTTCTCCCTTACCTAATATATCGATGTTCAAAATGATATTGTGTTTCCCTAGGAATTAAAATAAAGTCTTGTTACTTTTTAAAGTAAAATATAATGTGGTAGTGAGTTTGGTCTGCATTAAAGACAGATTCTACACGGTATTTGTCCACTTACCACTAAACAATTCAGCAACAAATCAGTTTTCGTTGCAGGGTAGATTAAAGTGCTTGCTGAAGAATGTCATACCAACTTCCCTGAAATTTTAATAAATTGAATTAAAATGACAATTTCTGGGTTTTTAAAACGGAACGTTTATTTTATAGGCTATAGGTCTTTATAGAGAACACTACCTAGGAAAACTAACGAAAACACTGTTAATTGATTGAATTTGTTCTTCTTAAAATAATATTTGTTTTAAAACCTTGTCTAGAAACTTTAAAACGAATAATTAGCATGCAGTCAATAAGTACGTTATAAGATGGTTTTTAGAATAACTACATTTTTATTTAAATGCTTTGATTATTACCTCGATGCTTTGATTAATTACTGCCATTTATAATAACATGGATGTACTTTAGAAATATTATCAAACTGTTTAAAAAATTACTAAAATCATTGTCTTTTTTTAGTTGAATAACATTTTAAAGCGTTCTCGTGTATTACCATCGTTAGTAAATACCACTTACACCGTCCAGCAGCCGTTATTGCATTTCATATACCAAAGTGCGCCTCTAATGCAGTTTGCTGCTATACTGAAATACTAAATGTGTTGTGTCTAGTCTCGTTTAATCCCAAATATTATGGTAAAGCTCCTAAATTATGAAATAATATCTTGTGTATGTCATACGTGTATAATAATTCTTATTATTTTAAATACGGTAATAGTAACACAACGCCAACGCCATTTGCGTGGTGTGATTGGTTTTTTTTCTCAATATACAGTAATTATGGGGGCGGTCTACCTCAAGCTCCGAGCGCTGAAACAGGGTTTTGTATCTTATTCATTGATCACTGGATTTTCATATGATTTCCAATATTTTGGTGTCATTTTAAAAAGGATATGTTTTTGTAGGTCGCTATAATTTTAGAATTTTTTTATTTTATCCCCGTTTATTTACAGGAACTGTGTAAACCTTTCAAAAAAAGGTAGTTTTTTGTTAGATTTTAAAGTCTCATAACTAACGACAGGAACGCATTATAGAAAAATAAAAATTGTAGAGACATATAAAATATTCTGAAGAACGTGAACCCACTCTCATTTGTATTAAATCTTAAAAAATAAAGCTTTTATCGTGCAGATACGAAACGTCTGCAAGTGTACTTCAGCGCGCTTTAGCCCTATCTTTACAATGTTATTTCGCTCTGTTACGCGGATTTTTCTGTCAAGGTAGACCGCCCCCTTATCGCCGACAACTAGTTTGTCCATTTCTAGCGCTCAAAGATGAATGCTCTGAAGTCCTGAATATATTTTGTAACCTTCTGCAGCTGTTTTTATTTTATAAAATCTTGAAAAGAGTGTTTTAACGGTGCGATTTTTCAAATAAAATTAAACAATGAAAAATAAGGTGGAATTCCAAAGTAATGAATTTATTTATGCAATATTTGTTTGCTATTTAGTTTACAAATTATTTCGGGCACATGAGCACCAAGTGTGCTTGAAAGAAGCGAAGACTGAAAGTCTAATTTTCGAATACACTTTTCATAGTTAGCTACAATCTTAAAATAACCATGGAATTCTAATCGATTCCCTTTAGGTTCAATCTTTTTCAAACACTTTCAAGAATAGTTCTTTTGTGAATTATTATTATTATCGTATCGAAACTGTGATTATATAAAAAATATCATAATTTAAAGTAGGTATTTAAATACTCGATTAAAAATATATACACCTACTCCGTGAGCAGTTAATGAGTGAGTGGGTCATTTGCTGCGAGATAATAAAGGATTCCAACAAACCGTAATTAGAGGAAGCCTCTTCATTTTAGCAGCTTAGAATATAATTGAACTCGCTGCGAAGTTGCATGCTTTAAATAAACCTCAAGTTTGCACTAGCTGTTTAAATTACAAGATAAATCACTTGAAATATGTTAAGCTGTTTATTTCTAAATAGAGGTTTTATCCTGTATTTTTTACAGAAATGTTTCCGTGTGAAAAATTGTCAAAATTACGTTTATTTTCAAAATTTCAAACTTAATCAGAATTTGATTGCAAACTTGCTAATTTTTTAACACATAATTTCCCACTTTACTTCTTTCAGACGAGACAGTCTGTCATAAATAAATATCAAAGCAATAAGACGTTATCAATACATTTTAAAAATATGTTTGATTAAATATATTTAAGTATTAGTTTAAAATAGTATTAATTCCAATTTTAAAAGGTAAATTTAACAAACATGGAAATATTTCCCTCTTTGGCATCCCTAGTACATGTAAATATTGTGTTCCACACAGAGTTCGTATTTTTAGAAAATCCATTTACGAAATCTACTTTGCTCTAATTTTGTAATTAGAATCAGGATATTAAAAAACCCCATAACAGTAAAACAAACAGATGTCAGGAAACTTAACATTACATTTTAGCCTGGTGAAAGAGTAAATCAGTATTGTAAGGGTCACATTGAAGACATTGGTTCAAACGGTTTGGAAGTGATAAAGAAACCAAGACGAGCCGAGATCCGAGCCGAGATTACTTTGGTAATTAGGTGATGTTGACAAACCATTATAATTCCAACGGTGACAGACAAAATATAATGATATCACCATCATGGGTCATTATTAATAATGATATCATCACAATAATGGTATTATAATAATATTTATACTATACCATTAAAAATCCATGCGGTATTATGATATCCATAAAAAATATTTTAGTAGCATACTCTGATACATTACGATTCGGGTTCATGTTATGCAAGGAGTATAAAATCAATTGGATATTTTTAACTCCTAAATAATAGGCACAAAGGCAGCCGCAGGTAAAATTGTATCAATCAATGATGCACCCAATGCACCGAGCTCTGAATGCAACCAACCGTTGTCATGGCAACAATATGCAGTGATCAAAGTCATTTCTTTGTGTGTTCTTGTGATAAGCTAATACATTCATTGCTTGAAAATACTTCTGTTTGTAGCTGCCTGAAAATAAGTTATTCAGTGTTAGATTTATGAAACAGAGATTGTAATTTTCTTTTTATTTCATACGCATATTGGCCTATTTTGGTTTTTTAATAGATATTGGTGGGAATCAATTACTCCCTTTAAAAATGCATGAGATGGTGTAGCATGATCTTAGTGTTCAACCTGCAAAGATGTAAGGAATGGCATACTTGTATAAAAGAGATAAAGCATGTTTGAAAAACTATGTAGGTTTATTATTTTTTATACCTTTTTTACTATTTTTTTCTTTGATATATGCATCCATCAAGGGAAATTTTATCTTCAATCTTCCCACAATGTCCTGATATCTTGTCATATTAGTTAATAAAGGAACCGTTATGATACAAAAATATAATTCTACATCAACTACAACTTAAGAAATTGATACTTATTATTTGGTAATGTTTCATTACTAGGAACGAAAATAAATTTGTCTAATTTATTTTATTGACCAGGGAAGTTTTCTATTAATTTCAAGTTCTATTAATGTAATATTATCGTTACAATTCTCATATCATTAAATAATACATCATTAAATATTTATGAACAACATGAACAATGATCACATATAAAACATAACAAAATGGCTGTAAACAACAGAACCATTCTTCCGCATTACATGCAGGACAATATCGCACTAAGTTATCAACAATGCCGGTGCCAGCGGCTGCAACAAGTAGCATTGTTGAAAGATAAGGGTTCCGTGTTCCCCCCTACAGAGACGCAAGAATGCGACTTTGTATCTACTAGATTTATGTAACTGTTAAACTTAATTTCGCTAGCTTTACAAACTTGCTTAGTATCCCTTTTTTTAACAAAATATCAGTTTCTGTATGCAAGTATATTAAACATACTAATGAATTTTTCTTTTTTTGATCTACAGTGTTACGAATTTAACTGAAATTTGTTAACAAACAACTAAATTTCAGTATGAAGAGGACCATAAATCTTATTTTCGTCCTTTATTCCAATTATTCAGTAATGGCTTGTACCTAATTTTAAATTTACTAATGGTTGCTTATGCCTAATTTTATATTGGTACCACCTTGGTTCCAAACACAAAAAACTTACTCATTATTTACCAAATCAAGCATTTATTCATGATGGTTACCTACAGAAAAATTCAGATATTCTTTCCTCATTATTTCAAATATCCTAGGATGATGACTTAAGGCAAAGATGATCTATTTCCCCACAATCTTTAGAATAAACTTTAGAAGGCCCACTCTCTTTCAGTGTTTATCAAATAAAAATAACTTTATAAGGAGGTATAGTTTGACTTATGGTTGTAGCAATTGTTCACCACCTTCTCAGGACTTCCCCAGCTGCCAAATAGTTGAAACTTACCAAAGGTTTAGTAACTATAGTGAAGACTTAATCCTAGATCACCACTGACTCACTGACATTCATGAATTCTTAAAACCATTTCAAGAACTTTTCAAACTTGTTGACATCGAGTACAAATTCATTCTATAAAGTTGTTTTTCTGTGACACTATTTTTAGTTATCTATCTTAAATGTAATCCTTTCAATACATAAACCAATAATAATTATGTTCTTACTTCTTCAGCGTCCGCACTATAACCTCTGAACCTCAGCCTCTCCAGGTACAGTCCGAGAGAAATAATGTAGCCCCGCCAGCAAGACGAATGGTAATCTAAGCATTGGGCTTATGGCAGAAATGGGCCAAGTTATTTGACTCGTAACATACAGACAGTACTAGAGGGTGAGGTTCATTGGGTTAGTTTATGCTAAAATACGCATTTTTGTTTTGTTGTTGTACTGTATGAAGTAAAAGACTTTCACCATCGAAGAGTGTTTTTCACAGTTAGTCATACAAATATCGCACTATTAACGGAGCAAATTCAAAACAAAGCAAAACCGTGGAACCACAACAACTAGGCTCACTTTAAAAGTTCATAAAGTATTTTCACCCAGGCCTAAACTATAGTCTAGTAAAAAATAGGTCAGAGTGAATGTAAAAATTAGCTGGAAGTCGAGATGCCGCGGTTCCTGCGAGAAGTGAACGTTGCGATGACAAACGATAATCCCTGGCAGGAACGAGCTGAGAAATCATCTTGTAAAATAACGAGGTAATCTGCCGGAGTGACGATACTGGCGCAGCGACACAACATGTCCCAACTTGCTGTAAGGATATTTTACACTCCTGAAACCACCATTTTTTTAAATTTTTGTTGTGGTTAACGTTGATGTTTAATTGTTTTCTCATATTTGCCACTACAAAATAGTAGTTTCCATCACTAGGAGCGAAAGTGGCTCTTTTTGGTACGAGATCGTAATTTAAAGGCGAGGCGCAGCCGAGCTTGGAAACACGATCGAGTACCAAGGAGACACTTTTGCTCCGCGTGACGAACAACTATTTTCATCATTATGTATAAATAACCATTTAATCGTTAAAAAATTAGACTACATGATTTTGAGGTTATCCAAAATAGTCATCGTCATTTACACATCTGTTAGTTGTTTACAAACACAATTTAAGAAATCGTTCAACTTTTCAAACGTAATATAAAGAAATTTTGACATTAGAGCACGGCAAAATTTACCATATGTTTTTTCAGTACTCCTATTCGTAGTGATCCAAAAACGATCATTTTGCGTACGATTTAGAGAACTAAAAAAGGCTGTTTTCGGGACAGTATGATGAAAAAGTTATTTATACTTTAATCGTGGATTTTCCTTTTCTACAGACTCTCATGGAATAACAGTTTTCGTCGTAAAAACTTTTAAGCATTGGGTACAGTTTATGATTCATTTCATTTGCAGTTTTTATTTTCTTCCAACATTACGAGTGTTGAATTAAAAAGAAGAAAGATAAGTTTAAACGCGGTTAAGAACAAAATGAAACTATTTTTCTTCGATAAAGATATCTTCCAACTCATTTTCGATGAATTTTTACTATATTTGACCATTGATAACTAAACTGAATGATCAAGTTAACTTAAGATTTTTTCACTGATTACTAATAATTTCATTTCATATAATAGCATTTGACTTTTTTTAGATGAAACATATATTACACCTAATGTGTGGTTGGCTGCTCGATTTTATTGGCATAAAGTATTTAAAACTGATGAGTCAGAATTCAGAGCGTTTATGGTCTGCCTGGTTAAATGATTTTGAGCCTGAGCCAAAATTTAACAAAATATGCTGTATTTATATGTAAAGGTTTACCTAACAAATACTTAAGTTTTTAATTTCTTACAAAACAAGACCTTAAGGTCAAAGGTTTCGAGAAAGAATTCTTATTTATTGATTATTTAATTACGGGTTTAGTTTATTGAAGATGTGGGTACTTACTTTAACCGCTCATGAGGGTAAATTAAGTGCATATAAATCAACCCTTTCGTAGAGGCAAAATCTTGGAAACGTTTTAAATATTTCCTTTATAAACGCATGTTATTTTACGGGAATATTTATTAGAACGACGATGTTTGTTTAAAAGCGCTTGTTGATGAATAAGTTATATGTTTGAACACATTCAAGAGAGGTCTTCCTAGAATTGCCTTCATGCCTACAGCTAGAGGTGTGTACAAACAGTCTGATCTAATTTAGGTTCCCGCCAACCGACACTGTTGACTTGCTTAAGCACGAGAGGGGAATTATATTGCCAGTTACTTTATGTATTGATGGTCTGAGAAGCTGGACTCACATTTTCTTAGTTGTGAAAATTTATAAAAACTACTAAAACCTTTGGATGATTACAAGAAAAATTCAAACTTTAATATTCGTAAATGAAGTTGGAATTCATAAATCCTGACTCACAAGACAGTAACTTAGCTCTTAACTAAAATCTTATATTAATAAAAGGACATCCTTTTTTCAGGCCAATTAGTTTTTTCATGTTCTATTAAATTTGAAACGATCTGTAGAATAATGTCATCTTTATTCTACTATAGAAAATAACATTTACAGGGAATAATATGGAGGCTTAGTTTTTCTTGCTTTCAAGAAATGATATTACATCATCCCTCATAATATAAGATTAGGGTTTCATCATTTGTAATATAATATTATACTGAATATTTTTCCAAGTGCTCAGACTGAAATGTTATTTTATAAGTAAAAAATAAAATAAAGCACTTTTTTCTTTCGATATACCAAACAAGGCCTACATGTTTTAAATTTTGTATTAAACTTAAATTTTGGGTTAATGCTCGTTGAATTAATTAGTGATACAATCTACAGTTAACCTTCATTTCAAATCCAAATCCATATGATTACTGTAGTTTATAAACGAAATGGTACATTAGTTTGCTCCAATATCGACAGAAAGAGCCACTGATCCAAAACTTCAGCCCCTGCCGTTCTTAAATGATGCCCTTTCTTACAAACCTGATATCTTATTAATTATTATTGTACTAATATCGGTAATAAACGACCTGGGACGTAAGATGTACATGGTAGATCTTAGTGAACTGTGATCTCTGTGAACTTTAGATTACACTTGAAACCTTAAAATCCGTCCAGCCATTATCTAGTTGCTTCTTTGGACAAAAAACCTTTATCTATACATGTAAAAGTAAATCTCTGTGTTAATTAAATGCTCAATCAAGTTACTAAGAAGCCATTTCACAAAAAATCCTTTGATAAAAATATAATTCCAGGTTAAGAAATGAATGACACAAATACTTTATAAAACACATGAATTTTCTGTTTAACTTAAGTGAATTTTAAAAAATGGTTGCGGAATTCATTTATACACTCAAGACATTAAAAATCTAATAAACTGTTACTCAATGAAATTCTCATCGAGCAAATCACGTGGCAATGAGTTTAAATTTTCCGCTCAAACAAACGCTTGCTTTGCGGACTGAGGGCTGATTAGGCTTGATTTACGAAAAATTCGCTCATCCATGCCTCGTTTTTTCAGAGATAAATGGGGAGTAAATTTTGAGTAAGCTTGGGTTTCCTTCACACTAGGTCTCAGAAGTGAAAGAAAATCGTTCGCTTAAAAACATATGCGAATTTCGAAGGAATTATAAACTAAATGTTAACCTTGAAGTGATTCGAGTTTTTATATTCCTAGTTGTAGTTTCGAGTAGTAAAATTCGTAAAGATAAATTCGATATTGATTTGACAGTGACCTACTCTATTGGTTTAAAACTGTGATATCAATTTTAATTTAAAACACATTTTAACAAAAAAAGGCATCTTCTCTTATAAAAAAGCAAGCTGATTCATGTAATAGCGGATTTACGTTGTTCTGAAAAACATTTGAACAACCACACTATTGAGATTTGAATGTGCGGTTGCATAGTGCAGATTTACTTCATTAGTGTTGTATTTTCATCTTTATTTCATCATATTATTTTAAAGAAAGCTTGGTATTAATTTCGAAAGCAAAAGAATGAGGAACAGTCTGAAAACCGTATGACAATGACAGTTATGAAGAAATTTTTTCTTTGTGACAAACATATATAGAGAGAAAAATACTTGATAAAAAACCTCCCATCAACAAATTAGCATTAAGAAATAAATAGCAAATGTTCCTCGGCTTTTGATTTTGTAAAGTACAATCCAATCGATGGAATTAAATAATGTTTTCAGCTGGAAGAAGAAGCAGGAACTGTTTTATTTAGATCAAAGCTTGTCTCATTGTAATTTCGGTATTGATTCTGGGGAATCGGGCTTTAATGGCGAGCCGCAGGGCGCGGGTCTTTGATTTGGACGTTTGTCAAAGAAGATTATTTTGATTTGGAATCGTGAGAGGGAATTCGTTAAAGCATTCCTACAAGTGGTTTTGTCTTTGTTTCTAAACCTTGTAATAAGGATTTAAAGCTAAGCTAGATTTCTGAATTTACATTAAACTTGTAAAGACGCTAAAAAATTGGAACTAGAGGCTATTTTAAGCGGTGAATAGACGTGTTATTTTTTAATCAGAAACGTAGTTACAAATCCTACAATTACGTAATTTTCACAATTAGACAACACAATAGTTACAATAATAAGTTCATTAGGCAACAGAACTTACAAATTATACCAGATACTGGATATTGTAGGTACTAAACAACTAATATGTTATTTTCATACATTTATTTTTATTTTTATAGTATATAGAGGCAGATTTTTAACGTTTTGATTTTAAATTGTAAGCTGAAATTACACTCTGTGGTTAGCCATTTCTAAGAACACTGAACAAAGGATGATAAAACAACTAGTATTCGGTTAGTATTAAAACTAAAACTAATACTAAAATGTGCTAACGAATACTATGTATGTATTTTATTACAGTTGCCTTTCCTAGCACGTGCCCTGCTTCGTTTACAAAATTACATATTGCAAACATTGCTTGTTTAACTAACTGAAAACAATGTTTTACAACATTCCAATAAATATACTTGATAAATAATTAAATTTAAATAAATATATATTTTTTATAATTTCTTCATTCTTCCAAAGACTGATTGGGCAGAACAGATATTGAGTTGGAATTACTGTAACGAAATAATACTGAAGTGTTTATTTTTTAGGCCTTTTCCTAGTTTATTTTTTCTGGAATTCACTGAAATATCACATGGATGTTGTCTCCTTGCGAATGAGGGAAAATCCAAACTGAATAATAATTTTATTTAGCAGAAATAAATACTTCAAGATAAAAATACTTATGTGTTCTCTAATATATTTTAGTTTCTTTAAGTGGTAAAGTAAAAGACTAAAGTTTGTTCATTTTAAATATATCCCACTGTAAAAATTGTTATTTAAGATTGGTATACTAATAATATAGGTTAATATTATTAGTATACCAACCTACATATCAAATACAAGGCAGAGTTCTAATATATTATTTAATTAACTTTAGTGAAATTAACTTATTATTGACATATTATGCTATTAATAAGAAGAAATATGGTCCTATAATTTTACCAATATATTATGCTCTTCGTAGAGATTATTTGTAAAAAATCTCTGAAACAATAAACCACAGTAGGCTACATTGAAATTAAAAGAAAAGATAATTTTACAGAAAAATGGCATTAAGGCTATAGCAGCTACCCTTTCCCGCCATTAGCTTCTGCTGCGGAAAGTAATCAAGAAAACTTTTCTTAGTTTCAAAACTAATTTCCTGCTCAGTCTCGTCGTTTCGTTTTGCCTAACGGACCAAAAAATACGGTCAGAAATTTATTGGTTAGTTGGTTTTTATTTATTTTTATCAGATAACGTGTATTCTACCTATGTTTGTGCATGCCAATACACCGCAAAGGCAAAATCCAATCGTCAATGTTTTAAGATCTTTCCACGAAATTATGGTTAAAAATACATAAATTTTATATTACCGGTAAGTAAAATGTAAAAATTGATTATAATTTGTTGTGATTTTATGATTGGCTCGGAAAACTATTATCAATATGAATATTAAATATTAAATATTTTAATTATATTCAAATGTAATTTGTTCTTTAAAAACCGTAAAAATGTTTATGAAATAATACAATCACCCAAGAAATGCCCTGCAATCCCTGCAAATCCCTAACTGCAGTAATCATCCATTGACACGCTTTAAAATGAAAAATTTGAGGGAGAATAATAAATCAATTGTGGGTTTTACATTAAATTACGATACAAAATGCAATATACATAAAAAGAGTTGGTCGTAACATAAGTTTTTATCAACTGAACTATAGAGATGCTCTATCCGGAGCCTCGGAGATTCGGAGCAAATATTGCTGTTTTTGTGGGGACAGGAACTACCGAAACTAACTAAACCACAAACCGAACTATCATGTCTTCAACATCCTTAAAAACAATTCATTTTATATCAAAATTTACAAAAACCTAAATTGCGTAACGAATTTTGGTGTAGAACTTCTCAACTATTAAAATTAAACTAAACAATATACTATAAAATTCATGTACAGCATCCAAAACTAATAAATTACTGCCTCTTCAATGAGCGCCTACGGCCTAAACTATTCCAGCAATATCGGACGCTAATGGGCCAAGTTCGAGGGAGCCATCGGGAACAGTTTAGGCATGAAAGTGGCCGAACTGTCACAGGCGGTCATTAATATCCGCAGCCGTTCGAGCCGATTAGTTCACTCTCACGACAGTCGGTTTGTCGTCATTAACTGTAATTAAATTTGCATACGAACTGTTGGTTTTATATAAAATCTGTGTTTTAATAGCCAATATTTTAGAGGATAGTTGAGTATTGGTAAAGTGGACTACCTTCTATATTAAAAAGAATTGAACGGCATAACGAGTTTTTTATTGAAATTGCTTTTCTATTACAAATGCTCACGTCTTATATGTTTTTCTCACAAATAGAGAGAATAGTAATTGTATTCAACATGATAAAGTGCTGTCATTTCGCGTACTTGTGTTAATTGTCCTTGCTGTCTCTAATACGAAAATACACTAAACGTTTCGATTATAACAAGTATATTGCTAATCAAGTAGTTCCTTATTTGAAAGGAGATTATTTCCAAGAAAAATTTAAAACCATGAACCATTTCGTTCTAAATACAACATTTTTTATACTTAAAGATTAAATTACGATTTTTAATTGTTGTAGTTAATACGTTTTGTTTCTTTTTAGAAATTACACTGGCATACAATGAGAAGTTGGTGATGGTATCTACTTTATTTGTATTAGTATGAACAAAATGATATCGAATAAAAAAAATGTAGTGGTTGATTTTAGTTTTTTCCTTGATTTTGTTGTTAATATCAATACTAAAATTGAGTTAATTTTTTTGTTTTTAATAATTGCAACCCATTATGGGTTTACCAAAATGTTCTGACATTAAATTAATCAATTTAAAAAGTTAAAGATCAAAAGCTATTTAATATTTAGAGAACTGTATACAATTAACTTAAAATTGTATACTTTTGTGGCACTAAGTACCTTTGAATTCAAAGGTTTGACTGAATCTTTAAAAGCCATTCTCGACGCAGAAGACAATTACATTCTAAGTTCAAATGAAGAGACTTGCTCTAATTAAGGATAGTCTTTATTATCCTCTCCCACAATGAAAACTTTACTATTTAGCCAGGTTTAAATTAATTGAAGTCTCATCCAGTAATACAGCTGTTTAAGGGGGTTGTTGCATTTATTGATTTTAAATACCATTTATGGGAATTGTTTACATAGATTAATATTATTAATTGAATAGTAAGAAGATAACTTACTAATGTTACTGGATATATGAAGATATAACCAAACGGTAAGAGTATGTATTGTAGGAGGAAACTGTACAAATCTATAAATTCTGTTCGGCATAGTGCTACTAATATTATGAGTTGTAAAATGTTAGGTTATTTATAAGAGTTCTTACACAATAGTTATGACATGGGTATGGATAATAAAAATTGTAATTCAATAATCCACATTACAATATCACCCTGGATATCAATGGATTTTGTAATATTTAATAGAATAAAATAAAATAAAATGTTTTTTTAGGTTTTTTTCCTTGTGGTTGTAACTACGTTGAATTCATTGTGAAAAAACTTAAAACCGTTTATTTAAATGAATCGATTAGATACGAATTTGACATTGTTATAAATATAGAAACACCAAAAAATCTACAAGTTCCAACCAAACGCCTAAACCAACATCGAGCACACCTAACGAACATTCTCTAGCAACTCCTTCAAAGCGACTCAGACAGAAACGCCAGTTTGTTGAATCCCGTGGATAGTAATATGAGAACGTCGGTTGCAGCAAGTTGCGACGTGTCGTAAATGACGCCAAGATGTTGTCGTTAATCCTGGAGATTGCATCGTTATTTCACGAGACGATTTCTGAGCTCGTCATTAGACGATATTATCATTAGTCTTTCTCGATCCCTGAAGTGGGGAATTGAAAAACGTTCGATCGTCTTATCGTTCTATAATGTTTCTCACATAGACTTTATTAATTTTTTTCTTGTATTCAAAAATTTTCAAACAATAATATTCATTAGCTTAAAATTAAATTGATTAAGTTTGTATTTTTACATTATTTGTTTTTATCTGGTTGGTACGGCGTCAAAAAAGCGTAAAGGAAGAAAATGCACGAAATTTTAAGGGAAAGTGGTCCAACCCCTCAAAGTTTTTGTAGACATGCGGTGATCGAACCCGTGACCTTCTGGACCAAGGTACAAGACGGTAATCGTAAGCTTAAAACTTATCTGAATCCAGTAAACTGTAAATCCAATTTTAGTTTATTTGATCTTTTCGCTGTATGTATATCAATATTCCAAACCATTTCTGAACACAACACAATTTTACTAAGAATCTCTGAAATAATAAGTAAAAATAAATTTTATTATGATATATCTATTAAGTTTTCCCTCACAAAGGTTGGTCATGAAATGTTGATGAATAAAACTTTCAGATTCATAATTGTATATTTCATTACTAGGGCCTAAAGTGACGCTTGTCGTACTAGGTCAGGTTTTAGGATGGAAGCTGTAAGCTGAGGTCGCAAAATGACCGATTAACGACAAACTATATGCCCGTGTGATGAACTATATTTTTCGCTTTACCGCTCAAGCCAACAGGCTAACTACTTAAGAAAACCAAAATATTCCTATTTAAAGATACATCCCAAAGAGGCTTTCATCTTGTTCTTGCTATTTAAAACAGCTGATTGTCTATTTCACTTGTGTTCTGTTAGACTGACAACGATGAACTACTATCGACGTATCGAACGCATTGAACTATCGATGGTGAAATGAGCGAGTTTCACAAATCGATTAAACTGACAACAATGCAACAGTGAATTAAAAATTGATAATTAAAACCAATAACCACTCTCGATACAATCGATAGCTCATTATCTTCGCTGACGTTCACATGTTTTCAGTTTTAGTACATTATAAGCGAACAGCTGACCTCCTTAACATCTGCTGATTCTTTTTCTCTCTAGAGTGAAAAAGAGCTTCTTTAATGAAAACTGCCGAGTTCTCAGTGGTATAGCGAAAAAGTGATTAGTTATATTGTTGCGTGTAGTAATATAAGTAAAGGTCGTACCAGTGCTTGTTCCTAATATTTGTGAAGTAGTTTACATTTAACCATATGACAATCCACTGAGTGTAACAGTTTTGCTTCTTTGAAATATGTTGTTAATAGAAACAAACTTCTTTTTTCGATCGGAGCTAAAATCGTGCCAATTTTTTAAATCTCTTTTCGGAGACATTAATATTTAATGAAAAAAATGAAAGAATTCATATTATACGAGCAATGTTATCTTGCGTGCGTGCTTGCTTGCTTGGTTGGTTGTATGTTTGCACAATTATCTCAAAAACGGCTTCGAGTGTTTCCTTCAAAGTCTGGAAATATGAATATTTATGAATCAAAAACGTCTTTTATGCAGATTATTTGGCCAGAGAAAATCTAATAGCGTCATAAATCGAATTTTAAAGTTGCAAAATTTTAACATCGGCCTTATGATTTTCCATGATAGCAACGAAAATAAACAAGGAAAGTGTGAACAAATAATGAAGTAATCATAACAGCTGTTTGCAATCTACAGCCATCAAGGAAAAATACAGTGAGTGGGATGAAGAATTTATGGAGCTATAAAAAAAGGTTTCTATTTATCAATTTTATGACATTGAAACATTTTATAGTAACTGGATGAACTGGTAAATATGAAATAACACCGAGGAAGCCGTCATCGAGCAAGCTCGGTCCACCAGGTACTTTCTCTAAAAATCCATTTTGTTGTTTCCTAATAACAGGTGTTCCTTCAGGCTAAATCAAGCCTGAAGGAAAGGAAAGTAGTTATTTAATGTCACCGCTTTCAAGAGAAGTTTTATACTACTTGCCATATTGATGACTTTAATAATTTTGTATAATCTACTTTATGAATATGAATTTACTTGTTTTAATCCCACTGGGATACTACGAAAAACACGGTATAGCTTTCGTCTGCAATATTGTAAGTAGTGTGTCTGTAGGATGCTATTGTAATTTTACGTGCAACAAATCATATTCCTATTCACACACTCATCTGGCAAAAAAAGTTCGTCCTCCAGACTTTTGAGAAAACCCAAATATAACAACAAGATGTTAAAAAATAACAAAAACGCACGCGTGTTTGTCTTGCGGGGGATGAAAAATGCATAAAAGCCACGACCGAGCCCGGCTGATGTTTCTTTGGGGATCGTCCGTAAAGGGTAAATTTAATACTGGGGCATGCCGGGACCTCCCCTGAATACTGAAAAATCATGGGCTAGGACTTTCCAGTTTAAGAAAGGGTAGATCTCTCCAGTTACAGTGCATTGAATTCATCAACACAACATTGTATAAGGTGTGTTTACTCCTCGCATATCCTGTAAATTAGGTAGATCTACAAACTTCAAGATCGGGCAAGTAAATGCTATTCGTCTTCTTAAGGGATGACCATGTTATGTCAATGTTTTGTCAAATAAATTATAACAGTGTGTTATAGAATTTGTTGTCTAATGATAGCGATGTATTGACAGCGAGTCAAATGTGTTGTCAACTAATAAAGCAATTTTATCAATTTGTTGTCAAATGGTAAAGTTGTGTTAGAGTTTTGTCAAATGAATTGGCAAGAGATAACGGAGTACGATCAATGGAATGTCAATTTTGTTGACATATAAAATCCTAGTTTTTGTTGTCAAATGTGTTACCAAGTGGTAACGTAGCATGGTACCAGATTGATATTCTACGTTTATGCCATCTTTTAATCTAAGTTCGTATAAATTTCTATTGCTAATAAATTTTAGGATCGAACAATATAATTTATACAGTTTCAACATGGGAACAACTTTAAATACGAGTATATCTAAACTAACACATCTTCATCGATTCATTCAACCATCCAAAATATTGGATAACCCAACCCTCTAATAGGAGGGTTTGAGTGATTAATTTCAATCGCGGGTTATTCCTAGAATCCTGAGCAAATATTCAAATCGTGACACATTTTTATGAGAGTTTCTTGTTTACATTTTTAATATTATAAATAGTAGAATTAAAACACTATTCAATAATTCTGAACACACAGAGTAGTTAAAAATGTCTCCATATCAGTAAATTATATTTTTATGAAAGTAGTTGCTCAATAAATTAGGTGTTTTATAGGCCCATTAACGAACATAAATTCTAGACTCAGGAATTAAATGATATTTCTTCAGCCGTAACCGAACATTATATAACTAAAAAGGTTCAAAAATGTTACGTAATAAATACACTATATTCATGGTGATGATGAGTCAGTGCATGTGTTTTGTTTCTTTAATATTCTTTTAGGAAAAATATTCTTTTAGGATTTTTTAGGAAAAATCACTCCAGTTACGAAACCAAATTACAACCCCCCCCCCCCCCCAACCTCGAGGCCCCACAAGGCGCCCGGATGTGTCTACTCATCGGCGCTCATTTCGGTTATTTATAAGTCACTTAACGACGGAGGAGTCGGTGACAGCGACGGCTCTTTGTAAATAAAACAACTCACAAACTAAACAACCAAGAGCAGTCTTCGACGTTGGACGTCGGCGCGCCCGCGTCGCCAGAACTGCAGCAAGCTGTAAGATTAGGGTGTGTGAGAATTTCGAGCATTTAGTTTTTTCGAGACGATTTTACACAAAACTCGAAGTTTAAAAAATACTCAATAGTTCAAATTGAGTGGTTACTCCCTCTGTTTAATCAAAATTGTTTATTAGGTCTAATACAGCAGGTCGAATACAGCAGTAATCAATTTATTATATTACTTTATTTCTTTAATGGATTTAAGGGTTATTGTTTCATGATCCTCCCCTTTTCGGTAATTTATTTTAATTTTTTAACCGATAAAAATGTAAAAATCCAATTTGTTGTAAACAAGTATAAATGCAAGTGTACAGTGCAACTTTGGGTATAAATGCAAAATGCAACTTTGGGTAAGTACCTTGAAGACAACTTGCGGGCTGATATTTCAATCTTTAATATAATATTCAGTTATGCTATGTAGTCATGTTAAAGATGGCTTGAGTTTTAATAGAATCATTAATAAATTGAGCTAGGTTTGAAGGTGACTTTGGTGAGTTCAATTCAAGTTTTCTTACTTTAGTTTGATTTGATATATCATTTGATTTGAAGTTCATTTACACAAAGTTATTATATTTTAAATGATATACAATTGTTGATGTGATGGCTATGTAAAAGAACGTTAAGAGTTATCTTCAGAATCTATTATACTAATTTGCTAAGGAATTTCTTGTGTACAGCAAAACTCCTTTATTTATGGACCGATTTTGATGATTGAGGTGTCAAATTAAAGGGAATTTTCTGTAGAGGTTATGGAATAATTTTTGTAATCCTAAGTTTAATGTGCTTTGCCCCACTGGACTTTAAATTTCACATGTATTTTAAATGGAAGTGTATTTTACCAAACATATGGTTTATATAAATTCTTTTTATTTTAATTAACAGCTGGCTTGAGAAAAACCATAATGTCTACCTTCTGTCACTTTGATATTTATTTACATTTTTGGTTATTTTTTTAGTTTACAACAACTACTTTATAAAAGCATTCATATCTTGGTGGATTATTAATATTGAAATATAATATTCAAATAAAATTTAAATCTGTTGTAGAAAATAAATCTGTAGTAGAGAATCAGTCACATAAAATAATTTTTGAAAGTTGGTGTAAAAAACGTAATAAAGTAAACCAATAAATTTAATTTCACCAATACCAAACAAATATATTCACTTCAAACTGCCTGTCTAAAAGAAATTCCTGATCAGTTCTTTAAAGACGGAGACAAACGAATAAGAAGTTCTATTTATAAAAGTGTTTCAACTTCCAAGTGGTACTTCAAGAAGGGTTTTACACTCCAAAAAGAAATATGAAGGATTAGGAATAAGGAGGATGGCTTGGGAGATATGGTTACTGGTTCGCTTAAAAAGGAAATGTACCTTATGATAGAAGTAATTAGTTATCCATAACCAATTATTCGAGTTTTGAAGGAGACAGAGTTTTAATTATGGGCCTCCCAGCCACAAAAAGAGAAAACAATATTTTTACGTACAAGCAAGTCCTAAATGCCAAGTGTTTAAGAAGTATGGACTAAATCCAGGGAATGGCGGGATTGCCTGAAGACGACCTGTAACGGCGAAAGTTGACAGAGGCCCTAATAAAATTGTTGCAGACATTAGAATGTGTATGTGAACAAATTAAAGAAAGAACACTGTGAACCATCTATCTACCTGTGAATCATCTATCGCGCCACTATCATCACGATCATCACACTCATCCTTCACTCATATTCAGGTAACGTCCTCCATGAGGTACCTGTCTTATTAAAGTGATTAAGTGATTAAGTGAAGAGAAGTATGCATTTTAGATGTTGGGAGTTCAAGGAAAAGTTGATGATAAAGCGAAAATCAAAAGGAACAAATTTCATTTCACATTCAGGTTCGAGACCACTTCTACACAGCCCGGAGAAATTCACACATGGAAAATCTATAAACACAACAACTATGCTGTACCTCAATGGACAGCAAATATTGATTATTATACTTAATTTTAGCCCAAAACAAATCTTAAACAATATTCCATTTAGAAAAAAATAAAAATTCGTAAGACAGCAGGCAAAACTTCAAAATCTTAGAAATCATCTGAACAAATATGAAAATTAAAGAGAAAACCAAACTAAAATCATAATAACACTAAGATAACATAAACTTATAGGAATTAAACTAATAATGATATCCAGTATTTTGCAAACTATATAATATATGCCTGCTCAAAGTTGACAAAATTTTCTCTCATCATTTAAATAGTTAATTTTATTAACTGGAAACGACTAGTCTACAAAAAAATGCTACTGTACCTGGTACCTTGCTCAGATTATTGAGTTTTACAATTTATTTGAGAAGCTATTTAAAAGTTTGGTGGAATTACACAGGGTGTTTTTTTTTAAGCGCAACCCATTTTTAAGATTGAATAATGCACATATAAATATGAAATGAGTACTGTTTTGTTGATCTTTACATTTTATATAACCTATTATTTAAGTTTGACCATTTAGTTTGCATTATTGTTCAAACAATCCGCCATTGGCATGTATAAAGTTGTGCTCTCTCCATCAAGTTCCCGAACACGAGTTGCTAGGGACCTCTTTGAATTTCTTGCATTATGTTTGTTTTGAGGTGCTGAATATCCGTGAACTGTTTTCGTAGGCCTTACTTTTTATTTATCCCCATAGGAAATACAGTGTGGTTGAATCCGGGGATCTTGAGGGGAAATAATCCTTCACGGATAAAATAAAGTTTTGGGTTGCGTTAAAAAAAACAACTGTATTTGTACACATTTGTTTAGTAGACCTTTATGAATGCACAGTTGTGTGCCATGTGAGTTTTGTATTGCGTCACTCATGAAACTATATAATAAATGAGTATTTTCCAATTTTATTGAAAGCAAAAATACTTGTTTCGGCTCCTTCTGCACTCAAAAAGGTGTTTTTGGTCCAATGTTATTCTGTTGGTTTGGATTATTATAATCCAAGTTAAGTAAAATGCTTGGTCTGTCTATTATCCAATTGAACCTGTAATCAAGATAAAAACAGATTAAGAAATTGTTAGCGTTAAAATATGTACAGTTTGTAGCAAAAATATCCGTTTACTGATACATTCTAATTGATTCCATATCTATCATGTTAAAACTCGATATTTAAATCTAGAACGGTAAGGGAGTCCACAGTTTTGGACGTGCAGCTCGTGAAGTGGTAGATATACAACTGGGTGGGCGGCTCATACAAAAAAATTAAAACAAACTTTACAAGCGTGTAACTTCAAAAATTGTTTTAAAAGTAGGGGAATTACAATTTTTGTGGTGTTAGGCAAACGTTGGGATAGTGATACAATTATTGGCGTTCCGTTAATTCCAGATTAGAAATGGTTCAAATATTTGGTCTGCAAAACAATGGTAGTATTTATTGCCCGAAAAAATATTGTAATTGTAAGTCATTAATGTTAAAAGTTATTTTTACAAGAATCGGTGAATCATTATACAGGGTGAGTTTTAATTGTCCCCCCCTTACTTTTTTCTACATTTATAAAAATAATTATCCCAGACCTCACCCAAACATTATTGGGTAGTAAGTACCTCGTTTTGAGGGGGTATTCATTTTCGGCCGCCATCTTGGATCCACCATATTGGATCCAAAATAATTTTTTCAAATGTAAAAGTGGTGTTGTAACCCATCAGTTCAAGCTAGATTTTTTCACTCATTACAATGCCACAATCCGTTTTTTAATATCTCGATTCGTTCTCAAGATATGAGTACTTTTAATTTATTTATTTTCTACCAATTTTAACATTACAAATTGATAAAATAGGCCCATAACCACAAAATAATGCTAGATCGTGACGAATAATCACCATCAGTCATTGTTGAGCGATTTACACTTAACTTTAACCAATGTAAATTTTTTGGCCGCCATCTTGGATCCGCCATTTTGAAATGAGGTAAGTTATTTCAAATATGAAGTTGGTTGGTGGGTTGGTTGGTGGCCCATCATTTCAAACTAGTTTTTTACGCTGAATTCAATGCTGCAACCCGTTTTTAGCTATAAAATTTCGTTTTTGAAAAATTAATATTTTTTGAGATTTTTATTAGAAATTTGTCAATATCTTGAAAACTAAACACGATAATTAAAGACGGGTTGCGGCATTGAATTCGGCGCAAAAACCTAGTTGTAATCAGTAAAAAAATCTAGCTTGAAATGATGGATCACAACACCACTTTTACATTTGAAAAAATTATTTTGGATCCAATATGGCGGATCCAAGATGGCGGCCGAAAATGAGATCCCCCTGAAAACGAGGCACTTACTACCCAATAACGTTTGGGCGGGGTCTGGGATAGTTATTTTTAGAAATGTAAAAAATGTAAGGGGGGGACAATTAAAACTCACCCTAAATAGATATAAGATTAATGTATACTTTTAATTAATTCGAAAAAGTAAATATGATACCTATTTGTAAGAGAAAGACAATTTTCTCGGAAGAGACCTAAAGGTGATTAGGGGGTTAAACTTAATAAACTTGTAATGAATCCTGCAAAAACGAAATCCCGTCGAATTACCGTTATTTTTATTTTATGGTTTTTTAAAAACTTCAAACTCTCGATTAACTTGTGAATTAAGAAGTAACATTCAGTTTTTAAACGTAAACGTTTATGTATAGAATCGCAGACAACATTCGATGGTAAAGTTCGACAATAATTATTTATTAACTTAAATAAACTCGCGTGACAGAAATATATTTCGTTTATGAGACATTTTATTTGATCTTTCTCTGTAATAGATCAACCTGTTTGGTGTAGGGTCAAATGACGTGGCCCTGTCCTCCCATGGGACCATGTTAATTTTAGCAATGGGCTGGACCAAGTACTTTGACTCGGCCTATATCTTTGTCTTATGTTCGTCTCTCCAGCAAGAGAAGTTCGCAAACGCAACTGATTTTTTATGTAGCCTGCTACTCTAGGGCAGAGTGTAAATACAATAATGTGTATGCTTTCAATAGTGAAAACATTGTTTTTACTATTTTTTTTTTTTTTTACTTTCGTCTTTGACTACTATCCCTGCATTTTCAACAAGGGTAGCATTTTTATTTTAATTTCTTCCCTCAGTACGGTATCCTGAAGATTAAAAAATAAAAAAAGGTTTATCTTTTTTTAGTGTAACCTAAATATATCTCTTATTTATAGATTTCATGGAAAATTAATCGAATTTTCTCTTGGGGAAATATTTTTTTTAATCTATCATAATCACCAAATCACGTTTGAAATTAAAAATGTTTTAAAAGTTTGAGAGGCAATGTGTATTGGATAGTACTTTTGCATAAGTCATTCAAAACGATTTTTAATTAAAAACTTAAATGTTGTAACCGTCTTAAAATGAGTTTACGAATGCACTTTTTTCTATTATGATAGGTCATTGTTATTATATTAAGTCATATAGTAATTAATTACCTAAATAACTTTCATTAACGTTCCAAATGGATTCAGTAGAAGGAAAATTAATTATTAGAATACTAACGTCCATTGTTGTTTGGTTATGTATAAACGGATATTCCCCGCCTCCTATTTTTTATAGCTGTTACCTTCCCGGTAAGAGGTTTTTCTATCACTAAAGCTAAGCTGAAAAAATGTATCCAAACCAATTACAATTAATATTTTCAAATTTTCGTCTGGACTAATCATGTGTTTTCTGCCCAGAAGCTATTTCTTTATTGACCAATTTCAGTGATTGCGGCTAAGTTTTTGATACATGATGTGAAAATTATTCAATTAATTTATTTGATGTTTTCCTCAGCTCCATACGCATCCCCCATACAGGGATGAAAGATTTTTTTCCTAATATGATACTCCTAAATATTAATAAAATATTTATTTCATATCAACAAACAGCTGTCTTGAAGAGAAATTAAACTTTTCTACTTTATCCCTATTGGTAGGTACTCTCCAGTTCATTAGTCAATTCGTCAAGCATATTTTTCAATCAAAAAGGTACACTCTTTAGGTAGCACATCTTCGGATTTTAGAATTTCAATTTTTTATGTAATTTGTATTTACATAAAAATACCTGCAGGCTTGTTTTTTGGGGTTAAGTCCATCGAACTATGAGATTAAAACGTAAATTCTGTTTTATATGGTGTTTTATACTATTTTTTACAATATAGCCTATATAAGTTTATATTTGTATTTACATGTGTACTCGTTATAGACGTATATTTTAAATTACACGTTAAAAGTTAAAAAGTTAAAATGGTAAACGTTTATTTGGAGCTATTAAATTTTAGGAATTTATTTCTTGTTGCTAGCAAATTATGAACAGCCTAGAAAACAACTAAAAAATAAAACAAAGAAAAATCTGTGTGATAATTTAATTTGTATAACAACACACGTTAAAAAATAATAACCAAAGCATTGTTCTTATGGAACCTCAAAATGGAGGTAATAGCAACAGAAAACAATGTATTGTTATAATAAGTAAGCAATTTATCACAAAGGTTTTTCTTGGTTTTATTTTTTACATTTAAATATTACGTATTATATTTGCCGTAATGGCTAAAAAGAAATGACTGGTGTTGCAGCCTTCCTGTCAAGAATCAGCCTGAAACTTTTGCAATATGATTTCGAGACTCCTGTTCGTCGGACTCCTCGTATTGTTGCATTTGTGTCAAAGTTATGGATCCCTAGATGAATATAAAGTACTAATATGCAACGGCAAAGAACTAGTGAGTTCCTTGTATTTGTTCTTATATTAGTACTTTTTCAAACAAGTTAAATAAGTATGACTATATACGTCATGTATTGAAAAAGTTCCGGTAAGTTTTGAAAATTTTCAACCGAAATAGACTAAGAAACACCATTTTGAATTTATATACTTATTATTGAAAATAAGTTTTTTAAGGATGTGCTACTTTACTACACCTCCATGGGGACGGCCCATGTGGAGAAGGAAGAAAATCTTTTATGTAAGCTACATACATCACATTAAAGGCAGTTTGTAGAGTACAATACTACAAACCAGCCCTTAAAAGAATTATTCTTACCACAGCGGTGGAGATTTATGTTTTTTGTACAGGGTAAATTTTTAATGTCCCATACATGCCCCCATGCATGTTTGGTTATAGATTTATCATTTTATCTAGTTACTTATTTTAACTACCTTGGATACGCCTTGTAATATTATTTTTCAACTTAAAAATGTATTTGCGACCCATAATTTCAAACTAATTTTTTGTATTGCTAAAATTGCATCAATCCATTCTTAAGAAGATTGTTCCCTCTCAAGAAATAAGGATCGTTCATCATTTATTTTTTATTCCAATATTTTATTTTAGCTTACAAAGGTAATACTTAAAGTTGTCTTTTGCTTTTGAGTATACCTTTTGAAGTTAGGTTTTGCACCATTGTATTCTATCAATTGACCTTTAATTTGACGTATATTTCAACGTATGCTTACGTTTAAGAATTTCTTCTTGCCTTGTGAGCTGTCCTCCTGAAGGAATGGTCTGATAATTTCTTGATTGACTCTATAAAACAAAAATATTGAAGTATTCGTAACGTTAAATACAGTATAGTTTACACTGGTACCGACCTTAGTTTTTCACATCACCTATAGTAAATTTCAAAATAATAAAATCTTTAAGGTTATTTAAATTACTGTAATGTGGTTTATTTTTACAGGAAGCAATCAGCAAAAACCGCAGGTTTCATACAGGTTGAATGAAACTAGTGACGTTGAAGCTTTCATTTATTTAGTACAGTAAATTTGTTATAAGCATTCAAAACCCAATCACTATTTCATGGTAACGCTTTTAGGTCCTTCTTTCTACTTTGTAGTCACAAGTAGTTTATACATTATAATACTTTTTTACCGCCCAATAATTTTACTATGATTGTTATCAAAATTTTGTTTCAGGATTGTGATTATCAAGGCCACGATTGCTGTCCTGGATATTGGTGTGATGTAAATAACGTCTGCAATGATGATATCTGGTGAGGAATCATCGACTGTATTGAATAAAAAAATTGTTATCCGTCAAAATATTTCCTCTTAGCTTGCTCGCTTATTTACCCTGAGTTAACAAAGTTAAAAAACTTCAACGGCTTTTTAGAATAGTGCCCGACTGCTACTTCAGCGGTCGCCATATCGATTCAGAAAAAAGTGTTGGTTTTTAGGAGTAGTTTGTTGGCACAGCTTTGATTAGTTACTGTATTGGGCTTTAATTAATAATCTTAGATAATGAATCATCAGGTCTTAACCAGTAATGAATCTTCCATATTCGCCTTTACCTAAATATAATTTGATGATAATATATTGGTTGTCGGCGTTAACTCACTTATCAACTAATAGAATGAAAACAGAGTAATTTATATTATTTTTATATTCTTTTTCGGCTTTTATGGACAAAAAGGATTATGTTTTCTTATGCCTTTCAATTAACGATTATACTTGGCATCACGAAACTGCAACCCTCAAAACTTTTACAGCTGGTGATTTTCCTGTATGATGACATTGGACAAAGGCGGCTGTTTTGAAGTTTTGCGTCGTCGTAATTTCGTGACGGCCACTGTAGTGATAAGCGATAAACGAATACAATTCGATGATTCGATTACCTAGTACGTTCCTTTCTCTGTGCTAATACGAACTCTGTCGTATGTCGTGTTAAGTTCCTGTAGTAAGATATGAGTATAAAATTAATTTAAGTTAAATGTATGCATGTATTTTGAAGTTTTGATGAACATAAGAGCTATCAATGAACTCAATCATAGCTTCAATTCAATTAGGTTCCCGTAATTGAAAAGAGAATATGGGTTTCCATCTTTGGCCGCCCTCCACAGTGCAAAGCATTCAATCATGTTCGTAAAGCTGCGATTATTCTATCTCAATTCTTAAAAATAAAAATCACTTTTGTAATTGATACTCCGCTGCCACCAGAAGTGTGAACCTTCATTGTTTATAACAGGTGGAAAATTCTCCTCGCATTATCTCCTTACAGGAAAGCGCAGTCAGCAACTTCGAAGTCCAGATCACTGCTTTTGGTGGTTATGCTCAGCAACATATCATTGCAAGCTTTCCCAGTTTTTAAACAGGAGCAATCTGTAGAATAAGTTTGCAGTGATATTAGGCCATTTAATATTTAAAATTCTTACATATGAAGCAGTGCTATTTATTGAACGCACAAATCTTAACTATTATACTTTTTTATTAATCTATGATTAGAATTGATTTTTATATTTTTTGTATTTTTTAAGTAATAATTTCAGATTACATCACGTAACATTTCATCAAAATTATAATTCCAAATTGTAGAATTTCAACAATCGAAACATGTCTGAGAGCTTCAATCCCACCCCAATCTGTACAGGTCGATTCACTTAACGTGGTCAAGACCTCCCACGAGACTAAATGTTAATTTTTGCATTGGGCTTAAACGGTCTGGGCCGTTTAGTTTGACTCGGATTGTACACTGGCATCGCAGTTCAGTTTCAGCCCGCACTCGCTACAACGGCTACAAACAAGCAATGAGCACCACGAGACAAATAGTTTGCCCTCCCGACCAATTAGCCTGGGAGCTAACGGCTGTGTAAATGAATTTATCTCCGACTCACCCTAAACTATCGATCCCTGACCGCCTGCTGACTGTATGGGAGCAACCGCTGATAGTTGCAGCTGATCGTGGGATGACGTCACCACATCCGCTGATAGCTGCAGCTGATCGTGGGATGACGTCACTACATCCGCTGATAGCTGCAGCTGATCGTGGGATGACGTCATTACAACCGCAGAGAAAGGGAAATTAATAAAAAGGAAATCAATTGACTTAAATATTTGGAATGTAAAGTCCTTGACCATAGGTTGCCATGAGTTGGCTCTGCCATTGACCTTAAAAACTGAAGGAGACCTACCCAAAGAACTATACTACTGGAACGCGCGCTGCCCATAAACCGCGTGTTGTAGATTCCGGGCGCATGCAGCGGTGTGTTTCGATTGCATCCAGGGACGCGCGGGCTGAAGAAGGGCACGAAGCTGGCGCGTCCATCGTAGATATGCTGCTTTGACTTCCCGCCTTCTCGCCTTAACTCGAAGTTTATACCACTTAGCACTGAGATAAAAGGTTGAAATTTTGCATGTGAGGAGTCCTTTAGTTTTGAAAGGTAATAGTATCAATTATATTTCAAAAATAATTTTTTGTCTAATTTAAAACATGAGAAAACGTCAGAAGTTTTTATTCAACTTTAAAATTTGACACGAAAAAAGTAGTCGGCTGCTACTTTTTGTGTTTTTTGGTCAGGTAAAATAAAAAACGGTGGATATTGTTGCTAAGGAATTGAATTTCTTAAATAATATTTTTTGAAAAAAAATGGTAGCCGTAGTTTGGTTATTAACTTAGTTTTTGTGAAAGAATTTATCCGTGCTGCGCCAGGATAAAAACAAAGTCAAATCTAAACTGATGTTTACAAAAACAATGTAAACTAAAAAAACACAATTATAGTATCAAATTAAAGGTATGAATCTCACAATTACAATGGTACCAAATATAAATATGTTTTAGAGACAGTTTGCACATTGTAGGAACGTTACAAGTTTATTCCGTGGTTGCAGTAACTAAGGAATGTTAGGACAAGCTTCTAGGTTATCGATTGTTACGATGTGAAAACTGCCTCTAAACCATTTATGATTGGTACCATAGTAATTGTGAGATTCAGATCTTTAATTTAATGCCTTATTTGGAATTTTTTACCTTATTTGTACCCGGGCGGGTGCTAAAACGGAGCAAGAAGATGGCGCGTCCGCGAATGTAGTTCATTACTCCATACAAGTGATGATGACCTTAGATCACACACGAGGTTTACAGATTTTAAACCAAAAGGCAAAGTAATTACGGCACATTATGGTGTTTTCAAAATCGTTAATATGCAAACGACTAACGACGTTTTATCGATTTACTCAAGCTAACTGAAAAAAGGCTACCACCAACGATTTAACCTTGAAAATATGTAACAATTTCACAGGCGTTATTTTTAAAAATCACTTAAGCAATGACGAATTCCATGGAAGCCACAAATTATTGTTGATCAAATCCGTAGCTAATTTTTTTTAAATTATATCACATCACATTGCCAAACGGGAAACTTTTGAAATCACAAACAAATCTAAGTTGAGTTTAAGGCAAAGGTTGACAGTGTTAATTTTTTTTCTAACTTGTAGATTAAGCAACTGATGCTTGTGAAATACGCTGTAAAACTTGTCTTAAAATAAAGTACATTTTATATTTAAAAATTATTTTATCTTACCTAATACATATTTAGACATTTTAGTCCTAATTTTCAAGAAAATGTAAAATTTACCAGTAACATCTTATAATAAGTCATAATATTCTGCATTAAAATAATCAATATGAAATATAATTGGTTAAAACAATTATCAAACGTTAGCAACACATTCATTTTGAAATATGACAATACAGTATTTCAGAGTTTACAAGGCGTTTAAAGTGCTGTAATAGGCTGCAACAGCATTATCGTAATGCCTGAGCCTTGGCGCGGCCTGTGTACCTGCCCCGCCCTGGCGCCTGCAGGCCCCCGACGCAACCGCGGATTCCGGCTCGCTCTGTAGGCCCAGCGCGCGTTCCAGTAGTATAGTTCTTTGGACCTACCATGCTTATTATATAGCCAACTGTGCCTTTGTTGTGTTAGCCAGGTTTTGAAGAGGACGTAGTTTGATAATATCACCATAGATAGGTTGTTGTAAATTGTTTATTTCAGCTATTATAATGTGACTTTTAAATCTATATTTGGTAGAAAAACAGTACTTTACAATTGTTTAATATTGGCGCATTGAAATATCGAAATATTGAGTCCAGAATGCGTAACTACCAGCTGTCAGCTGAGACCTCTGTTGGAGATTACTGGTAGTAGCTACGTTCACTTTAAAATCCTGGCTGAAACAAAACCTGTTACACTTTTATGCCATTGGAAAGACTACTTCTGCACTTAAAGTCAATCGGATTTAACGCCTTATTAAAGTTTTAATATTTCATGAATTATTGTTATTTTTTCTGTTCTTGTCAGTAAAAGCAGAATTTTTATCATTAGAAAATTGATATCCTTGAAGAGGTATGCTCTGAATAAGGCGTTCTTCTGTTTATCCAATAAATTGTTGCTTTATCGAATGTCGAATGAATTTTGTTCACCTCGCTATGTATACTGTAGGGATGAGCCACTTTTTGTTAGAATGACTATTTTTAATGAGTATGTTATATATTAATAGAGTTGGTCAGGCGAAAAGTGTTGTTTAGCATTTTATAATTATGCATGTCACAAGAAAAAAAAACAAAAAGACCTGGGTTTCGTTAACATAGAACTAGGAGACCAGACAACTCAAGGTCTCAACACCAGACATCTTTTTATATCAACACTACAAACAGGACAGCTCGTTGTCTCAACTCCAGACAACTCGTTTTCTTAACATCAGATAGCTCGTTATCGTAAAACCAGACAACTCGTTGTCTCAACTCCAGGAAACTCGTTTTTCAATATAAGATAACTCGTTCTTTATTTTAAAGCCAGACAACTCTCAACACTAGATACCAGACGGCTCGTCGTCTGAACACTAGACACCAGACAACTCGTCGCCTCAACACCAGACAATTCTTTATCTTAACACTAGACACTAGACAATTACGGCTGTCTTTGAGACAACACTTGATCACAGACAATGTGTCGTCTCAAAGACAGCCGATCCGTTAAATCAACCCCTAACAACTCATATCAACACCATACAAGTGTATCATGCCGGGAGTACACTCTCACCGAGACAGGGCGAGACCAAGCGAGGACTAGAGTTCCATGCCGCATTCTACCTCACTCTCATTAGGTTACGTGATCCAAAACACTCGCCGAATGTCTCGGCGAGGCGCCTCGACGGGCCCCTGCCGGCACAAGAGGCCACAAAACACCACCACCGACGGACAGGCTGACAAACTGAAACTGTTACAGAGGGTTAAGTCCCGAGGGACGGGGGACTTCTATTGGGGAAACTCGGGGAAAGAGAGTAGCGTTGAATAATTTACCACTTTAAGCCCAGGTTTTGGATAATTAATCTCATATTAAACTCAACAGTTAATAATATCATTAATAATTTCATATTGTTCTCAAGACTTCATATGCCAAAAGAAGTCTTGAGAAGTGGAATTACGTGGCATTACCTACTAAAGTACCCTTTTGCATACTGCTCTTCAATTTCCTTCAGTACTGCGGAAAGTGTTTTCAAAATTCGTGGAAGTACAAATAAAATTTATATCTCTTTAGTAAAACCTTTATAATAAAGCCATTCGCACTTTGGAAAGGTTTTATAGCCATTGCTCAAATTTATAAAGTTAAAATTTTCCTTTTTCTACGGACTTTAAATAAAACGGGCGTTTTTATGGTTTCCAGTTCGTAGTTTTTTTTTTTTTTACTTGGCGGAAAAATTTGTATGGTACCACGTAAGCTTCAGATTATCGTTTTATTAGCGTATTCTGATATCCGTTCCTGAGATCCCAACTTCCAGGTTTACAAACTCAAGTGCCCACTCATTTTCCCCCATCAGTAACACCTCGCTAGGCAGCGAGGTGGGTGAAATATGTTTGATATCGCAAAACGGCTACCTAAACCTATAAAAAATATCATTTAACTATGTTATCGTTTCATATGGTAATGGATAGAGTATACACAGTACTAAACACTCGACTGGTGGTCGCAAAAAGTCTACGATCGATTGTGGGTCATCAGCCAAAAAAAATAATAATAAGAGCTCCGGTAGACGTTAAAGCATAAGTAACAATTTTTTTTTAATTTCAGCTCCCTCAAAAATGTGATGAATTATTTTCTGAGAGTTTGCCAACACGTGAGCCTTGGTGGAAAACTTGAGTGATCTCTGGCTGAATTACAAATTCAGATTGTTTCGTACAAAGTTATTCAATTCAAAGTTGCTTTTGAGTAAACATTGTAATGTTATTCCGTACGCGTTCTGGCACACGCAGAGTTGGTCTAACTTTTAAGCTTCTTGTTTTAATATTTCCGCTCGCCCCTTCACTCCTACTCGAGTAGGATCTGGAGGATCTTTGTTTCCTGGAGGATCTGGAGGAGTGGGGTAATTTTTTGTTATGATGAATCGTATTGTATAAGTTTTTAACTGGTGGTCGATAGTAAAATGTATTACATGAGTAAAAAGTATAATCAGTAAATTTTATGAAGAGTAAAATCGATGGCAGTCGTTGCTCAGTAAAATATTTGTAGTTGTTACTCTGATACATTTTTCTAAAAAGAAAACACAGTTGATAGATTTCCTAAAATTAATAATCTCCATCTGTACTTTACTTCAATCAACATTGTGTTCAACGTCATCATTTACGAGCAGATTTATTTTATATTTCAATCACTTAAAGAACCTTTGGTTAGGATCTATAATTGAGTTGTTTACTTAACATTATTTTCGAAATGGATAAGGAACGTTGCGTTCGTATAAGCCACGGTGAAACAAAATTCCTACACACAGTAAAATATTTCCAAATTTTTATCACGATTTTTTACTCTTAAATCCGAGTTTGATCAATGCGTTCTGATTGACATTTTAAAATAATTCCCAAAAAACCTTGGAGTCATTCTCTCGCGGGTTTAGAAGACATTTGACATCGTCGATGTATTGATATTTAAGAATGTTTGAAGCAGCTTTTTTGTTTCTGTTCTTTAAAATGTAAAATTTATATATCCACAGCCACAAAAAAAGTCATAAATTTATACATAAAATTTATCACTTAGGAAATATACGTGGAAACTACGGAACCGCATCATGTCCACATTGATTGCAACAAAATCCAGTAGCCAATTAAATGAAATAATCATGATGTTTACTAAATCAGCGTTTACACATATTACGTTGACTTTTCCGATATGAAACACCAACTTCCCACAACTATCCGTACCGTTAGAAGAAATGTTTCTGATTGGCAGTTTTCGCAAACCTTCCTCAATATAATGGTTAAATTGAGGATAATCACTTAATCACTCGGAACCAATCCCTTTAATGGTGGGTTTGTAAAATAAAGACTTCAAACGCGACTTTAATTTAGTCGTTCATTAAATCACAGCCTCTGGTCGGTAATCAAGTGGTCATTAGTTCGATTTATTTTCAGATAAGAAGTTTAAATGTCAGAGTAGAAAAATAACAAATTAAACTGCAGTCGTTTAAAATCCCGTTACATGTTCAATAGCAGAAATTAGACTTTTAAAATTAAATATAATTACTTTTTGAAAAAACTTTTAAGCATCATCACTATTAGTGAAACTCTAACAAACAATTATAGTAACAACATTATATTTTTACCAGAGGCTCATAGCAGCAGTTGCTGCTTTTTAATAAAAGCAGCAAACTAAAATTAATGAATAAACAAAAAAGCAATGTTTGCACAACCTGATATCTAGCTAATAGAAACTCTTTAGCGCTATACATTAGAAAATGACTGGGTCATTGGTGGTCAGTGGGAGTAGAGCAAAGGCAATGTTTGACACCTCTAATATTTTCCCACCGCCCTTGGACCTCGAGCTTTAAACTGAATCCTCACAAGCTATCTGATTTCTGATTTCTGATTTATGCTGCCTACCTTTTTCCTAGCTCGAGATATTTCGTGGGGACCGATTCGCTTACGGAATCAAATATATATATATAATATATATATATATGTATATGTATAATAAATTTCATTTACGTATTAGGGCTTCATTCATTCATTTGGAATGGCGGACCGCAGTCCCAAGGCACTTCAGCCACGAGGGCTTGTTGCGCATTCTTTTCACGATGATGAGGTGATTCAGGAACTGTCCAGGTTCATGTTCCTGATGAATACATTATACATTCTTGAAATGGCTACCTACCCAGGTAGGTATTTTAAGCAAAGAATGAATGAAATATGAGTGAAGAATGATTGTGGCGCGATCTTGTAGCTGCAGCCTGCCAACAACTCTTGAGGAAGGTGTCTGCCCTTCCCATGGTCCCGAGAGTTGCCGACCTTACCTCAGCAAGCCGCTCACAGTCGAACAGCAGGTCAGCAGGCTCCTCTGACTGCCCGCACTTCCTACAGGAGGGGCCCCCATTTTACAACCCAATGCTTCCTCAGATGCTTTGTTAGGACGACTATTACAATCATAGAGATTATCAGTTTTGATTAACAGAGTACCCATTTTTGTACATAATTGTTTGATTATGTACTATTTAGTCATTAATTTATACAATTTATTCGATTATAATTAAATAAATATTTAATTATGAAAAAATATTTATATATTTTACAATTTAAATCACACAATTCAATCTTCAAAATAATAAAACTCTCCAGCACATTCTAATCTTTACTATGGCTAATCAGCCCTAAACATTCTCTTGTCATGTTCAGATATAAAAAAGCAGTTTGAAAATGCGTTATTCCATACATTGTTAAAATTTATATTTCTAAATGCAATATTTATCGCTTCTTTTTAAACGCAAACCCTCAGGAGACAAGCTTTTAAGAACGCAGTCACCCCACATTTTCTACGACTGCAATTTCCCCTCCCCTATTTAAAATTCTTCCTGTTTGTAATTCAATTTCCTTAACGCAGATTGAATGATAAAAGCATTCAAAGTGGAAAGCCAGTCGGTGTTTTTCTGAAAAAAATACTTCTTGATTGATTTCTAAGAAAAGTTATTGTTTCCGCTTTTTTGTTCAGTTAACGGTGACGTATCGCCTATATTATTGTTAAAATACATTTTTTCTTTTGAAAAACTCAGGATTTCCATTCTGTAGTTGAATAATGCTTTACTCTTATACGAGGAATTCATATATGCTTGCTCATGTATGCTTGTCCGATTGTCTGTTTGTGCTTGTATGTATGTTTGCTTGCATGAATGTTTGCTTGTATGTATGTTTACTTGTATGGAAATTTACTTGTGAGTACGTTTACTTGTATGGACATCTGATTGTATGTATGTTTGCTTATAAACCTGGATGTTTGCTTGTATGTATGCTTGTTTGCTTGCTTGAATTGATTGGCTGCATAGTTTTCCCAAAAATGGTTCCGAAGATTTTTCAGTTACTTTATACAATTTACTTGTTTCAAAAAACGTTATAACATTATATTATATAACAACTGAATAATACAGTATAACAACTGTATTATCATATTACAGTTTTCAATTGGGGTTAAGACAGGCTACTGGCAAACCGGATTTTATTTTATAGTAGAATCAAAACAACTATGAAACGCAAGAGGGAGGGAAATTTCACTTATATATCGTTCCCCATCGCCAGGCATGTCTCTCAGAAAAAAACTAAAACCAACTAGTATTATTTGCAAGATTCCGCTAAGGAGAGGGTGTTTTTTTTAACGCAACCCATTTTTAAGATTGAATAATGTACAAATGAAATGAGTATTGTTTTGTCAATTTTTACAGTTTATACAACCTATTATTTAAGTTCGATCACATTTATCTTACATTATTTAGCCATTGACATTAATACAAAGTTATACCTTCTCCATCAAATTCTCGGAAGTTTTGCAAAGTAACTTTTTGAATTTCTCGTATTAAATTTGTTATGTTTGTTTTGAGGTACTGAATATCCTTTAAATTGTTTTCGTATACCTTACTTTTTATGTATCCCCAAAGAAAATAATATAATGGGGTCAAACTCGGGGAATTTGGGGGGAATAATACTTCTCTGGTAAAATAAAGTTTTGGGTTGCGTTAAAAAAACACACTGTACAACCTAAATGGTCATTTGAAATACACAGCTCATGGTAATTTCAAACCGAAAGATTTATACGTGGGATAGAGTAAAGCTTAATTTGATTGCTGTAAAATATTAAGAAGATTAATTAATAATATTAAATCCAAACGCTGACATAAATTTAATAATTTATAAATAAAATAAATGGAGCTTCGAAGCTGTAAATAACACTGAGAGATAAGTCGGCCAACCGATATTTTAGTAATAAGATAAATATTAAAATATAATAAATAAAATTAATTAAATTAAATTAGGTCTGGTTTTTTTACATAATAAATTAAATATAAATTAATTCATAAATTAAATAAAAAAAATTTTTACATAACTTTTTACATAATAAATTAAATTAAGTAAAAAATTAAATAAATAAATCAAAATCAAAAAATTAAATAAAATTGTATAATGGTGTTTTAGCTTGGAGGGGTTGGCAGTTCGCTAATAAGGGGCGAGGGCTACTGGACCCAGGTGTTTAACGCCCTACAACAAATCACAGGGCACCCCTAAACGGGCGATCATTTACCGAACTGCCCCCAGTGATACACTCCCCCTGTCGGACAAAACTGCTGTCTTCATTAGATCCCACTTTATCGATGGTGTAAATATGTTTTAATACGTATTAAACAAACCAAACTCCTAAAATAACAATTCAGTACAAAAATTAATAAATTAGAGAAAGTAGGCCTAATAGCTGCAACAGTAAAAACATAAATTAATGAAATGAAAGTAAAGGCTACGATATGACTGAAATATATGTTCTTGGATTTATTGTTTCCTATTTTATCATATTCCCCTTAGCCTGTTTGTTGAACCGTGATGTTTTAAACTAATAACACTACTTAAGTATGACTGCTGAAATATAATTATTTATCTAAACATTTAGTATATTTTATTGCAGTTGGACAGCGGTTTTATTAATTCAATGGCAGTAGTGCCTATTTAATCTATTTACTTCCCGTGTTGAGCCGGGACAGAATGTCCAACAGTATCCCCTGCTTGTCGTAAGAGCCGACTAAAAGGGGAGGGGGGCGCACTGGTCCTTTTTCGCGTCTCCTTTTCACAACTCCATTTTCCGTTTAATTTCAATAGCCCGGTTGTTTTTTTCTAAATCATTCCGGCCTTTTCGCCGGGGTGACTCTGTGTTCTTCAGCCTCCATTGCGCTGGAGGTCTGGGACGAGCAGAGGGTACAGCTTAAAAACTGGGTTCTGCACCTCCCAGGCTGCCGGATAGTACAGGGGCCCGGGTCAGCTCAGCCAACTGACCTGGCTGCCCTATCAGCCGGCGAAAATCCCCTTGGCCGTGGCGGTGCCGGTTGGCGACCGGGTAGGGCCCTGCTGCGGTCACGGGGGGGCTCTGCCGAGGCCACTGCTCGTCTAGGACCGCCGGTGTTTTGGAGGCGGTCGAGCGCGGATATAGTTGCTCTGGTGACGGGTCGGTTTTGACAATCACATTGGGGTACTGTTTTGGGGGGTAACAAACGCCCAGTCTTGGGGGCTAATCCAGACATCATGAGCGGTTCAAAAGGAAAAACAATTCAAAAGGTGCAGGAATCTTCCCGGGGTACCCTAACCCCACAAAGCAACCAACAACGCTCTTCTCTGAGCGGGCTCGACGACGGGGTGGCAAGCCCCTTCGAAAGAAGGTCGCGGGTCGAAAGATCGCCGCCGAGCCGTGTCGTGACACCTGCCTCATCGGTTGCCAGAACATCAGCGGCCACCGATGAGACACCCACTCTAAATGAGCGGATGGACGATGGAACGTCTCCTTTCGAGGCAGTCATCGCGCTCGCCAAGCAGCAGGAGGACGAGCACATCAAAAAGTGCTTTGACATCCTCGCTGTGATGAAGGCCGCGACCAACCGGCAGAAGAATATCAGCCAGGATGTGAAGGATGGCATCGTCCAATTGGAGGTCAGCCTTCACCACATCATCCAGTTGAGGAGGTCGTGGCAGTCATGTGAGTCGGTGACTGCTTCGACGCAGACGACCCCGTCACTGCGGGTAAAGGCTCAGGCGGCCGGTGGGAAGCGGGCCGCTTCTAGCCCCGCCCAACCGGAGGCTGAGAAGAAACCTCGGGGAAACGGTCCAGGGGAGACATCGGACCCCGAAAAATGGACCGACGTCGTCAGGAAGAGGGGGAAGAAGAGAGACCCTCCCCAGCAGCCTGGAAGCCAGCCTGGCACCCAGGACAAGAAGAAGGCGCCAAGGAAGAAGTCCCGCAAGCAGCGGCCGGACGCTCTTCTCATCAAGCCGTCGGAGGGGAAATCCTTCGCCGACGTGCTGGGCGAAATTCGCAGCAAAGCGAAGCCCGATGAGAAGGGCGCCGTCATCAAGGGCATGAGGAAGACCCGAGCCGGCGATCTTTTGGTCGAGCTCGGTGACGCCTCCAAAAGTAAAGCCGCCTTCAGCGAGGACCTGCAGACTATCTTGGGGGCGAACGCGACCGTCCGCGTTCTCGAACCCAAGTCGACGCTGGAGGTGAGGGACCTTGACGAGCTGACGACCGAGGCGGAGGTGACTGCTGCCGTCAAATCCGCCATCGGCGACAACGTCGAGGTGAAAACCTTCCTCTCAAAGGCGAACGCTCGGGGTCAGAAGGTGGCGATCCTCACGCTGGGAGCCAGAGCAGCTGAGAAGCTCCTGGAGAAGGGCCACCTGAAAGTCTAGTATGTGAGCTGTCGGGTGCGCGAGAAGCTCGTGGCCTCCAGATGTTTTAAATGTTCGCTAATCGCTGCCCTGGACCCGATAGAAGCAAGCTCTGCTTCAAGTGCGGCGGCCAGGATCACAGGGCCAGCGCATGCAATGCAGCGTTGTCATGTGTCCTGTGTACAGAAGCCGGCTTGAAGGGCGACCAGGTCAAGCATTCCGCTGGGTCTGGTCGTTGCGGGCAGTACAGGCGGGCCATCCAGGAGCTTCGCCAGAAACAACAGAAATGATCAGTGTTCTGCAACTTAATATGCAGAGGAGCAGGACAGCAAACGACTTGCTGTTCCAATTCGCTACGGAGCAGGGTGCTGACCTACTGCTTCTCAGTGAGCAGTACCAGAACCGACGCTCCGCGCAGTGGTTCTCGGATCCCTCCGGCACTGCGGCGATTTGGATCTTGGACCTCGAGAAGGTGCCTGTTCTCGATTCCGGATCGGGCAACGGCTTCGTTTGGGTGAGGAGCAGGGGTTTCACTGTCTTCTCCTGTTACCTCACGCCTAACCAACCGATCGCAGACTACCGCCACATGGTCGATTCCATTGAGGATGAGATCATGAACACCTCTGGCGGGGTCATAGTCGGTGGCGATTTTAACGCCAAAGCCGTGGAATGGGGTTCCCCGCGGACCGACACTCGAGGTCGTTACGTCCTCGAGTCGGCTGCCAGGTCGGGCCTCTGTATCCTTAATACGGGCGGCATTTCCACCTTTCGCCGCCCGGGGTGCAGAGAGACGATCCCTGACATATCCCTTGCCTCTGAAGGGATTGTCCAGCGGATCTCCGACTGGCGTGTCTGCGAGGAGTATTCCTCTAGCGACCACCAGGGGATCCTCTTCAAGGTCCTTCCCGAGGGTGCGCGCTTGCGCGCTGAAACTGCTCCTCTGGCTCGACGCTGGAACACCAGTCGTCTGAGCAAAGACACTTTTAAAGAAGTAATTAAAGACCAGAGCATTGTGAATTTCACAGGTGCCGAAGATCTGGCAGCATCGACGATGCGTCTCATCGCGACCGCGTGTGAGCTGTCGATGCCCGGAGTTTCCCGCCGCCACAGGAAGAAGCCGGTTTACTGGTGGACGCCTGAAATCGCGGAACTCCGGAGGAGATGCCTTGGTCTCCGACGAGCTGCACAGCGAGCCAGGAACCGCCCTGATGCAAATGCCAGATCGGCTGAGCACAGAGCGGCCCGCCGAGAGCTCCGCGGTGCCATCAACCGGAGTAAAGTAAGGTGCTGGAAACAGCTGTGTCAGGATATCGACAACGACCCCTGGGGGATGGGCTACAAACTTGTAACCCAGAAGCTAGGGGCTCGCTCACCACCTGCGGTCATGGAACCACAAGCCATGGCCGCCGTCGTCGACACACTGTTTCCCAGCCACCCAGTTCGGCCAGTCAGGGAATTCGGAGAGGTAGGCGCCTTCCCAGTCTTCCGGGAAGAGGAACTCACCGCCGCCGTCCGATCCCTACGACCCAGAAGAGCGCCCGGTCCCGATGGCATTCCGGCGGAGGTGCTCAAGCTCGCTGCGGAGGTGAATCCAAGGCTTCTGCTCGATATGTTCAACGCGTGTCTGGCGGAAGGCGTTTTCTTTTCTTCGTGGAAGGTTGCCCGCCTTGTTCTTATCCCGAAGGCGAAGAGCACACCGGGGACCCCTTCTTCTTTCCGACCCCTGTGTATGCTCGACACGGCCGGGAAAGTGCTTGAGAAGCTCCTGCGCGTCAGGCTGACCGAGGCCATCGTCTCTGCGGGGGACTTGTCCCCGCAGCAGTACGGCTTCAGATCCGGCCGCTCTACCATCGACGCTATTCAGGAGGTAGTTGAGGCAGTGCGGAGGGCGGAGGATCACAACCATTGGTCGCGCCGCGTGGTCCTTCTCGTCACGCTCGACGTGAAGAACGCTTTTAACTCCGCCAGGTGGAGCGATATGCTGTGGGCGCTTGAGCATACGTTCCAAGTTCCCTCCTACCTCCTGCGTATGATAGAAGCGTATTTGTCAGACCGCGTTCTGTTGTACGACACGACCGAAGGTCAGCGGCGCATTCCCATCACTTCCGGGGCTGCGCAGGGGTCCATTCTCGGACCAGATCTCTGGAACGTGTCCTACGACAGCTTGCTGAGGCTAGACATGCCCGATGAGACCCGCCTTGTTGGCTATGCTGACGACGTCGCTGCCTTGATCGCTGCGAGGAACGTCGAGCAGGCAAAACTGAGGCTCAGCGTTGTAATGGCCAAGGTCAACGGGTGGATGCGAGATCACGGCTTGTCCCTGGCTATCAGTAAGACGGAGATCGTCGTCCTCACCAAAAAGAGGATAAACACCGTGTTCCCGGTGCATATCTGCAGTCCAGCTCATACCTTCCGTCCGACCATGGGTGGAGCGGCAGCACGGCGAGGTCGATTACTACGTGACCCAGTTTCTTTCTGGACACGGGTACTTCCGAGCCTATCTGCACCGGATGGGCAAGGTCGCCAGCCCGGACTGTCTGTATTGCCCCGGCATCCCAGACACGTCCGAGCACACTTTCTTTCAGTGCGACCGTTGGCACGTCCGCCGAGCCTCGCTTTCATCTGAGATCGGCGTGGTCGTCAGCCCAAACAACATCGTCGAAGCTATGCTCCAGGGAGAGGGCAACTGGAACTGTGTCCAGCACTACGTCCAGGCCATTCTTCGGGCGAAAAAGGTCGACCTCGATCGTCCTTAATCCTCAGCTTTTCCCCAAGGAGGTTGCCCTAGTGGCGTAATATCAAAGGCCTAGCCCGAAGTAATGTGTGAAACAGTTCCAGGCTAGTGTCCTCGGTGCCGAGGGAGGTGGTTTAGTCGGTAGTTCACGGGACATCGAGCTCGTGGGAGTCCGACACTACTGAGGGGACAATGAGCCCCTCAGTGTGCGTAAATGCATTCCACCTCCTACAAAAAAAAAAAAAAATTAATCTATTTACAGTTGATAATTTTATTCAGTTATCTTAAACCTGTCAAGTCAAATAAATTATTAATATTCCTGAACGCTATTTTTAAATTAAAGCTTATTCTTGATCAATTATTGAATTATATTTTCTGTTATTTGACAACCAAAGAATCTTATAATAGGAATCATATCATCACAAGCAGGAATTGACGTATGTTACATGTTTAACTTAGGTTTTATAAAGTGTTACTATTGCCTCAGAGTGTATTTTTTCAAATGGCATATACTAGTGTAAGAAATATTTAATTCGAGTTTATAAAAATATTTTAACTCGAGTTTACGAATTTTCAAATTGTACCTTCTTCATTCTCTGTATTTTCGACTGATAAAATATGAACACTAATAACAAATTATTACCAAGTACATTTTGGAAATACCCGTATTCCTTAGATTACAACTTTCGAAAATATTATTCATTCCCAAAGGTCCCTCAATCATGAAAATACGAGTGGTAATTACACTTTGGGCTGTGAGAAGATAACTACATCTTAAACTTTCATGGGATATCAGATTTTCACCTGAACCCCGATATTTGCTAAGGGTTATCACATATTGGTCGGTTAGATGATGTCCCTATTTATGAAATATTTATCGGAAGTCGTCGTTTGCTCTGTGTTCAAGTGGCCTAGGTTTCAGGTATAAAGAAAATCATTGCATTAATATTTATTACTTATTGCTTAAATATTAATGGTTTTATAACATCTTGTTCAGAAGTTAGTTAACTTCTGAGATATTATTCTTGGAACATAAAGATTAAATTTCGTACAGGAGAGTTGTTTCATTACTAGCATTTATTTTTAGATTCACGTACGGTATAAAGATGTTCATAACTCTGCCTACGAAAATAGCCCGTTAACATGCAGTTTCGATTTACGAAAATCCTCGATTTCTTTACATCAAAACAAATTCTGATCAGATGCATTTTCCTGATATAGGCCTAGACTTTCCGTACCCAAATATTGCTTTTCCATACCAAAACAAACGAAGTTCCAATTTTCACAGTTCTATGTCGTATCGCTCTCCCAACTGCCTTTAACTAAAAATATACGTGCAGACGTAATGTATTCATTTTTTCGTTGACGTTAACACTTTCTTCTTAGAAAAAAATAACTGATGAAATAAATAAATCACGTCTATGTTAATTAAATTTGTTCTGCTTGATATACATCAGCAAGTTGCAGAGTTTACAATTTTTTAAATGGGTACAACTCTACGTTTGTCACATCATCATTAGGTAGTCGAGGCAGGCTAAAATAAGGTAGTTTTATAAGGCAGACTCCCTTCTATTGGGCTACCTTTAAACCGGGTATCGCTTTGACCGATCTACATTTATTCCACACAAGGGCCTTCTTTTCAACCGGTACATTGTGAAAGTTTGAACAATACGTCATGTTAGTTAGGTAATTGAGTTATTATTGAGTTAAATAATAGTTAATTGTAGGTATATTAATGACTGATGACTTTTATTAAGACAATTTGACTATTATATAGTTTAGCTATGATTATATTTAGGTATGGCTATATTGACGTTTGTCGTTGGATAACGTCATATAAATGAATATGTTCGGTTTCTTATCGAATCGAGATAACACGGACTAATCGATTGCAGTCACCGATGGATACGATGGAGTCGGATATACAAGTTACATCGCAGCCGTCACAGCCGGCGCGGCCAGCGTCACGGCGTTTATATTTCCCGAGGAATCCGAAGATGTTTACTGCCGTTTGATGTGTCAGTTTATGATTTCGCCGCTGGACATAAACAGCAGGACTAGACACATAAACCGTCGCAGCGTAGACAGAATGTTGTTTAGCGCAGTTGGCGCTGGGTTGACAGCCTTCAAAATTTTTAATAATACCCCCATTGCAGCAGACCTGCATACTAAGCGAATTTCAAATGCAAAAACATGTATTTCCATCTAACATATTATCTAGATTTGACATGTTTTCGTAATCTCCGCATAAGAATAACATGGAGAATGAGTATGCAAGTTTTCTTTCACGAAAAAGGAAATTTCGAGGATTTTAGACTAATATACATTAGATCTCATCTAGATGAAGCCACAAACCAAGTTTTTATAAATAAATGTAGCAAAATAAGCGAGATATCGAATTTTACTTATTTCGCTTAAGGTTAACATTGGGACAACGTACTGTGTTTACCACTTTCAATATCTCGGTAACAAATGGTCATAGAGCAGTTTGTTGTTTCGAGCTGGATTCAATGGTGCTGACAAAAATTTGATTATTTACATTTTTCTATGTAAAAAACTAAAAAAAAAAAACATTTTTGGAGGTTTATCCCCCTTTACCCCCCTTCAGGTGGTCCGATTGGGCTGGTCTACAAACTCGTCCGATTGATTACCTCTTTACACGTCTGAACCAAATTTCATTAAGATTGGACCATATTTACGGCCGCTATCGTGTGAAGACATGACAATATTTTACTTGTATCAAATAAAACTATTTTTTCAATCCCTTTTTTCGCTAACTGTCGCCTTATTTATAAGCACACCATCGCTTTATCTTGGCTAGCTGAGAAATTTTGATTTGGCGCCCCGACAATAAGCTAAAAGCAATTCACCCCCGGGGATTGGCTGTGGCGTCGCCGACGTCGTCAGCAACACCAGGTAGTTGATCCTACCGACATACTTTCAATTTAGCCCATATTATTCCGTTGACTAGACGGGCATGACATCATTAAAGAGAAAATTGCCTGACAAATACCCAGCAACAAAAACTTCCCTCAGTAAGTTTTCTCTCTTCATTTTACTTACCAATACGTCTCCAATAAATGCCCGAAAATACTTCGCAAAACTCCTCCCCGAAAATTGCGTGTAAATCTACATATATAACAGTATTATTGTCGCAAGTTTCAATTAGGCCCACCATGTTAGCAGACCTGTAATGGTCGCATTTCCGAATTCACCCCCCCACCCACCTATCCCCCTCACTGCCTACAGTCCATTTCCTCCCCATAATAATCATCACCCCATGACCTCCGGTTATAATTACGGGCAACTGGGTGTTTATTGGTTTAATTATTTTTAAATCCAATTCGAATATAGAAATATCATTGGAAACTAGTTTGCATTAGGTCAGCTCATAATCGATGACAAACTTTTAAACTTATTATATTGGGGATTCCAAGGAATAAAATTGATCGAAGACTAATTTAAGCTCAAAATAACATTTGTTTGGTATAATTGGGAATGGAGTAAAGAGAAACGCTACTAACAATTGCCCATGGTGGAAAGCTAAAAACTGCTAAAGCCTTGTGATTTCTTTGAATTACATTACTAAATTGAAGCAAAGACTTTCACCATATTCAAACAATCAAATAAGTGAAAACATAGAACCTAAACGTTAACATTATATCACTTCCAATTCAGCTGACGTATCCTAAAAGTGTGATACTCGTCCTGAGCACCGTTTAAAATAAAATCCACATCTGCACTTAGTAAAATTTGAAGCTCGCACCACACATGACTCGCTACCAGCAATCCTAATTTATTTTCTGCTGAGTTTTCCGTTTTGCTTAACTACGAATAACCGGCTAAACTTTAAAGCGAGAGGCAAACAAGTCTGTTACAACGCGGGAGCGCTGACTCGTCTGTGTTTAATCGACGAGATTGCCTGATCATTAAAACTTTAATAGACAACGCTGTTAAAAACTTTATTTCATAATGAACACTATATTATTAGAGGTAATTATATTTACATTGGAATTTCTAAGAAGTAAGATACTTCAATTCGAAATATTTTTAAGGTTTTAGCCAGTATGAATTGTTGAATGCCCACAAATTTAACATTAAAGAGTATATGTATATACGTACATGTAATATTTTTATTACATTAAATGTTACTGGTTCATGGCAAAATAAATTATTTGTGATTTATTTGTGTGGGTATATACATATACCCATATAAATGTTAAGTTCTGGTAAATTGAAACGCCTGCAAAATATAACTGATAGCTGATGTCTAGCAAGTGTGCTGAATTGCATCGAGAGAAATGAAGGCTGGTCGTGAATAAGGCACAATGTTGATCATGGCAACCTAACGTTCTTAACGATGTGATGTGATTCATAGTTCATTAATTTAAATTTCAGGAATACAAAAATGATATCTTTAACCGTTACATATTACATTCCAATTTTTAAAATTCAAAATCACTATGGGGTTTTGGATGACATCTAGTTTAGGTTTAATGTTTCCGCGATATTACTGTAGCATTTTAATCTATATATTTTTTAACATTTTCATATATTCCTTCTTCCTATTAAAATATTTTTTCTTGCATTCATTATGTTTGTATTATCTTTTCATTCATAAAAGTATTTTTATCCTTAAAAGTATTTTCCTTGTCGAAAACAATATAAGAAGTACTCGCATTAAACAAAAAAAAATTAGCAATGTTAAATTTCCTTTAACAAAAAAATTAAAATATTACAAACACGGCGTAGACTCGAGGGAGTGGATTTTTTCTCGATCTCATTTTTTCAAAATACTCGGGTGAATTTTAAACTCAATCTACTTGAGCACTCAAGCTGCGTGATATTGAAGTCGGGACAACATGGATGCAAATTTACCCCCCTCCCCCCTTCTGATATTGTACCCTGGGTAATATGAAGCTGATTACGTCAGCCGTGATACTTCGCTGCTCAAGTCGTGGGCTGTTAAATTCGGCGACACCTCTTAGCTGCACTCTATTTTTTATGACACATATTTGTAAGAGGTTTTAGGTGTCATCTGTTGTTTGAAAGAATTATTTTTAAGAGTTAATTTAAAGACAAATTATTTTCTAACGACTTTTCGTTCATGATTTTATTTTTAAATCTTGCCTCTGCATCGTTTTGAAGAGACTTATCTTTTTGATTATTTATTTCACTTATTGTTGGTTTGTCAGGTCAATCCTGTAGATAGATACCATTTAAAAATGTAATAAAGATAAAAATTTGACCCAGTTATCATTTTTATTTACTCTCTTCAGAAACGTCCTCGAATGCAAACGAGGTACTCGAAAAATGTTTTGTTCTTACACTGTTCAAGAATCAATAAAATTACTGCAATCGATCAAACCAAAACTCAAGAATACTTTACAACTCTATTACAAACGCTAATGTAATTTTTTTGTACAACATTACAAGCATACTCCCACTTTGTCAATCAAACCAATTATCCTGAAGGATTTATAAAACTACAGTTAACAATATGACTCACTTAGCTCAGAATAATGTAAATGGACGACCAACTATGTAAAGAGCCTGGGGTAGTGCCAGTAAATAATCGTGTGTTTAGGATTTGGATTTAGCGTGATTTGTTGGTGGGGAGCTAGACACCTGGGTCATGCAGGGGGGGGGGGGAGGTTGGGCTATTAGCTAGCAGCCAGGGCTGGAAACGGAGCGGAGTATCCATCCAAGAACTAAACCTACTGCATGTATAGTGATAATCGGTTGTATGTGGGTATCATTGTCCCTTACGACCGTATCTTAAGTTTAAAAATAGTAAATTCTGCCATGTACTTTAACATACATCAGAAATAACCTGTTAAGTTTCTTTGCAAAATCAAACATGTATAGTGTGCCTGTTCCATATATTTTCATGTTTGCCCTAACATAAAAAATGTCTTCGACCAATTATCTAAAATTATTCAGCAAAACAATATAAATTCTGTCAACAAATGTGTGTTAACAGAGACATTAATTTTGTTGATCAAAAAACAAAAGTACCAAACATTTTAAATTTGTAGTTTTTAAGGCGTATGAGATGACAACAAAGCCTCTCGTTTTTAATGAATCGGCTTCCTACCAAAATAAAATACACTTGACGTCGGTTTTCAATTTAGTTTTGTTTTATAAACTGTAAAAAAACATAAAATAGTACACACTTCACAGTTGGTCAAGTTTTGAAGTTTATCTGTGTTAGCCTACTAGTACTTCCAAATCATACATCAAGAATTTTTAATAAGAATACAATGAAATGAAAAAAGTTATCCAACCAAACATGACTAGTGTTTCATTTGTGCAACTGACAGACGCCTTTCCAGCATTCACAACCCATTCAAGTGCGCAGACGGTTAGCCACTTGAAAAGCTTTTATCGTTCAATTTGCGTCGGAAAAATTAGATTGCAAACCGGATAAATTAAAATGAGGGAGGGAATCGCACTGGGAAACATCCTGGCCTGTTCTTGGCGGCGCGCGGGACGCGGCACTCCTCTCTCTCTCTCTCTCTCTCTCTCTCTCTCTCTCTCTCTCTCTCTCTCTCTCTCTCTCTCTCTCTCTCTCTCTCAGGTGTTCTTAAGGAAATACTTTTTCGTATTATTGTAGATTTCAAAAATGGTAAGACTTTAAATATTCAATGTCAGACAGTGGTTTTCTTAACCTAATAGACCATTTATTCGTTCACTCATGCATGCGTTTGATGCTCTTATTTGTAATACAAATCTATTTTAAAGTTTTTGGCTTTCTATTTTTTTTTTAATTTCATATTACAATTTATTAAAAATAAATCTTTTATCATGTATTTTTAAGTTTTTGTAACGTAAAAATCATGTATTTCTTTCAATAAGATTTGTTTTTATATTTACCTACAGTATGTTCTAATTACTGTATATGGTGTTTTCCTATTCAACAGTTACACAAATGGCAATTCCTCGTACCTTAAAAAATATTATCTCTGGTCTACTGACAAACTTTAGCAGTGTACTTCTGTAGGCTAATATAAAAATTTCATCGTTTCAGTTCTTGGCTCAATATAGCAAATGGCTACTGAGTCCAGAATCGAAACCTAAGAAAGAATTCTATAGAATAGTTTAGCTATACACTCTACGAGACGCTGTTGTACTCCATTGTGGCTAAACTATACACAGCACGGATGTTACGGATGTTCACGTATAGAATTATACGAACTCATCGTTTTAGTATCTGACTTAACTATGTCTCATAAAAATTTCATTGTAAAAAAATGAAAAGGGGCTTGGAAGTAATAGAGAGACAAGTTTAGTCGGTGCCCTATCCCTATCGGCTGAGATTTGTCCATGATTGGTCCCCGGGGGGTTACCAGACACCGACGAGGGTGGGTGGGGGGGGGTAATGGGAGATTTGTTTACGTCGCCCGTCACAGTGGGGGAGGGGGATTTAAGGGCGTATTAATTAGAGAAACCGAGAAACCTGGGGAAAGGAACGATGCTCATCAGTAACGTCGATACATTATACCGATCAATAAGACTGTTCATTACTAAATCGCTATCTTAATTATTTTTTCAAAACAAATTTGTAAAGTTATTTGAATTTGAAGAAATTTGAAAACTTTGGGAATTTTAACTTCTCTTTTTGGGTTTAGGGCGGTTTCAAATCTCATTTTAAGGTGAGACCGCTTGTCGTTTAAACACAAACGCGAATATTTAGTTCACAACTTTAAATCTTTTTAATAAATAAATAAATAAACAAACAAATAATGGATTTATTTCAAGATATCTTCAGCTTATAAGTTAGCTCTCAATATATATCTCTATTTTTGCAAGGGATATTATTGTTTAATATTTGAACTATTGGAAAACTTGTATTTAAAAATGTTAATTAATTGTCACTTTTCTTATCAAAATGCAATACAGTAAGGGCATTAAAACTCATTATGTTTATATTGGTGATCTCTTGGAGGTACAGTACATTTGAGTATTCATTTCCAACATTGTTCATGGTTAAATTCAAATATTTTGCATCATTAGCTGAAATTATTTTTCATCCAATAACTAATTCGCATTAATTCTTCTTATCTATGAGACCCTGTTGATTATGGAAGCTCCAGAGACAACAAAATGCTCAATTATTTGTCCCCCTTCCATCGTGACATCATTAACAATTCTATTGCCCCAAAACGACGTTCAATGTTTAGAAATCACCCTCTAAATTCTATTATCACAACCCTCGACTTAATAGAACGATCCCTCGTGAATATTTATTGAATCCACGCCTGTGTAGAGTGGAAGACAATATCAAAACTACTCTCTTCGTGATATCATTACAGACCTCTTCATTTTAAAATTGATGTTCTCTTCCCCTGTACTCTAGACTTCTTTCCCAGTGGTGTTGGTGATGCAGTTTGATTGGTTAGGTCGGCTGTCAGTCATATCCTATATACTCTTACATGAGTATATAGGACTATTACTGTAGATTGCACGAAATAAATAGCGTGGGCGGCAAAAACTATAAACTCATCAAATTGCCTGTTAAACATCAGCTAAAAACTATATATTAAAAAATCACTAATTAAATGGTTTTGTTGACCTGTCAAAACTTATTTGTTTACGTTTTTCAGGGCCTTTTATGTATAAATTTGTGTTTACTCAAACATATGATCAAATAAGTTGATTAACTACGCAAACAAATACAAACAATATTTTCGCCAGCAGCGCACTCACTCACCCGCCTTATTAGTTGCCCCTGCCCGTGACTGTAGTAGCGTTGCATCAAAACATTCTAGGGGGGGAGGGCACCTGATTTTCCCAACTCTCGACCTCGAATTTCCAAACTCATGAATCCAACTGGAATCATTCAATGTAAACAGGAAAATTAAATGGAAAAATTATTATTGATCACACGCTCTTAAAGACCTTATGAGTCGGGAAATTCTTAAATTGCAGGAAAGTGAACTTTCTTGCGCCCAAAGTGATTCTTTCGGTACCACTGGGCACATAATGTGTTATGAGCGTCTGTCTGATTTTCAAACTCAAGAATTGAAGCTTAACAACCAGAAAAAAATTAATAGTACACAAAATTACAGTGCTCTAATGTTATTAAACGCTAAAATTATATTTACTTTCGACCAGTTGTACTAAAGATTGATTTACCAGTACCAAAATGATAGTTGGGAATTCAAGAGTTAAGAGAAGAGAAATTTGATTACTTTTTAAGTAGAATTTGAGTAGGTATTATAGCAATTTTGGTTTGGGTATTAAAGTTTAAAATTACTTCAAAGTATATACGTTAACGAAAGTTTTAGTTGCAACTGATCGAGTCTTGCAATTTACGTTATGACTTTAACAACTTCGAAATAGCCTAACAACGAAAAACGTAGGTCTAATTATGAACAAAATATTAGAGGTGTCCATGAGAGTTGTTCAGTCATATTTTTATAACAACAAAAAGGATTGTGTTTACACACAGAGTAAAATTGTGGAAAATAATCAACTATACGAACAAGGCTCGGTCCATTTTTTCACAATTGTAAATAATAATACCGGTACGCGGGCTACATACTTACTTACTTGGTACTTAGAGGGTCATCCAGATTGGCCGCAAGTAGCGTTGGATCCGTCAAATTGCTGCTTCCAGGGGATGCAGCTGGTTGGTTCGTGATGGTTAGGTTAGGTTAAGTTTGTCTTTTCTGGGTTAGGGTTGTCTTGGGGTAGCATTGACAAAAATCGTAAAATTCATTTAAATTGTAAAAAGATTGTTGCATTAGAAACTTTTTCAGTTCACTCTTAAACTTTGACATTTTATTTTCTAATCTAATATAAGCGGGTAATCTCTGAAAAATTTGTTGACCTGAGTACAATGGTTTTTTCTCAAAAAGTGTCAACTTATGTTGAATAGCAAAAGTGTCCTTAAATCTTGTGTTATATCTATGGAGTTTAATTTGAGGTTCAAGACTGTTTGACTTAATAAAACAAGCTATTTCAAAAACATATAAACTAGGCACTGTCAGAACACCCAGGGTTTGGAAATAATCCCGACAAGATGTTCGAGGGTGAAGCCTGAAGATGCATCTGAGCGCCTTTTTTTGCCAGATCAAAATTCGCGACAAGTTTGTTTCTGATGCTCCCCAGAGAACAATGGAGTAGGAGATATAGGACTCAAGCAAGCAGTGGTAGATTGTTTTTGAAAGTTGGAGATTTTGGAGATTTCGCAAGCTGCGAAGGACGAAGATTCCTTTCGCTAGCTTGGTTTCAATTTTTCCCAACTGCTCACTCCAGTCCAAGGCCTCGTCCAATCTCACCCCCAGAAAATCAACAGAGCTGGCAATTTCGAGTTCCTCGTCCCCAGTGAAGAGGCTTGGGACTCTTGCCGATTTTGAATTCTTTTTTTGATGAGTCTGAATGCAGACAAAATTTGTTTTATCCGCATTCAATCTCAGTTTATTTTGTTCAAAATATTGGGCCAGACAATTTACTTTGGTGAAGGTAGATTCCTCCAGTCTGTCATAATTGTGGTGTTTGGTGACAACGGTTGTGTCATCAGCAAACACGAAGATGTTGTTTTCTGGGATTGCCTTTGTCATGTCGTTAATGTAAGCTATGAAAAGAATTGGGCCCATAATTGATCCTTGTGGAACTCCGCTAAGGATCAATTTTTTCGATGACTGGACGGACATTACTTTAGTTTCTGTTTCCCAATCAATTTCAGTCACTTGGAATCTGTCACTCATGTAGGATACTATCCACTCTAGAGCTGTACCTTTGATTCCAAGAGCTGATAGTTTTTGGAAAAGTATGGCCGCATCAACACAATCAAAAGCCTTGCTGAGATCTGCAAATGTTCCAATTACAGTCTCACCGGCCTCCATTGCATCGATGCAGTCATTCACAAAATCAATTAATGCCAATTTGGTAGATTTTGATTTCCTGAAACCATATTGCCTCCCATTCAGGAGTTTGTTACTCTCTAAATAGGTGACAAGCTGGTCACAGATGGCTTTCTCTATAAATTTGGAAACTGTTGGCAGCAGCGATATCGGTCGATAGTTGCCCATCTCCCACTCATTACCCTTTTTGAACACAGGCCTGACCTTAGCAATTTTGCACCCCACAGGAAAAACCCCCATGAGGATTGAGACATTTATTAGGTGCAGAAGTGGTTTCTTGATTTCCTGTTGGCAGGCCTTAAAAATTTTCATGTTGAGACCATCGATTCCCGTAGAAGTTTTGGGTTTAAATTTCGAGAACAATTTTTCCAGAGTTGATTCATCTATAGGCCTGAATTGTTCCAATTCTGGGCCCATATCAGCATTGTGGTTTTGGAATCCATTAAGGGAGCCATTATTGTCATTTAATTTAGTCGCTACTTCAATAAAATAGTTATTTATTTGTTCACTAACTTCTTTAGGCTTTCTGATTATTTTTCCATTTATCTTAAGCTCAATATTCTTTTGTTTTTTGCTTCCACCACATCTATGATCATTTATAACTTTCCAGCTCTCTTTTGATTTGTTATCTGCATTATTTATTCTATAATTGTACCACTCTGCCTTTTCATTGTTCACTGCATGCCTATATGATCTCAAGGCAGAATTATAGTTCATCTTGTTTAGAGGTGTTTTATTATTTTTCCACAGGTTATATTTATGAATCATGTCGCTTTTTAGATAGGTAATGTTCTCGGATACCCATTTTATTTTGCTCAATTCTTTAATTTTTATTTCTTTTAATGGGCAAGCTATCTCAAAATGATATTTTACTGTGTTTACTAAAATGCTGTACTTGTCATTTATGTCATTTTCAGAATAAAGGTCATCCCAAGTTTCCTGTCTAAGCCTAATTTTCAATTCACTGAGGTTTTCTTTTTTAATGCATCTAGTTTTTTTTTAGTCTTGTATCTGTTACTTATTTCAAATCCTGTGTTTATAGCTACGCATATTGCCAGATGGTCAGAAATATGGGGTTCAATTGTAGAGCTGCTTGTGAATCTACAGTTTACTATAAAGTTGTCGATGCATGTGGCTGAATTTTCAGTTATTCTAGTAGGAGTATTTATTTCTGTATTTAAACCATATCTTTCAAGAAGGTTTTGCAGGTTGATAGTTGCTCTATCTTGTTTCAAGATATTTAGGTTGAAATCGCCTCCTAACACATGGTTAGAATTTTTGAGCTCAGGGTTTGTCTGTGAGAAATAACTATTGAGTTTGTCAAGAAAAATATCTTCATTACTATCAGGAGTTCTATAGGCTACAGCAATTACAAATTTTCTTTTGTTTAGACTAAAAATTATGTCACAAAATTCAAAGTTGCTTTCTTCTGTTAGAGAGGTGGATATGGCGGATATTTTTAAGTTTTCAGGTCTAAAACTATTCCTAAAGAAGATTGCTACACCTCCCATTCTAGTTTGTTCTCTTGAAAAATGATTTATTAGATTGTAGTTATGTATTTGAATTGATTCGATTGTATCCCTATGAAGACCATGCTCAGAAATTAAAAATATATCTGGTGTTTCATCATTTAGAAAAATCTCAATTTGCCCTATTTTTTCTGTAATACTTCTGGCATTTAAATGAATAATTTTTAGCTCTTTCTTGGGTCTCAAATTATTAGGCCTACTTATGGTTTTTCCCTTTTTACCACTTTTCCTAACTCTTATGTATTGTTTTGGCTCGATTCCAGTTCTGTGTTTTTTTGTTGTCTATGTGGTTCATGATTGGGCCTACTCACTGAGCAAAAAAAATTTCCAATTAGGTCACACAATAATTCTTTTCCTTTCTTATTTAGGTGAAGATCGTGCCTTGTAAAACAACTTCTATCCAATATTGAATTTATCTGCAGATAGAACCACCTATATTTCATGCAAGCTGCTTTAATCAACTCATTTTGCTTCTTGATCAGTTTATTCACGGAGTTATATTCATATAGCAGCTTTTCACCCTGTATGTCATACCTATACGGTGTCTCAACCCACAGGAGATTCCCATCAGGGCGCTCAGCCAATTTGCCCAGCCTGAATCCCACCCTATCAATTGATTCTTCTGTCATGTCGTTTGTTCCCCCAACCATCACTGCAAAATCCCCTACCCCTAACCGCCCCTCCGTCCGGATGGCCTCCAACTCCTCAATGACCGCCTCCAGCGGCGCTCCTGGCAGAGCACATGCGTCCACATCCCACCCATCAAGTCGCTCCCCCAGACCCTCCCCAACGCCTCTCCCGTGGCTGTCCCCCACGATGTTGATCTTTCCGAGAGAGGGTTTTCCGGCCCTCCGAACAAAAGTCACCCTACGACCCCCATTTTTTGGTTTTTTCGGATTTTCTGATCTACGACCGCCCGAGTTTCTCTTCCTGACCGTCCCACCGAGAGGAGGGAAATCATCCCCCGTCAAAGCCCCAATGCCCCCCCCACCACCATCCGAAAGCACCTCGAACGAATTGGAGGTCGGTAGAGCCGAGTCCTCCCTCCCGTCAATCCGCGCTCTACGTCCTCTCCCCACCCCAACCGTTTTCCAGGCCGGGCCCCCTGCATTGCCTTCGTATTACGAATATGCAACTGAGGTAAAATTCTCTGGTTGTAATTGTATAATGCTAGGTATTCAGTCTGATTAATTCCATTCACACGGCTCTATAATTTATTGATTTCTGATCGAGTGAAAATAATTGAAACATTTAACTCCGACTTTAACATTTTCCTTGACCAAACGTAGTGAAAATCAGCATTTTTACCATAAAAAATACGTATTCACGTTCACAAAATATCAAAATGTGCTAGAAAATAAAGAAATAAGTAAAGTACGGTAGTAAAAAATAATGAGATTGCCAAACCTTGAGATAGCTGCCACTTTACACCTGGGTCGTCCCAACGTAACAGATTCAATTTTAGAGGAACGATTTCAAATCTTCATATTTAGGTACTGAAGAAATCCCTTCAAGTATCAGAGCCCTTCAACCATCTTCATCCTTCATCAGATATTGGACAACCTAATAAGCAAATTCTGAGGTATTCGATCTGGCAAGGTCAGTTTTGTATATTAAATTGTTACCATTCCTAATATTTTTTCTCTTCTAAATTAACTTCCACTTTTGACAATAAATAATTAAGTAATGCATTTTTTAGCCCCACCCTTACATATAAGCTCATGCACAAGCATAGGGGTTCCAGGGAAACATTGATTATCTTTTTGTAGTTTTTAAAAATTAAAATATATCAGTTTTTACAATTCAAGCATATTTATTATTTAAAATCAAAATAACCACACTCTTGCTTATTGTTGGGAGCTGTTCCGCACTTGTTTAACGGAGTAGATAGAACTGGCCAACCGGGGAACTCCGTAACCAGTGTCAGTCGGCGGAACTGGCTAACCAGGGAATTGCCAAACCGTCAGTTACGGGAATCCCGTAACCAACATCAAAATGTCGAGGCACGGAACTGGCCGACCCCGGAATTGTGAAACCATGAATGGCGCTTCTACGCACGACGATACCAACCTAACACCAACAAATTATGGCAAAATAATGCTTTTTTAGAGAATAGGTTCTTTCGCATTCGCATTTGCCCATTTAATTTCTTTGCATTTAGAAGTTAAGATTATTTTTATTTTTAAAATATTTTTCTCTGTGTTCTTATTCCCAGTCGAGTAGTTAATTACTCATCTTATTTTTTTAAATTATTTCTTGCAGTAAAGGTAAAGTTCTGATGCAATATCGCAACTGGAAGACCTCTTGCGCAACTTAAAATATTAGTGATGGGCTTTTTCAAATTAAGCATGTATTAACACGGAGAGAGTGTGTCATGGATGTGGCATGTTTAATAGTCTTCGATTTTATTATTAAATCATGTGTATAAAGAAAAATAAGCGAGTTTATGAATAGCCATTACTACTTGCTGCAAGTCAGCATCTGACAAGAAAGATTGTTTTACATTGCATTCAAAACTTATAAAAATCGGTCCAGGAAAACATAAACAAGCAGCTAAACAAACTAAAATAAAAATCAACCAAGAAACAGAATCAATTTCAACTTTCCCGCTGTATAAAAAGGTTGAATAAAAGTAGAAAATTCGAAAAATAGGTGATATTGTAAACATTCTATAACCTATAACATTATCACGATTGACAACAAATCAATATTGTAAACAGACGCAACATGGCGATTTGACAGTTCGGAGAAAATGTAAACAAAAAGCATGTGTAACCAACAATGTTTTCAATTTGAGTTGTACAAATATTTTTGACGGATGATTATTACAAGCTTTCGCCAACTTATGCGAATCCTGCTCTACACTGTTCCTATGTTGATTATCTTCATTGGAATAAAATACAATTTTATACCTATCGTGCTTAAATCTCGACATATCTTAATAAAACATGCTTCATGTAGTTGGGACCTATTAATAATTAGCATAAATCCCCGATTTTATAGTTCTGTCTCAGCAAATTGCACGCTCGCTATTAATCTTTGGGAAGCGTGGTAGGGTGTTTCTGTCCTATTTCTGTTTTAGAGAATATCCTTCAATGAATAACCTATTACCGTAGGTCTCACATAGTGTGACTTCAGCCCGAGGCCATGATAATTTTTGGTTTTGTGGCCCCGAGAAGCAAAGAAAAAACTATTCGTTTCGGATTCTTCAATGTATTTGTGGATATTTATGAATAAGTCTAATCTATAAATAACTGGTAGTTTGTCTGTTAACACGATAGCGGCCGCGTAAATATGGTCCGATCTTAGTGAAAATTGGTACAAACATGAAAAGTGGTAAAAACTCGGACGAGTTCGTAAACCAGCCCGATTAGGCTACCGGAAGGGTGGTAAAAGAGGGCAAACCCCCCAAAAAAAGGTATTATGAGTTTTATACAAGTCATAGAACAATTAAAATAATCTAATTTTTGTTAGCACCAATGAATTTAGCTCTAAAAAACAAGTAATTTAGTATCTTTAATCATTGCTTTAATTGCTTTATACCCATTGGTTACCGAGATATTGTAAGTGGTAAAGACAGTACCTTGGGAAATAAGTAGGCTGAAATTCGATGTCTCACTTATTTCTCAACATATCTTAGTACAGTAAAACAAGGAGGTGTTGGTAAAACTTAGTTTATGGCTTCATGTGGATGAGATCTAATGAATCTCATCCACATGAAGATTATTTTAAAATCTCCGATATTTCCATTTTTGTGGCAGCAAACCTGCACGCTCATTCCCCATGTTATCCTTATGGCTTAGACTAGGCAGAGAATAGACTCGCAATGTATTTGGCCTTAGCAGTTTTTTACCGGCTGGAGAGTGCTGCGGTGGGCGGAAATGGAACTAAGTCGGCAAACTGCAGTCGGCAAAAACCTTAGGATAATGTCACACGAGCTGGTTTTTCCCGCAGCAGTTGCGAGGTTTTTTGTCACCCGTGAAGCAAAATCACATGATTTAAATGAAGAATGCCAAACGCCGCGGCTGAAAACCGCTCAACATCAGCGGGAAAAACCGCCCAATTGTATGTGGGTTTTTTCATTTACGTAGATAGACAATATCTTTATTTTTAAGAATATTAATAAACATACAGTACACCTCGGATTATCCGGATTAATGTGGCGGAACACCGATCCGGATAACAAAAAATCCGGATAATCCGAGGTCGTTACAATATCGCCGAAATAACGATCGCGTATCTTAGCCCCTGCTAAATTAATGCTGCAAACGGTATGTCAACACTGTACAACAGTCTTTCAAGCTTGTTCCCCATACCATTTTTCTAACTGCGCTCGGTTCTTCTTCCGGTCACTTGCCGTACTTGACCCAACACCTAGTTCCTTAGCTATTTTTTTACCTGATTTTCCCACGCCAAGTCTTTTGACAGCATTCAGTTGTGTCCTAAAGTTGAAAACACTTTTTTTTACAACAACTCACTTTGAAACTGAACATCAGTTCACACAAAGAGTTCACGACTATAAACACAACATAACCTAAAATAACAGAAATAAACTAACGAGCAAAATTAATTGCCGTAGGCTACGCCTTTGTTGATTACTGCTAGTGCCCCAAGTAGCAAACCAAAAAACTACGTTCACGAAAATGCTCTAATGTACAGTATATTGTTTAGGCAATGCGGCTCCGTCAATTATTGCGTTTCTAAATGCGTACAATAATGCATTGCATTTGCATTTTACTTTTAGAAGTAACATTTCAAACGTGAACTCGCTAAAACACGTTTTTACCGTTATTTCAATTTTTTAATTTCTCGGATGGACCGGTCCGGATAATCCGGGATCCGGATAATGTGGGGTCCGGATAATCCGAGGTGTACTGTATTTACATTCCAAGAGCTCACAGAGCTCGCGTGGAAATAAATTATGAACATAATATTTTATTTTAAAATAAGTTGTCGACCAGTCTATTTACATCCTTCAGAAACGTTTATTAATTTTAAAGGTTTCTACTACATACTAGACAATTCAACAAGAGAGCTTTTACATTAAACATAAAAATAAATACAAATAAATAACAACAATAAACGCAGACCTGCGTATTAGAAATCCTAAGGAACCATAGAACGTGGCATGAAATTTTATTCACTGTAAGATCATTTTCTTAAGTTTTTAGGGTCTACATTGAACAAAAGAATTACAGTGCCACTCCAGCAATTATTAAAAAGTGCTGTCTTACGTTCTTAGGTTCTATATTGAACAAAAGAATTGAATGAGCCGTCCTGGAAATTGTTTTACGTGCTGTAGATAAAATTAATACTTTAACTCTTCCTTTTTAAATAAAGCAGTTAGTTGTCATAAAAAAGAAGTCCTTCAAGTATCAGTGATCACTGAAGTCCTTCAGTAATCAGTTATTTATTTCATGTATTACTACATACCAGCATATTATATAGTGTATTGCATTTAAAATATATGAAAAAAGTCTAATTCATTAACCATCTGGAACCAAGAAACAAATCTTCATATAAACAAATACAATTAAATAGCAGAAGGAAAATGCCGTTAATTTACATCACCTGTTTTAAATTTTACTTTCACATGTTTTGTTAGTAAACAAATCTAACTAAAATTCTTTCAAAATCCCTGATTTGGTTACCTTTAAGACGGTCCCAGGGCTAAGCCCTGAAATTTATCACAAAATTGATGGTGTATAAACATACTCCATGAAATTCTACATGTATGTACCAAGTTTCGTGGCCATCGGTCCAGCGGTGTCTGAGTTTATCACTGCCAAGTATATAAATATATATATATATATATATATATATATATATATATATATATATATATATATATATATATATACTAACATACTCTTTTATACTTATAGATAGTAAAACAAAAATATTATAAAAATTATTACATTCCACAACACAGCGTCAATATTTGAATTTAGAAAAAATTGCTATTAGTTTTATTTTGTAATTTTAATTTTAATTTTAGGTGTCGTTGTTCAAACAAAATGTAGATTGTCCAGGTTAAGCGTAAATGTTATGTCAGTCGAGTTGGTGTGTTTGAAGTGTTATGAAGTGAGTTGGTCAGTAGTCAGTAGTATAGTCGGTGGGCGAGGGTTGTGTGTAGGTCACAGGTATTCGGAGCCGATAAGAAGCTCAGAACGGTCAAGGCCGAGCCCCAACAGCCAGTTATTGATTATACACTTGTACGCACTATGCGACACCTGCAGGTCTTTAGGTGGAAGATTTCGAAAAAGAAAATTTGCAATGTAAAATGCACTAGTCAAATTAACTGTTCTGAACACTCGAGGAACCTGCAGGCCCATGCTCACGGCACTCCTAGTGTGATGTTGGTGACAACGGGAGTGACAAATAGTTCTTTGTGCAAGTTGAGATAAACTAGATCAGTTTTAATAAAAATCTGGCGGATGGATAGAATTTGAGATTCAGCAAAAAACAGTTCAGTTGGATAACGTCTGTGTTTTTGGAAATCTGTTTTATAACTAGTTTTTGAATTACGAATAAGGGTTGGATAAGAGTTTTACTAGCTCCTCCCCAGACTAAGATACCATACTGAAGCATAGACTACACGTATGCAAAGTAAACAATTCTACTTTCATTTACATTAAGAATTTCCCTAACTTCTCTAGTTTTTACAGAATTAATGTGATTTTCCCTCCTCAATTTAGAATCTAAAATTACTCCTAGATATTTATCGACCCTTTCAATCTCTTGACAAGCACACAGGGTACCGGGCGGGTTATCGCATTCATGCAAAATGAGTCTAAGGTCTGCAGGTGGCTCGCTCCTTGGTCGTAACGCCATCGGCATGCTTTTTTTCCAATGTTAATTGTCAAAATGTTTTGGGAAAACCAGTTATGAATCAGCCTTAACTCTGTTGCAGCGGTGTTATATATTTCTTCCCATGTTTTCCCCTTAAAAATAACAGCCGTGTCGTCCGCGAAGAAAAACAATTTGCCGGTCACAGGAAGCTTATCTAAATTATTGATGTATATTAAAAAAACAACGGACCTAGGGTGCTTCCTTGAACGACGCCATATTCAATGTTAGTTACATTGCTGTTTTTACCATTTATAGAAACAACTTGGCTACGCCCTTCTAAGTAGCTCGATGTCGATTTGTTTACATGGCGAGTCGTTACGTTAGTTACTTTAACCAAAACGCAATTACGAGTTAGTTAAAATACGACGCGACGTTGAGTTCGTTTAGGACAAGGATAGTTTTCCTAAACCGCGTCAATCGAATTTCGCCTGACCATAGCGCAATAACTCCCCAAAAATCGGTCTCCAGCGTCCAAAGTGGACAACGAGAGGCAAAGTGCTACCAATCCGATGTGAAGCATTTGACGTTTGACGCTGTCTAGGCAAACCACAGCCTTTACCGCGATGCAACGAAGAATTCGTGTTTACCGCAACGCTGTCGAGGACGAGTTCGTTGCCGCGACGCGTCAACGATTTATTTCACCATGATGTGACGAAATTATACCATAGATAAAATACCAATTTCATAATATGACGCTTTACAATCCTCTTTTTTTGGCTGCCCCACTACACCACTGGTTATAATGTAGTAACAGAAACTGAACTGTAAAAATACCGTAAAATTTATTTACTTAATTGTCATTTATTCACAATATTCTTCTTTATCTATTTAAAACAACCCATTTAAAAACATGTGTGGTATAAACGATTTTGCAGACGATTTCCTTCTTATTATGTTGCCTGCAATAATTATTTAATTCATACTAATAATTTAAGTATGACAAAGGTGCCTTGGTGAACCCGATTGATATACAATTTACTTGGAGTTTATGGTGAATGTTAATCTGAAGTTTTTTTGTTAGTAATGATTTAAAAATTATGTAGTAGGCACCATAGTAATTAAGGCACCATAGTAATTATGTAGTAATTAAGGCGCTCGATCAAGTTGACTAGATATAAAAAAATTTGTAAGGTATTCATTGAACTGTTTTCGTTTTGTTCAACTGTGATGGTGTCAGTTATGATTATGTAAAAAATCTATATTATTAAAAGAATATTTTTTAACAATTATTTTGGTTCTAAGTGATGATCTGTGGTTGTAGTAAGGATGCTCCATATAAACTTGACTGTCAATAATTTAACCTAAATCAAATTATGTTCTGAACAAATATAAGAAATATTGTTTATAAAGAACTGCAGTATAGATAACCTCAGTATTACTGGAAGTGATTTTGAAGTTTAACTATATCATTAATAAAATAATTCTAGAATACTTTACATAAATTTCCTTTTATAAAACACATCAATACATTACAATTGCTCAATACCGAGCAACGGGTTTACTAGTGTGTTTAAATATGATATATTGTGTCAAAAAAATTAAAAATGCGTTAAGTAGGATTGGCTTTAGGAGGCCTCTCAAACGTTTTCTTGCCCAGGGCCTCGCACTCGCTAAGGCTGGCATTGAGTAAATCTCCATACTCATTCCCCATGTTACTTTATTCTTGTGGAGCTTATAAAAAAATGACAAATCTCGCTATGTTGGATTGAAATATGTTCTTTTGCATTTAAAATTCGCTGAATATGCTGGCCTGCTGCAACGGAGGTACTTTTATCTTGAGCCATTCGTAAAAGAAAGCATTATTCTGTTAAAATCCTACAAAGTACTGAACTGCAATATGAACCATGTAATTGTTTATGCGAAATGTAAGCCGAGAATGTAAGGTTTATGGAGATAGTTATTGCCTTAGACTTGATTTAGTTTGCCTTTGGGCGGTTGTTAGTTTGTTACATAATAACAGCAATTTTTTCACAAATATTCGAATAAAAGTAAATATTTAATGAGCATTATATTTCAAAGCTCAATCTCTTTTACAATTTGTTTTAAAGGAAAAAATATCTGAGGACCAAGCTTCGCTCAGGGCAAAACAGTAATATTTTCAAACTACAAGTTCATATTGCTCCCCTCAAAGACAATTAACTTTGTGGTTTGATCTACTGAGGTTTCCAATTTGTTCAATTATTCAATTTGTTTGGTCTTTGTTTTTCTAATCGATGCTTTCATTGCTCGTTCCATTGAACAAGCGTTAGACGCATGTTAGTGTGTTCATATTGCTCGACATTGTCATTCTTCAATTAATTGATTACAATCTCGGTGAAAATTTAAATTATACGATCTTAGGACTACTGTCAATTTACTCTCAAATTTCCGTTTACTATAACTATTATATTGAATAACTGCTCGGGCGAACGATAAAGTCTGGTCAAAATGCACCACCGCCGGGGCCGTGCGCCGCCGCTGTCACCCAGATGTGAAAGCTGGAAAGTCGTGAGTTACTACTATCCTTTGTCAGAAGGCGGCCCATCCTTTCCGCCCTTGGCGAGGTCAACCACCCTTAGCACAATACCCCAACTAATCCGCCCAAAATGGACTGATTTTAGGGTTGTTAGGTCGTTAAAATACTTATTTGATGTTACGAATGTTACGAATTCTTCATAATGAAAGTAGAGTTTGTACTATTCACAAAATAGTACAGTTTTGTCAGCCTTGTACATTTGAATAGTGTCCAAATATTTATTTACAAAAGTATTCTTATATCCTAAGTATTCATCAAAGGAATAAATTGTTTTACTGATCAGGTAATCTTTGAGTTTTCTTTTGAATTTACAGCTTTTAGCGATTTTCCTTAAAGGAATAAGCTATTATCGTAAGACTCGTGGTAAGACCTAAGCCTGAGACCATGTTAACTTTTCATTTAGGGGCCCCCAGAAGCAAAAAACACTGTTCGTTCGAATTTATTATATGCTAGTGGCTAGTAGGGGCAAAAGCATAGGCGTAATTCGGGGGGGGCAAGAGGGGGCAGTTGCCCCCCCAAAAATTTGAAAATTAAAATTAATTTTTAGGTATAAATAACGAAAAGTGACATGGTTTTTAATCAAGTTTTTTCAAGTCGTAAAATAGTATTATTATTTACATACATTTTTCATTAATATGAGTCTCTTCGACATGCCGTAAAAGTACGCTGGTGGCGTAGTTTTGTTTGAAGTCCGATTGCAAATTTGCAAGGATACGTTTAGCGAACGAATACAGACATACACGCTATCCACTATGGCGTGCCGGTCGACGAGAACCCACTCCCACGCCAAATGACACGTCCACCAATGAACTAACGCTCCACGGCCCCTTCTGGATGATCCTGTTCCTAATCCCTAAACAATATTGAAACATTCGAAGCCCAACCGAATTGTGTATTGTGAGATTACAAGCTTTAATTAGACACCAAGACTTAAGGGTCAACATGTAGTTTTGGCGGGATGACTTTCATATCTGATTTTCTGCCGTTCGTTCCTATAGCAGACGATTTAATTGTATTTCAACATCTTGTCTTTAAGAAAACAATATCAAACAATCTACCGATAGTTGAACTTCGATATAAATAGTTTGTTGGACAAAACTCAATATACGACTCCATAAAATTTACCGATTGTTTGTTATTGTATGAAAGTATATGGATATTGGTTATTGATAGTACCTCAGTTTAAGATGGCGGATAATACAAAACAAGGTAAGTTTGTTCAGTTATTTTGTTACTAATGTTTTGATCTCATTTTTGATTAGGTGTTTCATTACGAGATATAAGGTTAATTACCTGCTTATCAGCCTTCTTTCCTACTTAAAAAATCCTTTCTATCCTACTTAAAAAATAAAAAAGGAATCCTATGTGTATTCTAAACTTTCGTGTTGTGTTTTTAAGTTTTTTATCTTAAGTTTCTCTATGTCAATTTTATACCAAGACAAAATCATTGGGTGAATTAATTGTCAAAATGCATAATCTATAAAAGATGACAGAGGGGATTACGAGGCTGAAAATCAGGTAATTAACCTTTTATATCTCGTCAAAAAACATGATTCAGAAAACACCGAAAATGAAGATGTGTTAGGTTTAGTTTAGTATTTTAAGGTTTTATTATATTACATTATACTAATTGTTAAAAAATGTAAAGATGAACTTGGCCTTTATTTCGGTTCTCATTTTATTGAAATATTTCTATTTTATTCAATTACTGCAGGTTGTTGGAACAGTATATCGATTGAGTCGACCAAAATATGACTAAAATAGGTCAGCTCAGCTCTATTATCTGACCTTCTTTATGGTACAATACTTTTGCGAGTACAGTTACACTTCGCTCTTGTAACATTGAGTTGGGAAGTTCAGTTAATAAGCTGACCCTCAGTGAGGTTAGGGCGGCAGATCAGGTATGGAAGTTGTACCATTTTGGCTACAGCACATGTAATATCAACACAAAACTCTCTTTTACATTACATTACATTGCTTGAAATGGCGACCTACCAAGGTAGATATTTTAAGACAAGTATGAATGACAGATGAGTGAAAGATGATTGTGGCGCTATCTTGTAGTCTTGTTACTGACATGTTCCTTAGACAGGACTGTTAATAGCCCAACAGCCAATGGCAACTAAGGGACCTACATTTTAACGTGGGATCCGAACCACAATTTCCCCGGTTAACAATGTTACGAACTAGTCTAATTATGAGGACGGTCGTATGAACGTAGAATTCAATAGTGCGGACATTAATCCCCACTAAGGAACACCATGTCCACAAGCTATTGCTCATGACCATCCACAATTCATGACCTCCTAGTAGCTGGTTTACAGGACACGCCACCATCCCAGTCAATCCAACATATATATAGTTTTTAATTTTGTTAGCTATTAATGAATAATAGATTTTTGTTTGAGCCATTTTATGGATTGAATTATTTTGTTTTCTTCTATTTAATGGTTGTACCATTGACAATAAATAAATAAGTAACAATAACTTAAGTTCATTGTCAACTGACCTATATTCTGATGAAATGTGTTATGTGACTCAGGAAATGGTGATGCCATTGTAATCCGACCTTCAAGCAAGGTATTAGAACTTGCCTGAGGCAAAATATCTTCTAAGTGGGTGGTTAAAATGGGTACAGTAAGACGGCTTCTACAACTATATCATATGTATACTTTTTTTAAGGTTAGTAGCACAGTAACAATAACTGGAGCAATGTACATTTGCTAAATATACAAGAAATTACAATTGACACTGCACAGTAAAACAAAGGCAAAAAAACTTTCAATTGATATTTCTTAAGATTATATTTGTCAAACAGACATAACAACCAATTCAACACAAATATGAATTAAAACTAAAAATAAAGCTTAAAATCTAGTTTTAATAGTTGCTTATAAATAATGAATATTTGAATCTATTTTATTTAATTCTGAGCATTTTACAATTTTTTTACTAAACTCTACATAGAAGAAAAAATATAAAAAAATTAACACTCACACTAAGGCACTAAATCATTCAAGAACGACAAGAAAGACAAGAAAAGTAAGTTACGCTCTTCCTCTTGAGCAACATGTTTAAGAACAAGTTTTAAAATGAACTTCTGGACTTTTTACATGGCTTTTTAAACAGCTGCTCAGGTCCAAAAATATTCACGATTAAAAATACAAAAAACAGGGTATATCAACAAATTGAGCGAATTTATAAACAAAGCTGCAAACTTCTAAGCATCCACAGTGGGTTCTTCCGCTCCTATGCAGCATATATGAAGCCATGGCTGGAAACCAAAACAATGCTATATTAAAAAGGGATGTACAAAATATCCTACAGTAAAACCTCAATAAAAGAAATCTGAAGTGGTTGTTTAAAAAATATATGTTATATCAAAAAATCGGAATCATGAGAGGTCTGTTTATGGTGGCTTATAAGGGATTTTTTAAATGTATTATATCAAGGGATTTGTTATATTGAGGTTTTTCATACCTGGCTTACACCGCAACTCAAATTATTCTTAAATATGAATTTTTTATATTTAGACTATATTACTAAACAAAACATCAGTCAAACTGGATTGAGAGTTATGGATTAACACATTCTGTGTGGGCGGGTCAGTACTAACCCATGACGGACTCTGATGAGATGCGGGTGGATCAGTACTGACCCACGGTGCCCCGGCGTAGTCAATGGCTCTGTGTGCACCGAGCGCGTGGCGGAGACGGACCTGAACTGCGTTGCCGCATTGTTTACGAAACAGTGAAACTTTGGATAGTTCAGTTCCGGCGTCGCACTTTTGATCACGCGGCTGGGTCAGTACTAACCCATTCCTTGGAACTATCGTCATGGCGCGTGTGTGTTAGTTATATTATGTTATTATTATAAATTAAATCATATCTTTAATAAATAGTTTAATAAAATAATATAAACATTTTCTTTGTGATTAGTGGAGTTTTCAATTTTTTCCATTCTGATATTCCTTAAGGGTCAGACCCATGACTTAGACGACACCAAATGACGTTAAACATACTTCCGGGGAATTTTTTCATCCGTGTAAACTTTTTTACCTTTATGTACACTTTCATGAAGTTAAGTTTATAGTGTAATACAACAATTTTTTGTATATCAGAATTTTTTTAATTTGTCCGTAACATAATGCGGGTGGATCAGTGCTGACCCATAACTTTGACGTCACCATTTGACATCATAAATACTTCAGGGGAATTTTTGCACCACAGTTTTGAACTCACCTTATATAAAGACAAGATTTTATGAAAAAAAAAATTTCAGCACCTGGGTTTTTTTCAGTTTACAATTTTTTTCCCGTAGTGGATGTGTTGAATAAAATGTACTTGAGCAGCACTCTCAAATGAGAAAGCAAATTTCAATTTCAGGGCTTAAATTGCCCTTAAAAGCCCCAGATTTTGGGCTTTAATTGTTGGAATGAATCTGAATTTCAAGTATTTCAGAGACAAGATTCAGACCTAGCCTTTCATTAGTATGAATACAAGAAGAATAATAAAACCAATTTTGGTAGAGTTAAGAATTATATGAGAAAAAACTACATAGGCTTTATAGGAAAAACATACTTTATAACACTCCGATTTGAATTTTAAGACAAAAAGCAAATAGTGCAAAATTTATATGAAAACTGGAAGTTTTCCTATTTAAAACAGCGATGAACAGTTTTTAAGAGTATTACAACTAAGAAGAAAAAATTTGTATCTACCTTTATTTTAATACTGTTTTAGTCTAACCCTTTAAAGCCATTTATATAATTTATTGTCCTTGCTACAACATGGATATACAGTAGATGTTTTGATTTGATTTGTGATATTTTGTCTCTAATACTTTCCTAGGATATCATCGATATTTCATGCATTTTCTCACAATCTTGGTTCTCATTAATCAGACGCTGTGGGAAATATTGGTCAGTTAAAAGGAAGCAGCTTTCATGAGGTCTAGACGACTGGTATAAGAGATGTCCAGTGCAGAGGTTAACGGTGGCTGGTTTAGAGGGAGTGGACTGATCTTCTGGTTGCCAGACGACAAATAGAAAGAGGCTTCCAAACAAAGTCTGACTAGTCTAAAAACTTGAGTAAAAAAGGAATAGGAAAATGTTGAGATAAATGGGAAAAAAATTTACCTTCTGGTTTGGTAACCACCACAGTCCCGTACAGGATGCCCATATGTGCTCGTCCACCACTCGTCACACCACCAGCTCCCTTTTCTGCGAGTTGTTGCTCGCCACCTCTACGAGGTAGAAGGAGGCAAAGTAGGCCACCACTTTCTCGTTCTTCCAACTCTTCAATAAGGAAATTAAAATATTTTAGTAATTAAATTACACAACCAGAAATAATAAAAAAATTCATCATTGTTGCAAAATTATAATTAGTAGAGATAGAGGCAGATGTACCGGAGTGATTCATAGTATTCATCAATAATAGTATGTAGGCCTAACTTGTGAAAATTAATTTGATCGCAGATCGTTAGAAAAAGATTCTCTTTCAATGTAAATTTTATAACTTTGATATTTTACAATTAATAATACTCTGTCCTACAGTGACAAAACACTACAATAAATTTTCACATTTGGAAAACACAATAGCTAAGATGTAATTAATTGGTTTAAAAATGCATTAACTTCATGAAAAAAAGTTAGGAGGGGGGTGGCCTAATCTTTTGCCACAGTTGTATATTTGTTTTTGTCAAAATCAAAAGAAAATTTTATTCGTGGCAAATAATAATTTACCTCTATTATAGGTAAAACAATTTTTTGATAGGCTAACGGAACTTAGATTTTTTTGTACACTTTGTATGTTGCTATTTTTATTTACTTACATTTCAAAACAGGCTATACTGAAAACAAACAAAAAATACTCTGCTGCAACATTTACTAGCATTTTACCATGAGCTTACTTTCTACCATTACCATTTATTTATCTGATCCTCTGGGAGAAAGATGGTGTCAAATACTTTTCACTGATAGTTAAAACCAAAATTTATTACAAAAAGTTGATAAAACCATAACACAAATGACATTAATTAAGACTGTCGATATGTAGTGTTGGGAGTATTGTGCTACACTGGCGAGCTATTGTTTACTTAGAGAAGGCCATAGCGCCGCTACTTTTTAGAAATCGTAGCTTTTAGCTGTAGTGATCTACTATATTAAGTAGCGAGTAGCGGAATTAGACAATACTTTTACGCTACTTTCATGACACAAACATTTATATTTTTCACAAAGCAGAATTTTAACATTTCAAATCATAAGAAGATTCTAAGTAAATTGTGATGTTCTTTGATATTTTGTGATGATTGGTGATGGTAAATTATTTTATTGTGGTTCCTGTAATCAATTGCCTTTAACCAAAGACCAACATTTGATTGTAGGAGTTCATTATCGACGTCCAAGGGCGAAACTGACTTGCCGAAACATCAGGCCAACAATTTACAACATTAAGCCTTGTGAGAACAACATAGAACAGAAACAAGTCATGCGATCGCATCAGCACAATTTTGTACAGACCTGGATTCGCTGGATCCGCCCTGCCTTTGATCGACGATAGTGAACTTATACCACAATAGATCAAAATAATCAAAACAACGCTAAAAATATTAAGGCCAAAGTCTCCGATGAGGTGTCTACTGAAAAATAAAACAGACGACGACATGCATTCGCAATTCAAGCATTATTTGTAAATTAGAATGTGAAGCAAACAGTGTTTATTTAGCCATACGGTACTTGTTTAGTAAACAATTATGAGTCAAACTGACTCACACACTGCAGAAAGGTACTCAGATAATTAAGAAAGTAGTAGGTCTTTAGCCTTAAGTAGCTTGAGCCTACGTATTGAAATGTGAAAAGGGATTTAGCCTAAGGGTCTCGGTATAAGGGTATGATCTAAAATAGTTCTTCTATACATTTCTAGCTATACATTTTTAAAATATTGGATATTTGTATCGCTTTAAATGTTAAGATACAAATATGATGTAACACCAAATATTAGTGTTCATTACTTAGATGACTATAATTTCATTCAACACTAATACAATCCAATAGTCACTAAGACAATCTATTTAGAGCAGGCCTACAATGACAAATAGTTTTAAAACTTGTAAGTTCATTGATTTTTATTTATTTACTTGAACTGCACTTGGAAAAATATGTCTAAAAAGCTAGATGGGTGTTCAGTTCAGTCAATACACCACTGTGAAAGTCAGGGAAAGAGATGAGAATTATTTTGTGAAAGTAGCTATAAGTGTACCAGTAGCTGTTGCAGGATTTTTGTAGCTTTAGCGTGCTAATTTTTATAGCCTATAGCTGTAGCTACAACAAAGCTACTTTTTACGTCCGATGGCTTTAGCTCTAACGAGCTAAATTTTTAAAGCATTTTCCCCAACACTGAGAATACATGCACATGTGGTATGTGAATATTATGAAGAAAAGTAATTCTGGCCTTTTGGCTTTGAATAAAATATCTTTACTTTGCAGTTCAACTGTTTTAAAAATAATATTCTACACTTATATACGATCTCATATTGCATCTGGAATTAGTGAATAACCTGTGGAGGTACTTCAAACCTAAATATAAATAAAATTTTCAGATTACTAAACCAAGCTAGGCCTATTAGAATAGTGATAAATCTTAAGTGTGACAAATCTGTAAGACGACATTTTGTAGAGCTTAACATAGTAATGTTTATAGCCTTTACATCCTTGAGTGTATCATGCATTGGAAAAATAATACAGATAATTTTAAGCGCAATTTTCATTCATACAATACAAGGAATAAATATGACAAGGTTTTACCAAAACATAAATCTTAATATTTTACAAAACAAACTTCATATACAGGTTAACATTTTTTAAAGTACGTCCCTAAAAAATAGCTTGAACATTCTGCCGAATTTGAGGGTCTGAGAGAGTACCTGATACAAAAAGCACTGCATGTATAAAGTTTTTCTGATATAAATTATTTGTAATAGAGGTTAAGATTAATTGTATTTTTTCAATGTTTATTCTACTGTGTTTGTGCTTGAGAGAAATAAAGATATTTTGATTGATTGATTGCACGGCCGAGTTTAATCACACCACGTCAATGACGGAAAAAAATTCTTCCAGGGAGCAATATCTGTGCACAACTTACTACGTGTTTGAGGATGGACTGGTTCTAGTGGAAGACCTAATCCGTCACTTTATCCCCCACCTCGCATGCCTGGAAGAGCAAGCCGCACTCCTGGCACTGCTGCGTGATCACGTCTGCCCCACATCACAGGGATGCTGCCTCTCGCCCAGGCCCCGCCACTTGCTCCTTCTCTGACTGCCTCCGCTCCTCGCCGACCTGTTAATCCAAAGTTTCCTTAATTCTTTTATTGATTTTGATTTTAAATATAATTAGGGAACATACTAGGCCTATCGATAAATATATTTTCATTGAGTAATGAAACAATCGATAATAAATACAGTGGAATCGGAAGACAAGTTTAGTCTACAAAAAATATATCAAATTCTGACTATTGGTAAATCGTTCAATATTGTTTTCTTAGAAATCAGATGTTGAACCGTCTACTATGGAAATGAACCGCAGAAGATCAAATATGAAACTCGTACCCATTTAAATCCTGTAAAAAAAATTGAGTCCCAATCTAATAACACCCTAGGCTAAATAATGTACAAAAAATGCATGAGTTTGGAAAGATAGAGGAAAAACTAGCAATAATCTACAATTAAATATAGGGCAAAAAAGTCTGTATAGAAATGTTTAGTGTAATGCAAACTCTGGTATTAACTGAATGAGGATAATCAAACGTTTATTGTGATACCTATTTTAAATAAGTTAAAAATTATTTTTATTTGATTGTTTCACCGGGCGTCTATGTAAGTGCAACCATTTAAAAAAGCCCAAAAACTTATCCTTAATTTAGATCTAAAGTTTTTACAGCATTACTAGCTTATGTTTTGATGAGAACACTCCAGCCTACAGTAAGTAAGTACTGGCCAACCATCTGTTTTGCTGTCTTGACAGTGCAATCTTTTGGTGAGAACACTATAACTTAAAGTAGGCGCGTTTTGAAGATTCGCCCCCCCAGAACAGGTAGACGGACAGTCCTAATCCCCTGTTGACAAACAATGCCTTAGTGCCTTTGTTACGGGCGGCCGGCCGGGACTCTCTGCATCCGCCTGAAATTCCGGTTACTGGCATAACAATATATATCGCAATATTTGAGGTGCAAGTTACGCGGCATTTTCTTAGAATGCAGGCAGGTGACCACCCGCACAACGGTGGCCACCCCTAACAAAGGCTTTGTTTGATAACAGGGGATTAGGACAGTCCGTCTACCTGTTTTGGGGGGGCGAATCTTCAAAACGTGCCTACTATACAAGCAATGCCGGATTTACCAACAGACCCGGCCTAGGGCCTCGTGGCGAAAGGGGGCCATGCACGGATGAAAATAAGCCACTGAGAGTGGTTTAGAGGGACCAATCAGGCTTAAAAGCGTAGTTAGCGACTAAAAAAAAGTCTACTTATTGGTAGGGGCCTCAGGGGGGCCATACCAATCTAGGCCTAGGGCCACGCCGACCGTAAATCCTGCACTGCTTACAAGCCAACAATATTACCACCTAATTATTTCAGTTAGGCTATGTAGTGACCAGGCTAGTAATGGAAAGATAGAGGAAACACTAGCAATAATCTACAATTAAATATAGGGCAAAAAAGACCAAGTTATATTGAAATGTTTACGTAGTGTAATGCAAACTCTGGTATTAACTGAATGAGGATAATCAAAAACGTTTATTGGGTAATTGTACACTTTACGGTACAGAAGTGATATTTTAAATAAGTTTAAATTACTTTCATTTGATTGTTTCACCGGGCGTCTAAGTAAGTGCAACCATTGCCTCAATGAATTTTGACAATCAGTTACTCTATAGTCGTTCACACTACTCAATCAATCTACTAATATAGTAGTTCAAACTCGCTGACAGAGCAATCCCCAGCAAATGCCCAACCATTAAGATTAAGAATTACTGACTAGGTACGGTAGTCGTATAGATGACAAACTAGCTATACCAAACCATATCAAAATGGCCTAAATAATAACTTATTAAGTTAAGTGCCTGTACATCTTCATAGAACTATTAACATCCCTTTGGACTAGTGATGGGCGATTGCGAGATGTACCATTTGAAACGTTTCGATTGTTTTATCCATTCTAAATGTTTTTGAATAGCTATTCTGCATTCGAATTGTGCATTCGAAATAGCCAAAGACAATGAGTATTTAATTTTCTATGCATCGTTATGAGAAACCAACAAAAATAATGCATATCTCTTCTATATATATACATTTACTGCACAAATAAACTAAAGTCAAAGTTTACAAATAAAAATATTGCCGTAAAATACTGTGATGGAACAGAATAAACAGATTTTATTAACTTAAAAGCAGCGTTCGCAAAACGAATGGATTATTTCGAATGAATTCATTCGAATGCATCATCATTGAAACGAAACTTTTTGAAAATGAAATTAATTCGAAACCCTACCATTCGAAAACCGGAACATCTCGCAATCCTGGGGGATGGACTACTTTGGACTAACCCAATTGAGGTTATGATTGTTGTCTGTTAAATTGCTCAGACTCTTGGTGATATTGTTAACATGTCGATTAATAGATGAAAATTAAATTATTAATTTATAAAAGCTAATTGGGTGATATTCAGCAAGGTTAGATTAAAATTTATGAATGCTTAACCTAATTCTAGACCTAAATATAATATATAACTCTGAATGTCTTATCTTACTCGACTTTCCTCACTGGTCTTAAATAGAGCATCAAATTTATGATTTATGTTCAATATACATAAAAAGTTAAGTTTCAATAAATAAATAATTCTATTAAAAAGCGTAAATATGTGTCAAAAGTAGGGACACAATCGACAATCAACAACAAAATCAAATAAGAACGAAGAGAACGACAACTAACCGAATCTTTCAAACTCAGAGGATTAAACGATTAGACGCTAGAGGAACCCACGATAAATGGTACTATACGATAATTTTCTGTTCTTCAAAAATTGGTAGCACGGGCAGCAGTGAGTCATTCAAACAAAACGGCGATCCGATTGGCCAGAGCCCGAGGTTTCTCATTGGTGGCGACCCAATTCTGGCGGCGGACAAAGTTTGGCTATTCCGTCGCTGAACGGAACTCGACAACCACTCGTTTTTCAGGGTTACGGAGCTCCGTGGTTATACAATTCCAGAGTTGGGGAGTTCCGCTAGAAGACAGTTTTCAAGATAGGGAAGTTTAACATAGGGTTACGGAGTTCCCCGGTCGGCCAATTCCGCGCTCCCGTTTAACGTCGATTGGGCGGTCCCATGCCTCAGGGGCCCCGAGACGCCACCCCCCTGTGGTCATTTTTGGCCCTGCAAACAAATGTCATCTCTGAGATACAGTACATTATATTATTATCACTATACATTTTCCGAATAGAATGGTTTATTACGTTTGTCATAGATAAAAATATCCTAAACATCCATGTTGGATGTTTTTATCTATTCGTTTGTACAGTATTACCAGATCAATAGTTGGCTATACTGTTGTTTTCTTATGCTTCTGTTTTCTTTCTCGCTGTTGCTGTCTGTCTGTGTTTTGTAATACAAATTTGAGGTTAGAATTTAGACAATTCTCTTGAGCCATAAATTACAAATTACTCGTAAAATCATTTAATCGGGGTAAAATTTTAGAGTACTTTTTCCGGCTATGTGCTACATATTTTGCAAATCGGTCTAGTTTAAAACAGAGACGAAGATGGTTATGAAAATCGATGAGGGCACAGAACTATCAGAGCCTCTTCTTTGGGGCGAAGCAGATTGCCCTAGAAAGCCAGAAAGACACGCAGAATTAATCAAGAAAATCAATGCAAAGAACGCAAAATATGTTGCATTCTGTCTTGTGCTAGGATTTATTCTGTACCATGGGATCATCCATCTAAGATATGGTAAGTAACTTAGGAATCCTTAGGCCTATCTTCTCATACTTTTTGTAGCCTAAATCAATGTTACATGTCGTAAACTTACAAAAGAGTCTTCTGCCGGTCAGTCTTTATAATACCTCAACTCCAAAACTTACAGGCTAAACCTTAAATACGACATCATTTCACTTTTGCTAGAGATGCTTACTGGCCTAAACAGTTTTACATTTCCTGTGGTTCAAAACACTTGTACTTTAATCCGGTCCTTAGCAGTGAGAAGGCTCTTCTCAAAGTTGTCAACCGTCAACTCAAGTGATGATAAACGATTGGCTGTTTCAAATTTCTTGCTCTATTAATTATAATCCCAACATTGAAATTAACCATATTTTTTAAAGCACCTGCACAGCTACTTAAATTATGTCAGCAAGATAAGGATTGGCCAGCAACGCTATTTCTGCTCACAGTAATCCACCAATATGTTGAGGTTTTAAGATGTTAAAAAAATCATCTCGTTGCAGTTGTGGGTAGACTAGCCTAACTTATGAGTTCCATGTCTGTTGAACTTCTTCCACTTTGTAGTTGGCAATTTATTAATGAATCTACCCAAATCAGGTAGCGGTAGTTGAATGATTGATATCGGTCTCTGGTTTGCAATTTTTTTATCTGACCTTCTCACATTGTATAGACCTGTGCAGAGAATACTTAGCCTAGGCCTACGAGAAAATGTGCTTACCCAACAAAACTAAATTTGGAAGACCATACCCTGCACATTTTCCGTTAACTTACGAATGATGAACCAGTCGGTAAACATTACGTGCACGGATAGAATATCAGATACAGAACTGGCAAGAATTACACCCTTTATCCCTCCCATCCTTTACCTACCTCCCATCTCTTATCCAAATATCAATTAGTAGGCATTTAATAAACTTTGCTGTCTTACAAAAGATCAAATTTTAAAAATAGCTCTATGGTCAGTTTCAACATTCAACCCAATATCAAAAAATATAAAAAAACTATTTTTTAGAAAATAATAGGCAAAATTGATATGCTTTTAAGAAGGTTGAAACTTCTATGCTTGCCTACTAATGGTTGAACAGCAACGCTGTTTTGTGATTTATTTATATAGCTTATTCAAATATGAAGTAAGAATAAGAATAAGAATATTTACCGTATTTTCCCACATTTAACATTCTTACAATAGCATTTAAATTATTTGGAAATGAAATAACCACCTACAACCAGTTTTTGGTGGTTATTTCGATTCACACAAATTGCAATTTGTTATCAGTCCATTCAGTATTCCCTTGATAACATAACTTATTAATAGTTGCGGTCTACTTGAGCGTATGCTAAATTATAGTACAATAATAAAATTTTAATCACTAACAAAGGTTTACTGTAAAATTACTAACTAAGGCTTTTACTAATGATTTTAAATATATAAATACTGAAAGATGTTGTGTTACAATTTTAAGCCGTAATAGTGGTAAAAAAGCTAATATCTTCAATTGTCATGAGCCAATTCTTAAGGTTCTTGGAAAATGTTTTTATATTATTTTCTGTTTTAATGTTTTCAGGTAGTAAGTTAAAACACTTTGGCCCAAGTATGGTGTTCCTGAACAAATTTTCATTTTCATTCAGTCTTAAATATGAACATTTATATGCAGGCTAATTGATGGTTTTAATGAAAGTGTTTTATCTTATTTATTTAAAATTTTGCAGGCAATGATTCCTGTAAATGGCTACTGTCTGATGGTAGATACAAAGGAGACATGGAATGGCAGCCTTACGGTTGTATGATGCACAAATACAGTCAAACGTAAGTAATTTAAGTTAGGTTTCTTGTTTCGGATTTATCACTCGAATGAGAAACAAATTATTTTCCCATAGTCTATAATTGGTAGTTAGAAGGCTAGTAGGCTGCATTAAAAGTTTATCCGTAAATCTTGCAAGGCCTAAGTCTCCCTGTTTTCACCCAGTTAACCCTCTACTCGTCCATTCTTGAATGGATGGAACATATTTGATTGTGTGGAAGATATACGGGAGATAAGTTATCCATCTACAACCTAGCATAGTTTCTCAATAAAACAAGGGAAATACATTTCGTTTGTCTGGTTTAAAGAAAAACAATCAAAGCTCAAAACACAAAAACTTTGCATATTTATTGGGCCTATGCCTACATAACCTTTCTTTAGAAGGACTACAATTTCCATTGTCTTTGTTGCACAGCGACACCCGGCGGTGCATGCGCTACCTGGCGTTCTACGGACGGCACAACCACTTTGTGTTCATCGGAGACACTCGGCTGTACCACATGTACCTGGCTCTGACTGACCACCTGACGGGGCACCACAGCCAACCACAGCCCACCCCCACCAACCACAGTCTCCACGACGAGCAGCTGCGACTCACCGTGGACTTCTACTGGAGCCCCACCGTGGGCGACGTCATGATCAACATGTTCCACCACTGGGCTGTGAGTAGGCCATGTAATTTAGAGCTGGAGTTGATAACGTCGTTAGGCTAGTGTACAGTTAAATTAGGCCCCAGTAGATGGGGAAAATATTGGCCATAATATGTAGTCGCCATCTTCAAAATATACAGGTTTGTGGCCAACACACGAGCACAATAATGGTGTTAAATAGTACCAGTACTAGCGACAAGTAGTGTCTATCATTAAATTTAAGGGGTGAGCCCCATGCAGATAGGCTACAGCCAACCAACATGGGCTACATATTGTATAGTGGTGTCAAATAGAGGTAAAGTACAGTAACCATTTCCGGCCACTTCACCAATTCTGGCACTCTACTGGTAGCAAGGGTTGTACTGGCAGCTAGTAATACAGTTGATACTGGCTGCCACAAGATCACTTGACGCTTTTTGCTGGCTCTTCAGCAGCCACTAATATCAAACATATTTTTTTCATGGTGGTCAGTACTGGACATTTTCAAAGATTTAAAATCCATGCACATAGGGTAATACGCAGTACAGTAATTAACTGTACAGTAATTAATTGGTGGCCAGTAATGGCTAGTGCTACTGTTGGCTGTGTGGACACTGTTGTCCCACTAGCAGGAGGCTTTACGTAATCAACAATGGAAGCCCCTGGAATGAATGTTTGTGGCTTTGTGTTACAGAAGGCCGACCCTCCCCCGAGCATGGTCGTGGCGGGCAGTGCCGCTTGGAGCACCAAGTACAGCAACTCCACAGCCAAAGCTGTCGAGGAGTACACCTTCAACCTCACTAGGCTAGTCACGGTAAGTAAATCCCACAACTTCCTACAGTTGAGCTTCTTACTTAGGTACCATATTTATGTGGCCCCATCTAAGAAGAATTTAAGTTGGCTTTGGCCGCACCCAAACATCTCCTCTATTCTGGTCTGTTGCATCCCCTTATGTGACTCCAAATTTCCCTTTCCTGCTTTTAGTGACTCCATCTTCCTCTTGAAACAACATTAATCAAGGTTTCTCACTTAAACTGGTTTTAGACAACATTTTCTCATTTTCTCCCTCTTAGTACATGCCCAACCTTTGTCACATCAGCCATTGCCCTCTGCCCTTTCTCTCACTAGTTATATCTTCTATTGTTAAGACGGCCTAGGGTTGGAGAAGTTTCCGTAGGGTTCCTTTAGTTCATGATTAAAAATTAGTTTCCTTATTTGTATCTCTTCACTTAAAATAAGGTATTATATTTGTCGAAAATGTCTATGCAGTGGGTTATAAAAACTGATCAAATAATTTTATTTTAACCAAGAGTAATTTTAATCTAAAATTAAGATTAATTGATAGGTTAAATGTGACGGTGAGACAACAATCAATTTAGTTACCCTAATATTGTATTTTGATGGTTTTGGAAGATATCATTTTACTCCCATGTTAAGTATTCGCCACCAGTGATTATGTATAATCATCAGGGTATTCATGATTGTAAGTTTTGAATTTACAGCACTGTTTATGTAATACTGTAAAGGGGCCGTCCATAAATTTCATTTTAGATGCATTTTTAGACCCCCCTCCCCCCCTGTAACGGATCTGTAATGGCGACACTAATACCCCCTAAACATTATGTAACGCAGTGCCATATCTCCCCTCAATTTATATTATTCCACAAATCATAATACACAGCAAAAGACTAATTTAAACTCAAAGAAACAAATAATCTATTAATATAATTTAACCAATACAAATATTTGATGAAATCGTAATGAATTACATTACATCATAATGTATACAGTAAAATGAAAGAATTGAAAAATAAATATAATCTTCACTTGTCCTCCCGTGAAGATCACACCTTACCATATCTGTCATCTGGTCAGACACTGTCACGATGGAACCATGGAAGACTCCGTTCTGGGGTTTTTTGTCAATGAGGCATGAACGTTAAGTTCTGTTCGAACTGGGCATCCAACCCGGACCAACCAAATTCATTTGAAAGTCTCTCTTTATCCAGTTTTTATATAACTCTTAGTTTTGTTTGCATTCTTAGGAGAAAATAATAAAAAAACATTAAGCAATTTTTAAAAATTTGAATTTGAACTCAGGAAAAACTAATTTTGTATAAAATAAGGCATACATTATTGAGGTTTAGCAGTTACGTAACATCTAACCCCCCCCCCCCCCCCCCCACCGTCCCCTGAAATAGTTCATAACGCTGCCGAAATCCGCCCTCCCCCCCCCTAGGGGCATCACATAATGTATGGATGGCCCCAAAGTATATAAAAAATGGCGGTCTGATTGTTAGTCCAGCTGCAACCACGTTACTGTACTATTGGATCACAAGTGGTCATCTCTGGCTTACCAGTGACGGAAGGCACGGTAGGTTATCTGAATTTAGTGAATGCATAAGCCAATCGGCCCAGGCAATTCTCAAGGAAATGAGAAATCAAGGAAATTAAAATTCCTCGGGTGTTCCAGAGCATGAACTCTATAGTGGAGAGGAAGGGGGAAGTGTTCTGGGCGCTGCAGGAGCCCGTCGTCACTGGAGACAGCGGCCGGGACGAGGAGGCCAACACTCAGATAGACCTCTACAACAGGGCCGCCATGGAGGTACAGTAGAACCTCGATTAACCGTCACTCTCGGGACCGGGAGTGTGACGGTTAAGAGAATAGACGGATAACAGAAATTTAGCTATAAACCTGTTCAATACGTAGATTTAAAATATTTTGGAAGAAATTAAACCCTGTATAAGTGGATAATACATATTTATATTTAAATGACATTCATACAATCGTAATTACAGACCTTCTAAACTGTATGTTGTGCTCATTCAGTGTTCGTAAGTGAATTGCATAACCTCAAATTAAAAGACAGTCCGTCATCTTTTAAATGAGTCGTTAACACCATACATCAGCATGATACTCGTAGCTGTTTCGCCCTTCCTCAAACGTTTAATAATTTTGATCTTTTGGTCAAGCCCTAGTACGACTCGTTTTCGTTTTTCGACCATCGTTAACAATCAACAGTTACTATTCTGCAGTTGATTAACAGTACGTATCTAGCTACACACTGCGTAACAGCAAACACTATGTAACTCTGAACTCCGAGGCGTGCCATATAACCAAAAAAATCAACATACCAATGAATGAGTAATAAATAACTCGCTCACCCCCATACCGCTCCTTGCGTGGGAGTGGTGATTTTCGGCGGAAACTCAAGGTCATTAGCCGCGGACAGTCGCGTATGATCACAATGGCGCTTGCACTTTCTTCTGTGCTTTGCACGATGCCAATTTACAACATATTGCGAGCTCGGAGGCAGTGACGGATAACAGAGAGTGACGGATAAAAGAATGACGGTTAATCGAGGTTCTACTGTAACAACTATTGTAATTTCTTCAATAGTTTTTATCACACCTATGTTATCACCAAAAAAATTTTTGATTAAAACTTGTGTTCCCTCAGAATGTTTTGGGTAAGTTAAGTTGTTGCTTTTATTAATTAACTTCAAATTAATGATTTTTAAAAAGCAGTCGAAGCATACAGATTTCTAAAATTAGTCAGCCTTGTAGGAGAAGTGTAAATCAACTATACTTTTTGGCGAGTGAAGGCTTTTATAATACTCTTAATTAATTTGTCTGTTGTTTTTGGAAAGTGTGTAAACGTGAGTAAAAAGCAGGAGAAGGGCAATTAATGGAATTGCAGAGTTAATTTCCCCTCTAACAACAATCACACCAACCTCAAAACCTCCAACCAGGACCTAATGTCCTGTAGTATCAACCCATATTAGATCCTGGCTTCATAAAGAAACTGTAACCACTTGTCAACAAAACAAATTTTATTTTGAAAAAAATATGTTAACCTATAAAATAAAACCTAAAGAATACATTAAAATCAACATATTTGAGAATACTAACCAGCATAAGATTTACAAGTATTCCGTTCTGTTTACTATACAACTCATGCAACCATCCTACTAATATCATACTAACGGAAGAGTATTGTTGTTTATGCCTACCTGATAGTTGACTTGCGTTTGGAGTTCCATCACGTGAAAACTACTGGATTGATCGACCTCAAACTTTTGCACGAATAGAGCCAGCGTATCAGAGGTGGACATGGGCCTGTTTTTATTTTGAAACTCCACTTCGGCTCTGCCACACTGGCTTCCATAGATGCCATTTTATTCATACGCTAAGATTTTGATTACCAAAAAGCTAATGATATATTTACGTGAACCGATGATTTTTGGTGTGTAGTCATTGTTACAACATCTGCCATGTTCAGCTATTAACAATTACATCTGTTAGATATCGGAACAATTTACTATCGATAGGAACAGTGATGGTTGCTCGCAGGTTGTAGAGCAGAGCAGTTTGGCCAAGGTGTGGAGCAGCTGTCGCCTGGTGGCTCAGAGCAGGTACCAGGGCAAGTCCATCTACGTCCACGACACCCAGATGTTGCTCAACGCCTACTGCAACGACCACATGAACTACAACGACGGCACGTGCTGCAGCAGTGCCGAGCCATACACGTCTTTGCAAGTTGTTACCGCTTCAGTTTTCACTGTCTGGTGAGTAATAGATTTACTGGACGCTTTTTTTGACTGTTTTTTGGAAATATATGTTATTACTAGGGTGATCCCGAAAGTACAGAACGTTCTGTCACTTCATATTGCCTTGTTGCCCTGCGACTGAGTGTGCAGTCTAAAGGATAACTCCCAGTCTCAATTTTAGCCAAGTCTATTTGCTGATTGAGCTTGTATTTCGTTCTTACAGTATTTCAAAAAGACGGTGTCCATTGAAAATACTACTAAGTGGATTTGACCTGATAATGTTCCTTCTGTCAGTTCCTGACCATTTGTAAACTCTCCTGCTTCAAAGTTCCCTTACCTTGAAAAATAATATCACTTAGACACAGATAAGCGTTTTACAGGATTTGCCTGAAAACTTTAGACAACAAAGTTCTGTGAAGTTGTTGCTGCATGAGAGTGGGTGTCTCGTCGACATGGATCAGCAACACTCTCGTCTGCGATGGTATTCCCACATTGCAGATTTTATTTAGCATGTCAAGTTATTGTGTAGGTCTTGCGTTAAACTCAGAATCACCTTTTTCTCCTTGAGGCATAAATTTAACATGTAGTAAATATTTTAGGCTGCAAAACACTGCTGAAAATAGTTCATTCGCATTCGGCGGGATTGTACATTGACACTACCATTTTGATAAACTGTAAGAATGGAATGAATGATTGGTCGGCAATGAGACTCGGCTCAAATTGCAGCTCTGCTAGTCTAAAGCTGAGAGTGGAGCTTTAGACTGCACAGTCGCAGTGTTGGCATAACAGTGAGCATGAAGGGAAAAAAACGTTCTTTACTCTCTGGACGACCCTCGTATAATACTAGTTTGTAGCTTGTCTAAGTTTGGCCAAGTAGGCCCATAACCTTTGCCCACTGAGCATTGTGGTTTCCAACTGAACACGTATGTGTATTTCTAAGTTTCTCTGTTCAGTAGTAAACTATTAATTTAACTATTTTAATCATTTTAGTCCTCTTAGTTTCATTAATTCTACTGTAGTCACAATTTTATTCGCCTCTCATTGCTCAGTCTAGTGCTTGCGTGTGTGATGGCGGTGAGGCGGAAACTGCAGGGATCGCGAGCCGACCCTCCCTCCCCCGCGTATGTGTTGACTACCAATCTGGCTAAGCTGGGACTCATCATGGCCTACTTCTACCTCTGCGATCGGTGAGTTCAAACACTTTAGAAGTATTAAATTTTATATATCAAAGTATGTTTAATCTTTTCTTACTTGGTGTGAAGTGTAAGCGGAACCATTGACTTTAAATCAGGAGGAGACTTACCATCCTTGGGCCAGCTGTGCCTGTTTTTGTGTGACCCAGGATGTAAAGTGGATGTTGTTTGACTAAATTACTGACAGATAGTGTTCATATAAATTTTATATTTCAGCTATTTATTTCAGTTTTCAAAACTTAGTATGCTACAAAATAAGAGTTCTTAATCTTATGATTGCTCTCTTAACACCATATTGTCAAAATATTCCCTCCTGAAGGCATAAATAATAGTTGAATGCAGTATACTCTATTGGAGAATATTGTAAGTAAGTCCTCTATTAGAGCGAAACCTGCCGTCTATGAGACCAGGACGTAATTGAAAATCGGGAAGTCGAGTACGGAAGAACCACTCCAACTGAAAAAAACTGTGCAAAGGTCAATGGGAAGGAGAGGGAGGAAGGTGTTGGGAGGGGTAGCGCCAGCGGTCTAGCAGTGTTGCCAATATCAACAAGTGAAATTTCCCTGAGGTCTGTAAGACCAGGGGTTTCGGTATAGGTGTTAAGATTGGATATCTGCCATTTTTATGATTTTTGATTTTTTTCCCTTACAATTTCAAGGAGGCCTACATCCCGATATCCTCCCCCTGAGTACGCCCCTCAGGCATAATATACTCTATTGTTTTTACTCTCTTTTTTTGTGTACTCGAATTGTTTTTTAGTACACAGACTTGTATCTTGAAGATAGTTTATCGAAGTTTATTGGGGAAAAATAAGTTGGCCGCTCATTACAAGCCACATGACACGATATATCATGTCTCAATTTATAAAGCTTGAAATTTACATCTGACTGAGAGCAACAGAGTGTGCAACTCTTAACTACTTATTTAACTTAAGCCAAAGATACACGAGGAATAACTGTGCAGTCCAGGGTGGCGCGAAGTGAACTGTGAAAATGCGGACAGCCACGGTTGTACCGGATACAGAGCGCAAAGTGATGGTTGGTGCGTCTGGTCCGCCATCACCCTCTGAATCAAAAATTATTGACTTGTTGGCGAAGAATTATTTTTTTAGCTATTTAAACATAACATCTGTTCTTAAAGAGCCTTGAATCCTCTTCCATCTGCTGTAAATAAAATTTCCATTCTTGTAGGTGTGACTTCGAGGGTCCGATATGACAGGTTCTAACTCGAATAAGTCCAGAAACTTGATAATTAGATAGGTTGCTTACTCCATGTTGAAAAATATAAGAAACACCTCTTAATAAAATAAAAACTAACGAAAAATCTACCTTCTCAAGTGGCAGTGGTGGAGGAAATGAGCTCAAGGTGTGGGGGAATGAGGCCACGCCAGAACGCGCCTTTGATTGGGCTAGCTACACAGTGTGTGGAACGTACAGTTTTATGGCTTTGTCCGCCGAACCACGCACCGTGTATCCTTCGGCTTTATTATGTTCACTTTAGTTCAAAGTAATGTGATTGTTACTAACCCACTATATATTATAAATTTATATCGGCTTTTATTTTTTTGTAATCAAAAGGAATATAACTACTTTCAGAACAAACTTCTTCATGAAGGAGAACAAGTACTACTCGCCGGTCAGTTTCTGGCTGCCCATCGGCTACGTGTTCGCCCTCGGGCTGTTCTTCACAGAGGACTCCCGCTACACCAAGGTGCTGCACCGCGACCAGACTGACGAGTGGAAAGGTGAGTAATGTCCACGTTATAAAAAAGCAACAGTAGACTCCCTCTTATCTGGACATCGGTTTAACTGTACTGCACTCTACGCAAGTTACTACTCGTTCCCTACGTATACGGACAAGAGGGAGTTTAGTGTATACATTAAAACTACACTAACTCAATTTTCGATAACTGGACAGTCCGTGTAACTCGACACTCAGTCAGCTGGCAGGGAATCTTCAAATAAATAAGCATGTTTCAGAACATTTAGTTTCAATTGTTGAGGATTTGGCATTATTCAATGGACATTTACTTAATATGTAAAAATACTCTTGTAAGTTATAAATTGGGACAGTGCCGTAGCTTAGTTGGTAGTGTTCTGAGTTCTCATTCAGCCGGCCCAGGTTCAACTCCCGGCCGCGGCTTTAAGCAATTTTATCATATGGAAGCGCTGTGACAAGAGGCACCTTCGTCAAGAAGATCTCAAGGTTCGTTAAGTACCTTGGGATTTGACAGAGAGTGAAGGCCTGGAAGCCTGAAAGGGCGGAGGGTGCACAATAAGCTAATTCTGCTGCGTTGCAACACCATGGTCAAGTGAAGCCATGGCCCTCTTTAAAAAAAAGTAATAAATTTATACGTGAAATTTCAATCTGATATGTTTATGTATTAAAACCCATGGAAAATGTCAATGACCTGGGTAACTCGACAACCTCTGGGTCCACAATTAGTAAGAGTAACATTATAAGTTATTATTGCTTGAGCCCAGCATATCTTTTTATTTTAATGTTTACTTTGTAAACAACTCTTGTCATCGTAATTATTGTCCTTTCTGGAAATTCATTGTAGGTGGTGTTTGAGTTCATTTCTTGAGTTCATATTTTGATTTTGATTTATAAATGCCATCACTGATTAATAAATGTAAGTTTCATGAAGTTTCGGGCTTTGGATCCCCAAAATACCAACTTTTTCCCAAAACCCCAACAGCTAACTTATGGTTTGCTGTGCTACCATTTCCTTTCCTCCCTACCAGTCGTTGCTCTGCTCTGATTGGGTGTGGACAAGTTCTGTTCCTGTTTCTGATTGGTGGTGTAGGATTGTGTTCTTGTGTTGTTCTCAGCATCAATGTTTTTAACTGTCTTTACAGTTCTCTGTTTTAGCTTTGCTTTTCTTTTCTTTTTTTTGGCTAGGACCTTTTAGTTGTGTTTTAGTGTTCTAGACTCCTTCACTCCTGAAGAACATCGTGAAACTGGTTTTTGTTATCTCTTGCGTTTATTTTTGTGCATTAAGAATGTATTTTTGTCTTCTTATATATTCTATTTCTATAGAAGAAAACTTATGATGAATTGTTAATTTTACAGGATAACTGATATGTTTAGGTGAGAAAAGAGGTGTGTTTAATCAAATAACCGTTTGGCTTCAAATTTTAGTGTGTTGCTTATAATAAAATATTTAAAAAACACAGGTTTTCTAGTGTTCTAGACAATAAGTAACAGGTTAGACAATAAGTTCAATACAGCAACTAAAATTTATATTCCCAGTGGTATTTAATGGTACAAGTCACTATCAAAAACTTGCAATATATTCATCCCCAAAACCTTTATATTTTCAGAAATAGTCAAACATTACTCTTTTTGTATTTTAAATAATTTATTCTCTTTTTGTATAGGCCTATTCATCAATTCATTTTGAATATTCAAAAAATATAAAACAAAGTAATACTTTTATTTTTAAAGTGATCAAGTTCATCTCTGTATGTTCATTATAAGGAACGTAAATGGCTTTAACAAGAAAAGAAGCCATTTCTTATCCACTCTTTTACACGACACATTTGTCCGCAGGCTGGATGATCCTGGTGTACCTGATCTACAACATGACAGGAGCATCCAGTAACCTGCAGATCTACAACCACATCCGCATGCTGATATCCGCCTACCTCTTCATCAGCGGGTACGGTCACTTCTTCTACCTGTGGCACCGCGGCGACGCGGGGATAGTCAGGTTCTTCCAGGTAGGAACATTGTCAGATGTTATTGTATTGTGTCCAGCAACCTGCACATCTACAACCACATCCGCATGCTGATATCCGCCTACCTCTTCATCAGCGGGTACGGTCACTTCTTCTACCTGTGGCACCCCGGCGACGCGGGGATAGTCAGGTTCTTCCAGGTAGGAACATTGTCAGATGTTATTGTATTGTGTCCAGCAACCTGCAGATCTACAACCACATCCGCATGCTGATATCCGCCTACCTCTTCATCAGCGGGTACGGTCACTTCTACCTGTGGCACCGCGGCGACGCGGAGATAGTCAGGTTCTTCCAGGTAGGAACATTGTCAGATGTTATTGTATTGTGTCCAGCAACCTGCAGATCTACAACCACATCCGCATGCTGATATCCGCCTACCTCTTCATCAGCGGGTACGGTCACTTCTTCTACCTGTGGCACCGCGGCGACGCGGGGATAGTCAGGTTCTTCCAGGTAGGAACATTGTCAGATGTTATTGTATTGTGTCCAGCAACCTGCAGATCTACAACCACATCCCCATGCTGATATCCGCCTACCTCTTCATCAGCGGGTACGGTCACTTCTTCTACCTGTGGCACCGCGGCGACGCGGGGATAGTCAGGTTCTTCCAGGTAGGAACATTGTCAGATGTTAGTGTTATAATGCATAGAGCGGTTTGTGAAAAAATATGTTGTGGACTTTATTTCTGATTGGGTCAGGTTTGAAGGACTTTTTACTTTTTTGACTATCATTACACCACTTTGTAGTTTCAGGTTATAGAACTCTTCAAAGGCCTATTATAAACACATTTTAATGTACTTTCCAGTTATTCTTAATAAATTCATCCTTATTATTAGCAGCTTGTCTAAAAGGTTATGTTATTGATTCACAAGTTTTTGGGTGGGTTTTGTTTGTTCAGAAAAGAGGGATACGCAACCAACTCACATGAAAATCTGGAGAGGAATACCACAGCACACAAAAAGGGAACATTATCACATAATATTTCGTCTCTGCTTAAGAATTCCTCAGATGAATAAAAGAGAAGTACTCATCTCTAGAACAGACAAAATATTGTGTCGATGTCTTCTTTTTGTGTGTAGTGTCACTCCACACCAGAACTTAAAGTGAGTTAGCTATGCTTCACTCCTTTCTAAACAAGCAGCCTTTGTAAAAGTAGTTTCATTATTTAAGTAATAAACAGACTTACATTTTCAAGTTGTCTTAGGTTAGTTTCCTTGTCTCTTTGGGTGTTTTGTTTCCCAGCTGCACTGGAGTAATCGTCCTGGCTTGCCTAACTAGTATAAGGGTCTTAGATGGTGCCTTAACCTGACAAACTGTATATGCCAATCTATAGTATCTTAAAATACCAAATGTAGGTACCATGGGCAGTGTAATCAGGTTAAAGGGTGAGACATCCTAGATATCCAGAGCTCAGAGGAAATAATTATCTTTTTTACAGAAACAAGACAAAATGACAATGTCGTACCTTTCCCATCCCTGCAAATCCTCTCCTTCCAAAAGACACATTATATCCCAAGGAAGCGAGTCATGCCTAGCCTGCACTGCTGAAGCCTTTGATTCTTCAATTCCAACATTTAAGTTAGGTAACATCTAGGAGTTAACTATTTATGAGACCTTTCGCAAATTTAAATAGTAAATATAAGTTCATACTTTTAACTCTGTGTTTATGCCTGAAGGTTTGGAAACAATATTATCTCTCATACATGAGGCAGACTAAACAAAGGTTCCAGTATCTTGTTTAAAATGTTTCAATACTTATCAGGCCAATTATAATTTATATAATTACAAAATACTGCATAGCCAACTAAATTATCTTTTTCTTTTTTCTTTTGTTCTTCCTTTTTTCTTCCTATCACTAAGATTATAATGTTTTCAATGGTTTTCTGATATTGTTGCACTGTTAGTGTTATTTTGTATCTTTGAATTGACCACTTCCAATCAACTCTTTGATGTTAGCTCAATTCATGACTTGGTCAGCTCAATTTGTGACTTTGTCCCCAGGTGCTGTTTCGTCTCAACATGTTGGTTGTGGTGCTGTGTCTCTGTATGAACCGACCGTACCAGTTCTACCAGTTTGTTCCGGTCGTGTCGTTCTGGTTCACTCTGCTCTACCTGGTGCTGGTCGCTCCGCCCAGAGTCACGCAGGCCTCGTGTGAACACAACCCCCTCCACTACCTCTACCTTGTGCTCAAGTTTGTCGGCCTCTTCAGCTTCATTATCATGCTTTACATGAGTGAGGTAAGTGAGTGAACTGATGTTTAATTTTGTCTTGAATTTTGAAAGTGGCTCACACAAAAAAGTTGAAATGTATGTCTTTTGATATCAGGTTATTTTTGCTGGTTTTTACACACAAAAATATGTTTTCTTATGTTAAGTCTTTGTATGAAAATTGAAGATTAGTAAGTGTTTTTGTTATGAAATAACCCAGATAATAAGCAAACAGATAAATTTGAATAATGAATTTTTTTGCAGTAGAATATATACAAAGTTGAGGATTGGCAATATTTCATTCATGACTGTATCATCGTAGAAACATGTGATTTAATTGTTCTATTTATCGACTTCAGTTTCATAGCATTCTTCAGATGAGTCAAGTTTTATGATTGTTCAGGATCTTGATGCAGTAAAAGTTACAGCTCTAAAACATGAAAATTAACGAGCCAGTGTTTTTTGTTTTCGGGGGGGGGGGGGGGAGACCCCAGGCTGATTAGGAGTTTGTTAGCTAGCTTACATGACAGGAACACAAAAAGAAATGTACGTAGATATTACGCTATTTTGTCCCTCTTTGTGACCACTGTTGAGAAAGACACTATTCATGGGTGTATATCTCTGCAAATGTTCTCTCATTGATGTATTGCTTGAATTTCTATTCGCAGGTGTTCTTCGACAAAGTGTTTGTGACGCGGCCATGGAAGGCTCTGTTTGTGACGACTGACGATGACATCCACGAGTGGTGGTTCCGGTGGAAGCTCGACAGATACAGGTACAAGGCATCAGTCAGATTAAGAAATAAGTATTCTTTTACTTAATTCTTGAGCATTGAACTAAAGTAAATAATGTCTGACAGCTTTGACAATGAAGTAGGCTACAGTTCAAGATATAACGCACCATTTATTATGAGATGTTAACAAAGGAATAAATATTCAACATTTGGTTTTGGTATTAATTGATCATAATTGTTTGGCCATGGGGAAAATCGAAGAAAGTCCCTGAATGTTAATTGAAACATTAATCACACATTTATTTTACAAGACCCACAGTTATGAGACACGCTTGACTTACTCTGCTGGGCTCTATATTGCACAGCTGGGTTGTGCACTGTCTTAAAAGTACTCCCATGGGGTTCTAAGAGATTCAGGAGCTTTCAGGATAGTCTGCCATGCTCCCTTTTCACTCAGGGCGAGTTTGACACCCTAGAGTACTTACCTCTTACCTGTTCCTGTTTCTCAGTGGTGTGAGTGAATATTCTCGACAAAATTTAGCCTAATGTTTGTCAAAGCCTGTAGCAGTTGAACGGCTTGTTGCAGCACCTCGTATGGGGCGGTGTTCGCCATGGTGCTGCTGGTGGCCCAGAGTCTTGGCCTGGTGGACGACAACAACCACAGCAACCTGTTCACCTCCCGCGTCGCCCTCTGCTCCGTCTTCCTGGCCTTCGTCGGCCTCGGCTGCTCCACAACCTTTGCCCTGCTCTGCCAGTCCGCCGCCGAGTGCAACGAGGTGCATTCCTACACCGTCGTCATTCCTGTAAGTCTCTCCTACACTGTCGTCATTCCTCTAAGTCAAGAATGACAATTCCTGCAGATATCGTCATCATTCCTGTTTATCTCTCCTAGAATTAAGTCATTCCTGTACATACCTCCTAAATTTTAGTCATTCCTGTTCATCTCTCCTAGACTGTTGTCATTCCTGTACATCCCTCCTACATTGTCTTAACACCAAATTTCAAAAACTAGGTATAAGACTTACCAAGTTGGCGAATGGAAGATATGATTCCCTTGATCAAAGGTACTCTTAAGAAATAGTTTTATAAAAAATTACCTGTTAATTTAGTTAATAATAATTAGGCCTAGTTAAAAATTATTATTAACTAGTAGTTATACCCGCGGCTCCACCCGCTGAAAGGATAACAAATGTTTCTTGTTTTAACAAAAAAAAAAATCTAATTTTTCAGTTTAGCCTTAATTATACTGAAATTTCCTAGTAAATCTATAATTTAACCTATAAAATTGGGTTTCTAATAGTTTAAACACCAAAGTATCCACTTCAGGGGTTTGAACTCAGAACTTTCCAATGAACTTTGCAATCACTGCGTTACCCCTTAAAATCTGTTTTTAATTCTGAAAAACCCGGAATGATATATGTCCATGCAGAGTTTCAAGATTCTAGTTTGAATACTTCGATTGATCCATAAAACGCGAGTAGCCTATGTAAGTAGTATTTGACATATATATGTAATATAAGATAACTGTAGTCGTTTTGTACATTTTATTCTTTTGGAAAAAGGAATTTCAATTTTTTTCTCTGTAAAATATTCTAGAGACCTTCAATTAATATTTTATTATCATGACTCTAAACACTAAAAAAGCCCGCCATTTTAAATTTTAGAATTTACCTTATTTTAGCCTTTCCGGAGAAAACATTTTTAAAATCCTTCATTAGTATGCATCTAGAGCCTAAAAAAATATTTGAGCCAAGATTCATGGTCCAAAGCCCTACATTGTTTTAGAAAATAAGCTTTGAAAACTAAAATTGACCGCCATTTTGAATTTTATAATATACCTTATTTTAGCCTTTTGAGAGAATATAATTTAAAATCCGTTCTTAGTACGCATTTGGAGCCTATAATGATTTATTGTGCCAAGTTTCATGGCCCAAAGCCCTACAGTTTTTGAGAAACTGTGATCTGTGAGTCAGTCAGTCAGTCAATCAACCGTTTTGAGTTTTTATATATATAGATTAAATTGAGGCTTTACCTTACAGAATTCTAAATTTTCAATGTTGATTTTCAAGGAAATGTTAACATAATGAAGTTTCCATGGTTATTTAAAGTAAATTAAATCTATTTCTAGAAAGCAAAATACTTAAAAACAACTACATGAATCCTAAAAATATATTTTCACAAGCCAGTAATTTGTCTGTTATATATTTTTAAAACTAAAAATTAAACTTTTACAACCAGGAAATTAAAATTTTTTTATTGATTTTACATAATAGCTATGTATTTATTAAGTGCAAAAAGTGGGGTCTTCCTTGCTTGAGCAGAACAGTTACTGCAAGACACCTAGTAGAGTGCGTTAATTGTAATAAATGCAAGCAAGAGACTTTACATGCAAAAGACATACAACAGTTTTCCTACAACTGCAGTTTTGGAGTCCCAAACAATTAATACAATTAATTACAGTTGCTCAAACCCATTGTATACAGGAGTGCGTAGAGTATCAAAGTAGTTTTTTGTGGCAGTGAGCTGGTGAGCGTAAAAGTAAACAGCGTAAAATACTTTTTTTGCTCACTCCTCAGTAAACAGCTGTTTCACAATTAGTTTTAAGTGTGTAGACTGACATGTTACTCATAGTTGTAGGAAAATATGTTATGTAAACAAATGACCCTTCCCTCCGCAGATCGTGAGCTACATCTTCCTGCGCAATGTGTCGGGCATCCTGCGCACGCGCTACTCCAGCTTCTTCGCCTGGTTCGGCCGGCTGTCGCTGGAGCTGATGGTGACTCCTGGTCACGTGTGGCTGGCTGCGGACAACCACGGGGTCCTGGTGCTGCTGCCAGGCTATCCCGTGCTGAACGTGCTGCTCAGCTGCTACATCATGGTCTGCGTCACGCATGAGGTGTGTTGTTGATTGTGCTTTACTATGTCTCATTATAAGTTTTTTTGTCATTAATCTTTGGTCGGATGGAAAGGCAGAGGCCAAGCGGTCTGTAGAGTATTGAGTCATCACCCAGGTGGTCTTGGTTGAATTACCTAGAGTAAAGGTTGAACTGCACTCCCATGGTTTATAATTTGAAAGCCACGCAAAGCTGTTGATCCATTTGTACACTAAGAAAATGGAAGCTTTTAGACCTAACACAGAATGGATTCAGGTCAGAGAAGTGGCGTGGATTAGGCGCAGAGATTTTATGTCTCCATCCCTCCTTTGTTAACAAATTGCCCAATGTACACACAAGTGATGTGCCTTTCCGCCACTGCCACGTCCCTTCCCCATCCCTCGTAGCTTTTCAGAAGTGGCTTGTCTGTAGTTTGACTGTTGTCTTGACAACAAAATATTGTTAATCGGTTGCTTTTAAATGTTATTTTGTTTTATTTTGTTGGCTTCCTTATGTTTCCTGTTGTAACTGTGCAATATTGAGAGGAAGTTGTACAGTTACCACGATTGTGTGATAACAGTCATGCCGATTAGCAACTGATGAGCACAGTAACTAACAGGCTGGGCAGAAAAGAGCAGGAAAATCGGGTGACCCCTTGGTCCTTGAAACTGTTGACAATAGGTTTCACTTCCCATTATCTGAGTTCTCTATAAGACCAAGAGAACTTTTCTCGCCACCATCCTGTCTCTTCTTTGAGCATTGCAGATATCATGTCCGTGCCACCATTGCTGACCTCTGTCCATTCATAGTGAACTGTGTTGGTTATGGTTATGACCCAGTAAGGCTCACATATAAGTATCGGTTTGGGGATAGTAAACACTCCAGATTATACATGAGCTATTGGTATACTTTGATGATTCAGTCTGTTGACAACTAAAAGCGAATGTGTTAAAAGCCATATAATTTATTTACTGATGTATTTAATCTACAAACGACCCCAGTTCATAAATGTTTCTCTTGTGGGGTCTCATTATTGTCCCATCTGTCCCCAGCTCCACGCGATCACTCGTCGCTTGCTGCCGTTCGCTGTGCCCAGTGACTGGCGCCTGGTTCTGCGCAATGTCGGACTGTTCCTCATGGTCCTGATACCCATCGGGATACACGACGGCATGTTCTAGTCAACCTTGCAGTGACACACAGGTAGTTAACTTGACATAACCAAACCTTGACATAACCTCTTTGTCCTACATGAGTTATATGGCACATTTCTGTTGCCAAAGTAAAAGCCGATTTACTGTGGAGGGGTTTACAGAATATTCTATATTTCTTCTGATTCAGACTGAATTTGAAGCCTGGTTTCCACATCGGTCAGACAGTAGGATATTTTTAAAAAATAATAAAAATAAATATATATCCTTAGGCAAAAGTTTTTTCTTCTCTTTTGTCTAATGGTGTTACTGTGTATTGGTTGACATGGAAACCAGGCGTAAATGATTTAACACCTGTGAACCTCTCCCCTTTTTCCTGGGAAAATGAAAAACTGGCAAAAGCCTAAAAGTAAATTTTTTGATATTGTATCTTATACTAGTTTCAGTGATATGAAGACTGCTTTTTGATCTGTAAAATATGAAAAATGGCAAAATATTTATGACCATTGATATAACAGAGAGAGGGTTAATTGTAAGTGGCTAATTCCACCAAACTTTGATTACAGTGAATCCTTTACAGTAAAGTCTCCCAAACTCAACAGCCTGAATAGCTCAGCTATTCTGACAGAGAAAATAACTTGTTTTTATGTGCAGGACAATGTGGTTTTTTATGTATAGTGTTGACTTTTTATACCAATTATTAAGATTATAAAATAAGAATATCTCACTTTTGGCTGTTATTTTTTATAAGTAACTTCTCACGACTCCACATCCTGCAAGTTTACAGTACACGGAGTTTTCAAAGCGTTGTTAAAAAACACAATTGAAATTTGTTTTAAATATATTTGTAATTTGTTTACCTGTTAACCGAATAAATTGATTAATGTTATTCGAGCCCTCCTTCAAATTCAAGGCCACTCCTACTAAATTTAAATTATAACCTCCAATTTACATTGAATCAGTAATAACACTTAAGGACTAAATAATTAGTAAATTTTTTTTTTTATTTCAGGTGGCTGCAGTTGTAGAAATCCAGACCAAAACTCAGAGCCAGGTAGAGGAGACTTTGCTTTGTAAGAGATCTTGTGTCATCCGAGCCGGGCTGCTCTGTATAGATCGCCTCAAACATCTTGGCCCCAGCTGTCTTTAGGCCCGATGCTAAAATAAACAGCAGCTTTATGGGCGTACTGGGCCATGACAGTTGATGACAACGTGTAAACTGATTTCTTGTCTGCAGTTTTACAAGCTTTCTGACATCTGAGAACCCAACTGGATTACTCTTTGCTTAGGAAATTTTCTATAACTGTTTCATAGTGTATCTACAACCAAAGATTAATGTCCAAGCCATACTTCAGGTCTTTTGCTCTTTTGTTTTGGAGATTAGACCGTGGAACTCAGCGGCAGAAGTCTCTTTAGTTTTGTCGAGCTTTTGACTGATTCAACAACGGATTAGATTTAACCCTTTAACTTTAACCTATTTTGACAATTTTTTCTAATGTCAACCACCGCAGAAGACAACTTTTGTAAAGCCAGCTTGCTTAATCTACTACTACTATTATAAATGTTTTCTCAATGAACTACTTCTGCACTTGAAGAAACTGATGACAACCCCGAGGTAACAGAATTCCATCGATCAAAACACAGCACTTTGTTTTGAAAAATATTTCTTTCAGAACAACTTTTTTCTTCAATTGAGTCTAGATGAACTTAGTTTTAATGTTCGGCTCAATAAGTAGAACAATAACCAATGAACACTTACTAAAAAGTGGGATGTTTTTCATTTATAAGTCATGATGGGTATTTGGTGATTGAACTTAATGATGTGATTTTTAGAACAAGTTTTTAAAACTAAATTGTCTGGGATATAAGTTGGAGCTCCTCTTAGAAATAATTTTTAGGGCTTGAAAGCCAAGATGAATAATTAGAGAGGTTTATGAATTGTACTGAAGACGAATAACGTTGTAATTTCAGTGTTTGGACTTCTTAAGTTTTTACCTTCTCATTGTTATAAAATGTATGTGCGGAGATGAACATTAACTATAATAATAGATTTTTGTCAAAGAAGGATTTGTAATATCACCATTGGCATGAATGCATTCATTTTCATGATAAAAACAAGTATGGGACCTTATTCATTGGATTAAATATCAAACTAGCTTTACTACCTGTTCTTCACACAGTTAGATAAATAACTGAAAATGTAATAATTGTTCAAAATATATATTTTAAAGCCTGCAAGGCAAAGCTCAAGAAAATTTTTTGGCATTGACAGAATTATGTTGCACCAGTTCAAGATTTATCTTTTTTTACTGTAGTAAAATTTATCATTTGTTTATCATTTATCTTTTTTTTTACTGTAAAATTTCAGCCCATTCGGTCCGGTGGTTTTGCTTTCACCCCTAACAACAAACAGACAGAAACCTCCCTTTCAACAATTTTGAAGTGCTTGGACAAGCAAGATTTCCTTTAAAGTAATAAAATAGAACTTTGATTTGAATTTATAAACGACTTTGTCATAGCCATACATTAGATTCTGATCAATTGAGGGTAGTGTTAGAAGAATCTACATTAAAAATGTTAATTTAGGTGCTCAAACAATTAAAATCACAGTAACGCAAACAAAATCAAATCTAAAGAATAAAATTAGCTGCTAAAGCAAGTGTGAACAAATTTCTTTTTCACATTCCAATAACCTTCTTGCACTTCCAAGCTTAAAGCTTAGTAAGTTTTAGATGGCAGCTTTGTGCTTAAAGCAAGCAAGCTTAGTTTCTGCTAAGCTTCTGTGTGATCGTAACAAGTCTGATTGTTATTTAAATATTGTAAAGCCCTAGGTATAGTTATTAAGTTTTTTAATGATCAAATATATTGTGATACAATTTAAAGTAAGTAGTTATACTGTAGAGTCCTGCTGTTCAGGAATAATTAGGATTGAGCCGCTGAATGGGATTAGCGGTAAGTTTGGAATAGTTGAATATTGAATCAAAATAATGGATTTTGAGGGTACCAAAAAGCAGTCGACACAGAAGATAAATAAATACTGGATTCTTCAAAATTATATTGCAGATTTCATATTCTTATAACAGACAAACTTTAATACAGTAGAGTCCCGCAAACCCGGACTTCGACAACCCGGAATTCTGGATATCTCGGAAAGCCTACCAGAGCAATAAAGTGCATTGAGATTCAAGGCCAGAGCACGGTGTGACACATTTAAAACGGTTTTAGTTTTTCTTTAAATTTTTTTGTAGCTAATATAGTTTTTATATTTTTTACTATGCAATAAATAAATGATTTGTTATAGAAAGAACAAAATCAATTGTTATTTTTTCTTATTTTACTCATTTCCCGATAACTCGGAATTTTCACAAACCCGGACACCGTTCGGTCCACATTAGTCCGGGTTTGTGAGACTCTACTGTAATATTTTGTATATAAAAATACAAATAACTAGAGGAATGTTTCAAGCTTATTTTACTGTGGATTAATTCTTTTGGCATGCAACCTATGTGTAGCAATAGGTCAGTGTCTGGAGTCATGGATTCCACAGCTAAAGTTGTAAATTAAAACAGGCAATCAGCTGATACGACAATGAAACTTCATTCTTTGCTTTATTCAATGCCATGTAAATCATACTTGATTAATGAACATGTTTCACGTAAAATACAAGGTGAAATTTGCTCTTTCATTTTCCAAACAGCCTGTTTAGTGACTGCCATTTCCAGCTACTATCTAGCTTAGCGATTGTCAATTCTGACTGACTGAGTTCAAGTATCACTTATTGTAATTTTCGATTTTGCGCTGTGATCTCATTTCACACGACATGCTTTGTGATCGACTTTTTACATTCAGGCCTTGGTTATGCATTGTGATCACAAATAACACTAGGGCTTTGTGGTTGTCACTAAAAAATTATATTTTTATTAAAAAAGGTGTTTGGAATAGCAGGACTCTACTTAATATACAAAGGTTAGTGTTACTTATTTGTACATCTTATAAAATATTAATTTGTACTATATTAATGTATTGTGGTGTTTAAATTTTATTTTCACTGAGAATTTATTTGTGAATATATAATATATAATAAATGGATTGTTTATTGCTCTTAACCACTGTTTATTTATTTAAAGTTGTTTGCCTTTTCCCTTTTACTTTTAAAATATTTTATGGTTTAACATGACCCTTCCAAGGCTAAATTAAACTTTGGGCTGGGGCTTATTTATTGGAAGCTGAAATTCATAACAAAGATTATATATAGTATGTATTTTATTTATTTGAAATAATTTATTGGTTTTGATAAACAATAATTCTGAAATAATTTGTTTATAAGAGATTAGATAAAACTGAAAAAAGAATTAATAGTGAGTGTGGTGAACCTTGTTTAGTTTGCTACAGCCAAGTCCAGCTGGTTCATTCACTATTCAGGCATGACTCAGACTTGTCCAGAATCGCTCTGTTTCACAAGACGTTATCAGTACCCATAATCCCAAGTCCACTCAGGGCAGTAGGACGAGTCACCAGCTTTCAGGTACAACTAACTTCAAAATTTTTGTCCTAATATTTCTTACCTATTTATTTAATTATGAACTATGAATTTGTGATTTGTCTCTAAATATCTACAGAATAGATTTGTAAACTACAAGTCATTTAATTTGACTTTTTTAAACTAAACGTTTTGGACCAATCTGTTCAATCATGAATATTTTCATTGGGTTTGATAATATTTTATGATTGTAACAATCCTACTTGTTGCTTGAGACAAATTTTTCATGTTTAAAAAATTATGTTCACTGACTAGCCTACATAAACAATTCAGAAAATTAAACTAAACCAATCATAAATAATAACATGATGATGTACAAACAGTAAGTCAACGACTTTGAACTTGATAACATGTAAGGACAAAGATTCAAAGCCGTAGCGAGGAATGTTTTTTGGGGGATTTTCATCGCGGTTACAGGAAGTGAAAAAATAACTTTCTAACCTTTCATTTTAACGCATTTCTTACATTTTTCGTGGAGGGGGGGTTTGACCCCTGACCCCCCTCCCGTATTGGCTACGGCCATGCAGTGATCAAAACTAACCCTGAATTCCTGAGAACAAGTGACTAACAAGTAATGTATTGTGATACATGTCTATAATTCTCTAGAGACTGATACCACTGACTACAGCATAAATAATTTATTTATACTTTTTTTATTTAAAGTCAGTGCTGATACATTGTTAAATCAAGTAGGTGAAATCAAAGCACTCTCATATTAAGTCGTATATACAATTCATTACATTTGAATTCAAATCTGTTTCATAGTTCCAGACAATTTTATTGAGTCCTATTTACAAAAATCTTCAATGGATGAGCCAGTCAAATGTGCTGAAAACTGTCAACACCAGGCAAGGTAAGAGGTTAAGAAGTATTTTTTATCAAAATACATGCTATCCCACATGCTACGTTAAGACAATTGTGAAATTTTATTTTACTCCTTGAAATGAGTGAGTAAAGTAATACTTTGTCCCTACCCAGTAAAGTAAAGTAATATAATAAAAATGTCTATCCATCTTTTGGCACAGCGGGAGGTAAGGCATGTTTTTGTGGCGTAATAAAATTGAAAAAAATATTATTGGGCATCTACCCACCTCTATGGATCAAAATACACCCTACATACAGCGATGAATTTCTGGTAGCATTATCTTTTCAAACATGAAACACACATGGATACAGTAAAATATCACAAAAACGCATTTAGTGTGCATTTAGTTTACACTTGACGTTTCAGGAAACAGACATAAAACCAATAGATTGCTGAAGCCTTGACACCTTATATTATAAAATTAAAACTCACCAGGTAGTATAGCCTGTAGATGTCAAATATCTTTTTATTACAAGAGACCGGTTTCGATTCTATGACGAATCATCTTCAGTCCTGTAATTATCTAATTATTAACTTGAGCACATTTCCATGATTGTCGGGATTTAAAAAAACGTTTTTACTTCACTACACAAACAAACACATATATATACATTTTTCCACCATGTTAACAGTCGATGTGTACACATTTTAACCTCAAATTGTCCATACAGTATGGATCCTGTAGATCTACAGGATCCATACTGTATGGACAATTTGGACATACTGTATGGACAAAATCCATACTGTATGGATCCATACAGTATGGATCCACAAAATCCTGTAGATCCATACTGTATGGACAATTTGAGGTTAAAATGTGTACACATCGACTGTTAACATGGTGGAAAAATGTATATATATGTGTTTGTTTGTGTAGTGAAGTAAAAACGTTTTTTTTAAATCCCGACAATCATGGAAATGTGCTCAAGTTAATAATTAGATAATTACAGGACTGAAGATGATTCGTCATAGAATCGAAACCGGTCTCTTGTAATAAAAAGATATTTGACATCTACAGGCTATACTACCAAATTTGGTGAGTTTTAATTTTATAAGACATAAAACGTTCCCGTTATCAAGTGAGTCCTTGAAAATGATTATTAATGTAACTGTAACTGATAACCTGAGCATGGCTGATCAGGGCCGGCGACAGGTAGGGGGCAGGGGGGCAAATGCATAGGGGCCCAGGCTCGCAGGGGGCCCAGAATCACCAAAAAAGGGCCCCGAACAGCTGAAAAAAGGCCCAAAAGCTCACAAAACAAGAAAAAAAAGTTTGTCAGTCGTCAGGCCTGTGGCTGATTATTCATGCAACTAGTGGATCCGAGCGCACGGAATCGTGCGCTACTCTAGCAGAGCGATAATTCAAATGGCGACAAATTTAAAACACAATCATGCTAACACGATCCGTCTTGAGGGTTATGTTTACACCAATTAAAAAATAACAGCAATTAAATTATCCAGCTGATCAAAATGTAAAAAATTATGTTCTTCATAAGGATAACATGGGAACTTTAAAAGCCAATGGGGCAGAGCCCAAGGGACTTTTTCAAAAATGTAAGGCCAGTTTGCAAATCTACGCGACACGCTCTTTCCAATGAGCCGTCAATGATCAAAATCGGTTAAGAAATGACGGAGGAGTTCATAAGACAAATTTCGTGTTGGCGTATTAATTATATAGATGTGTATTTTGATTTGGGAGAATTTGTATAGGTGGGGGGGAAATTTTTGTGGGTATTACAGGAATAAACTGAATAGATAGAGAGCAATGTCTTGAGAGACAGTTTTGCATTTTATTCCTTAGAATCGTGATGGAATCCTATTACTTTAAATGAGCAATTAATTCTTGTAAATCCTATCTCGAAAACAGCTCTAACGATTTTAATAAAATTTTGCATATTGGTGTAGTTTTTGTTTTTAAGTTCACCTACGCAGTCCAGTTTCATGTAGAAACGCAAAAATTTTAGAAAAATGAAATTTAAAGTTGAAAAATTTTAACAATGGGTTATATGAGTGGCTGGTTACAGAATAACAACAAAAACAAACAAAAGTTAACAAATAAATCATGCAGCTGTTCATAAACAAGTCAACTAAAACTTTTAGGTCTACTATAGCACGTGACAAGTATAGTGAAGTAAAACTGAGATAATACAACTGAGTACAACATATTGCTCAAGGTGTATATTCAAATGATATTTAATTTAAAAATTCAAACAGGCAAAAACTGTGTTTTTGGTTAATCAGAAATAATGACACAGCATCAACATGCATTTTTTTCATAAAGGTGTTTTGATGCTTTAAATTTAATTTATATCAGTTTAGTGTTTTTTTTAAATCTGCAAATACGATTCATGTAATAGAGATATAAACAAATTCCTTCAAACCAAAATTATTTAAGGTTGCCAAGGCAAAAAAACTGCATTATTTAACTCAATCCACCTATTTTTTGCTGCAAAATTTAGATGCTTAGAAAATTAATTTTCTATTATTTGTGAAGTAATATCGTATAATTTGAATTTTCTGTGAGATAGTAATCAATTGACGAATAGCAGTGTTGAGCAATATGAACACACCAACGTGCGTCAAACGCTTGGTCACTGAAACAAGCAATGAAAGCATCAATTAGAAAAGACCAAAAGAATTGAATAATTGAACAAAATGGAAAATCTCAGTAGATCAAACCACAAAGTCAATAATTGTCTTTGTGGAGAGCAATATGAACTTGTATGTTTGAAAATATTATTACTGTTTTCACCCGAGCGAAGGTCGGTCCCCAGATATTTGAACACCTTAAATCTGAATACACCTCCAAAGGTGAGGTCTTCTTTTCTTCCCCTACCATTGAAAATTTGGATACAGTACATGTTAGGTATATTTAATGTGTTATAATTGTGAAGATTTTAGTGTTTTTGTTTTGTTTTGTTTTGTTTTTTCTTAGTGCAGTGTAATTTTACAACAGAGATACAATTCACTTCCATGGTTACCTATTATACTTTATTCAGCGAGTGTGTAAAGTGAAGCCCTTCCCCTTAAATGACATTTGTATAGAAAAGAACCAATCAGAGAAGAGGCTGTCCATACACTCATCCTTCACTCATATTCAGGGTAACGTCCTCCATGAGGTACCTGTCTTATTAAAGTGATTAAGTGATTAAGTGATGTTCCCAGGGATGGTTCACAGCATAGCCATCTCTAGTAACAAGGCCGTGGCGCTTTTAAGGCAGCGGCCTTATTACTAGAAATGGCCATGTTCACAGTCATTCCCCTTTGTGATTTCAAATGAAAATATACTATGATATGAAGAATAAATAAAGCATGCGTAGATGCAGGGCCGTACTCAGACCGGTATAGCCGGTACAATTTTACCGGGGCCCGGGGTCAAGGGGGGGCTCGGGCCAGGTCGTAGGGGGGCCCGGGGGGCCAGAATCCCCCTCCGAAATAGTGGAAAGCCCCCGACAAGGGCCGGGAGCAGACAAAAAGGGCCCGTAACGGCAACGGAGGGACCAAAATCGACACGTGTGAGTAAAAAAAAAAAAGAAAAATAAGGTCACCACTTTTGGCGAGCCGGAAATCAACTACGGTTTTGAGTGGAACGGGTGCAGTACCTGGACATGGGGGCCCCGCTTAATATCTTCACCGGGGCCCGCCAAAGCTGGGTACAGCCCTGCGTAGATGCATTAATTTGTCTTATAAACTATTTATTTGCTTATTGTAAAGCTAACGTGCACTTTACGTTCACTGCAAACAAACATAACAATAATTTGCTTTGTCAACCGACATTCATTTCCAGCTCCAGATTTTACTAAAGCTCTTTGGAGTTCTGTAGAAATAACATCAGGTACTCATGTGACACAGCCTGCCAACATTACAGCTGATGCAGGAGGCGGGTCTTCACTTTACACTCTCACTGAATGAAGTATACAATATTTACATGAAATTAAATTGTATGGCCAATATGAAAATTTTAACTCCCAAATAGTGGAGAATTTTCTCATTTAAGCTGATAAAAAGAATTATACCAGTCTGAAAAATGTTTTTACCTAAAGAGAGGGTGTTATTTAAAAACTTCATGAAAAAAGATCATTAATTGCTAGGAATTTCATGTCTTACTAGTTGACTATTGAAACATGCTATGAAATTGTAAAAGCACCATTGTAAGGAACCATGGAAACTTCAACTAAGACTTGAAAAAACCTAAACATTTGGTGAACAGTGAAGAATATCGACAACTGGATAAAACCATTAAAAAATACAGAATAAGGTTAAATTTTCATTTCCTAATGAAAAGGAACTGCTTTTAAGTAAGAAGTGTTTTTTCTACCTGTGTAATGTTTTCTATTCCTAATATTTGTTGATTATTTTAGAAACTTGACAGAAGATAAATCTGGAAGTGAGCTGATCAGTGATTGCAAGGTAGGTGATTTGCGTATTGTAATTCAACTTTTATTATTAAGGAAATTCATATAGAAGCACTTATTAACTTTTCCACCACCTAGCTGAACTATGAGTCATCTTGATAATCCAAAGTGATTGGGACCGGACCGTTTTTAGATTAACAAAGATTTCTGATGAAGTAAATTCTATATAATTAATACGCCAACACGAAATTTGTCTTATGAACTCCTCCGTCATTTCTTAACCGATTTTGATCATTGACGGCTCATTGGAAAGAGCGTGTCGCGTAGATTTGCAAACTGGCCTTACATTTTTGAAAAAGTCCCTTGGGCTCTGCCCCATTGGCTTTTAAAGTTCCCATGTTATCCTTATGAAGAACATAACTGTTTACATTTTGATCAGCTGGATAATTTAATTGCTGTTATTTTTTAATTTGTGTAAACATAACCCTCAAGACGGATCACGTTAGCATGATTGTGTTTTAAATTTGTCGCCATTTGAATTATCGCTCTGCTAGAGTAGCGCACGATTCCGTGCGCTCGGATCCACTAGTAATTACTAAATTACACTAGTTAAATACAATGTGTAACTGACATAAACTAAGTCACTGCCACAGTTGACCAACAATCGGAAATATAAGTGATGGAATTTAATGCCTAATGACTTATTTTGCAGTTTATTATCCCCGAGATTGCTAGACACCCACAATCGTCTTATGCCGCCATTTATTTACAATTGAATTTTCAGCTGTTTTATGTATTTTACAAAATTACTTTTTACCAACTATTTTTAAAAGATTAAATCCTTATCGCTTTTCCAAACAGAAATTTAGATTACCAAATTTGGGATTATCAGGTCTTCTCTATAAAAACTTATTATTTTTTAAGTTTTAGTTTGACATCTCTCCCTCTTAAATTTTAATTTCAATCACATGTTTTCCATTCACATTCACATAATAAAATAAATGCTTATCTGTTTGCTATTTTTGTTCCTTACACTGTTAGCCCGTTTCTAAAAAAGTTTAGCTCGGTCAGAAAGACCTAGCTGTTGAGGGAAACCATGTGATTGAGTGAGGGGAATATATCTCCCCTCTCTTGCAGGACTTTGCCCCTTATGGTAAGTAAAAATCTATCAAATTATTACCACCAACAGGTTAACAAAGGGTATGTTTTATTTACAAATCGAAAGTCTCAATCAGTAAAGAATTCCTAGTTAACTTTTTGTCTGTTGTTTGTTGTATTTGTCGCAGACTGAGACCCAGCGAGGTCGTGAACAGTCCAGTTCGTCCGAGTCTGACTGGGAGACCACCACGGACACTTCCGTCCATTCCTTCCCCTCTGACAACGACACCCAAGAGGTGAGGGGCAGACAAAACATTACTGAGAGATAACTCGTTTAAAAATATTGCTTTAGAAGTAGACCTGAATGAGTATCCTAGAAAATAGAGTACGGTATGTGAAGGATTTGTTCTGCCATTAAATATCGCCTAGTTTATACTGAGAAGTTTTGGAATAGTAATCTTTATTTGAGTGTAGGGCAGATAATTCGTTATTTCCTTTCCTATTCCTTAAAATCCTTTCTTCTCCTGGCAGTGCAATTTTTAACTTGAAAAACAAACAAGGTGAAAGAGAAGAAACTTAGAACAACTGTTTCTTCTGTGCAGTGCTCTACCAACTCTATAGACAATTCTTCCTGTTTGTCACCATATGAAACTATGTAGCGCTACATGCAGGATATGAAAACATGCGGCTTGGTAACTTATGGCTCTCGTCCAAGAAAAGCCCAAGAAGCTCTGCTTTCAAGAGCTAGTCTCACATCACAGTCCCCACAATGAAATAGCCACAGTAAAAACTATAATATTGAAAAATTAAAATACCAGTATTTTGCTTTTTCAACCCTTTAGCGTCTTTTGGCAACACCATGTTTCTGTCGATTTTTCTCTAAAATTATTTTGTTTGGACCTCAAAAGCCCACAGTTGCCTTTTGTCAATACCCTTTAGTTCAGAAAACGGCCACTAGATGGGAGTTTAGTCCAGTTGTCTTTGCATTAGAGAATTTTCATTAGAGCGACCACATGGTTTGGAGTTTAGTGGTAAGTTGTGCTTTTTCAAGCGATCTTTTACTATAGTTCTAGACATTTCGTATTGTGGGAAAAAATATCTTATCAATCCTCAGTTATTCTAGTTTATGTTTCTAATAAGGTTTAGTAATTTAAGCGTGTATTTCCATAATTTACATGAGAAAATCGCCATGTTGCCAAAAAGCAACTATGGGCGGATGTGACATTAAATTTCACTAGTTTAATTCAGTTTCTCCATATAACCCCATGCTAATATTAAATTCATTTATAGCTAATATTTTGTGTTAATTATATGTTTTTTGGCCATTTTGTATAGGACATGATTTAAACTTCACAATAGACCAAGAATATTTGGACGAAAAGGAAATAGAACGGTTTTTATTAATACCTGATGACACTGTGTCCTAAGTGGGGGACATAGGGGACATTGGCATTAGGGTCTAGCCTCATGTAACTTGAACATCCGTTCCCTGAACACTGGATTCGATGAAATGTGTTCACTACTAAGGGATTATGATATCGACGTCTTTGGAGTTACTGAGACTTGGCTTCTTCCTGGCACACCTTCAGACAGCTTTCGAATACAAGGGTATTCAGTGCTTCGTTGTGACCGCCATCAAAATTCATTAACTCCATCAGTTGAGGAAGTTGGAGGTGGTGTGATTATTTATGTCAGAGATGGCATACTATACGAGGAGCATACTCTTTCTGAGGAGTTACCCCCTGGTTTGGAGTCTCTTTGTATTGTTCTGAAAGCAAAGGGTGTTAGGCTTGGCATTTGTGTGGGCTACAGGCCGTCTTATGTGAGGTATACCCACCTTTCAACTTTGTTTCATTCCCTTTTTGTTGACCTGGCAGCTGAAGTAAACTCAGTGATATATCTAGGAGACAACAATATTGACTTGATGAACAATGTGTGTAATGAGACTAAGTACCTAAGCCGCCTCTTAAAAGAAACCAATACTATTCAATTAATAGATAAGCCAACTAGAGTGACAGCAAACTCGGCCACCTTGTTAGACCACATTATAGTGGACAAGGGAGTCGAGATCAAGAGGAACGGCATAATAGACACAGCAAGCATTGAAGATCACAGGGGTGTGAAAATTACGGATCATAAGCTTGTTTATTGTGAGATCGCCTGTCAGAAAGACAAAAAGAAAGCCAAGTTTATTACATATAGAGACTTTTCCAGATTTGAACCGGATAGCGTTATTAATCAGATTTCAGAAATTGATTGGAATGGTGCATTATCAATACAAGGGGTTGAAAATGTAGAACAATTCATCACCTCAAATATAAGGAAAATATATGACAAGAACGCACCAATTGTTTGTAAAAGAGTGACAAAGAAAAAAGCGCCTTGGAGAACGATTGAAATAAAAAGGCTGACTAAGACGAAAAACAAATTGAGAAACAAATACTGGAAGACTAGGAACGATGACGATTGGCAACATTATAAAAATGTAAGAAATTCATTAAATAGATTGCTGTGGAGTGAAAAGAAAAAATATTTCTCCGTCAAACTTGGAAACAGCAAGAACCCAAGAGAATTCTGGTCTTCCTTAAAGCGGTGTGATGTTTTGGGAAAGAATGATGACATCGATTTGCCACTTGAAATCACTCCAAATGAAATAAACCGCTACTTTCAGAAAATGGGCTCTGATGTAAACGCCTCTAGAGAACACATCAATTATTTTACAAACAATAGATTTCATGAATCTGAACACGAATTTAATTTTAGAGCTGTCACTGAAAATGAGATAATAGAAATCATGAAAGAAATCAAATCTGGCGCTGTGGGTAGCGATTCAATTTCCATTGATATGATTAGATCAGTGAGCCCCTTTGCGATCTCGGCTATAACACACCTAGTAAATGAGTCACTGAGAGAAGGGAGATTTCCTGAAAACTGGAAAAATAGTATAGTGCATCCACTCCCTAAAACTGTGAATCCGAAAAGTGTGGAACAGCTAAGACCAATATCAATACTGCCTGCCTTTTCAAAAATATTAGAGAAAGCTGCCATTCGTCAAATGATTCCTTATTTAAATACTGAAAGTATTTTGCCAAAACTACAGTCTGGGTTTAGAAAAAACCACAGTACATGCACAGCCTTAGTGAATATGTTTGATGATTTGTTCAGAGCCAAAGATGAGGGCAAGTACAGTACAGTTGTCATGCTTGACTATTCGCAAGCTTTTGACTCTTTAAATCATGAACTTTTATTAGCAAAGATGCACTTTTACGGGTTTGGCAGAGAAGCAGTAAATTGGTTTAAGTCATACTTAAATCACGCAGGTCACCAGCGCAGCGCAGGTCACCAGAGTGGGTAATGAGACATCTGAGTTGCTCATAAAGGATCGAGGTGTACCTCAAGGCAGTTGTCTTGGGCCTATTTTGTTTAACCTGTATACATCTGATTTCCCAAGATGTTTACAGCATTGCACAGTCCACATGTACGCTGATGATTGTCAGCTTCAGTTATCTTACTGGCCTGAGACGGTTGACTATGCGATTGGCTGCATAAATGACGACCTAGAGAAAATCTCTTGTTGGTCAGTCAAAAATGGCCTTAAGTTGAATGTAAAGAAATGCAGTGCGATCTACTTAGCTCCACATAATCTTGTAGAGTCCCTTAATGAGAGAGCCTTGGCCATTATGTTAAATGGTGAGGTACTTTTAATAAGTGACAGTCTAAAAACTCTCGGTGTCACATTGGACAGTGATCTCTCTTTTTCTGACCACATTAGTCAGACTATCCAGCGTGCCGTTGGCAGGTTGAGGGTGCTGTACAGGTTCAGAAATTTGTTACCAGAGGTAGCGAAAGTTCACCTAGTGCAGTCACTGATTCTATCAGTTTTTCAATACTGCTATCCTGCATACGGTAATAGCATCTCCAAAGAAAATATGGGGAGGATTCAAAAGGTCCAGAACAGTGCCATAAGGTTTGTGTTCTGCCTCAGCCGTTGTGACCACGTGTCACCTTTCAGGGAGGCCCTACATCTACTCCCAATGGATGCCGTATGCAGAGTGCTGACCTGCTGTTTGGTCCACAAAGCTCTTATTGTTGGAGAGCCTCAGTACCTCTGTGACAAACTCTCCCATCGGCAGGATGTCGCTTTGCGTAGCACCCGGCAAGACAAGCTCCTCCACTTTCCGAGGATCAGTCGCGAGGTTGGCAGGAAGGGCTTTGCCTATTTCGGTCCGTCGTTGTACAATGGACTCCCGGCGAGCCTCAAAGAGCTCGCAGTCGGTACATTTAAAAGAAATATTGAATGTTTATTTGAAAATTAGTTTGACTGCTATTTTTTTTACTATGTTAGATTTTAATTGTTTGTTGTTACTGTAAATATTGTTTCTTTTTTGTATGATTAGAATAAGATTGATTGACGAAAGTTATTTTGAAAAGCAGTTGTTACTGAAAATCGCTGGATAAATAAAGACATTTTTATTTATTTATTTTATTTATTTAACCACAAGTGCCCATAGTTGCTTTTAAGCAACAAAAAATATTTTTTTTAACCTGTGAAGGAAAATTTGAAAAAAACAGTTTTAATGTGTTATTTAGACCCTAAATAAAAGAAAAATAGGAAAAAAAAATTTTCTCGGTGCATCATAATTTGGGTTTCAAAGGGTTATGAACTTATTTCTCTTCCATTGACGACTAACTCCCCCTGTGCCGCAGGTGGGGGAG
>JAQJVK010000499.1:0-27517 GCA_035578135.1 Flexamia atlantica | reverse complement strand
GTTCGTGTTTAGATATAAGTTTATATCTGTTTCGGAATTTTTCCTCCACTTCTGTTTTAGACATAACTAAACGTGAATGAAAATAGTGTCTGCTGCAGACATTTTATGTCATTTATTTTTCTCAGTGTATTGAGTAAAGTTTTCTTGAATTTACCCTTACCCTTTTACTTTAAGCTTTCTTAAGGACAAAGAAGTGGTGATATGCGTGGCTTATATGGGAATAAAAATAATTTAATAAATTAACTACTGAACAAACATTAAGGTTGACTAATATTGGCTTCCGTTATAACGATTCTAAGTATATAAGCAGTAAGCTGTGTGTATACTTACTGCTAATATACTTTTGATCGAATGAAGGTTATACATTGGTTGAGCTTATTATGAATTTACACTCAACCATGCTGAGCATTGACCTTGAACCTTGACCTTGACCTTGAACCTTAATACCTAAGTGGACATAGTTCTGGATGTTTTGAAGCCAGAAATTGAGCACTCGCGAAATTAGTTCAGCACTCGTCACTGGATATTGCGCCAGGAGTGTGATTTCATGATTTGTATCCCTAAAACTGGACATTTTTTTCTTCTACCGGTATAAAATATGGTACTGTATATGGTTAAAAAGATATTTCATTTTTAAAACGTCAACACTAGGAGTGAAATACAGAGGATAAATTAGACATTTTTCATTTCTTCAGTACCAAAAATCTCTACAAGAATGTGCCAATTTTAGTAACAAATGGTCAAATTTTAGTAACAAATGGTCAAATGTTTTGGATCTAAAATCTAACATTTTTTGGACAATAGATTTTCTATTATGACCTAGCGTCCATATGTAATACCTGGCAGTGGACGACCATACATTGGAGGTATCTGCTATAAGAATACCAGCCCATTAAAAAAGAACATGAGGGATATCAGTTCTTTGGGGCCTTGGGGGTAGGCCTAACTACCCCTTATGGAGGCAACCCCTCCCAAAAACTGACTTGAGTCCGCCCCTGTCGACAGTGTTGCCAAACTGTGCACAGATGCGATGTTTCCGCGGATCCGGCACACGAGGGGGAGTGTGCGGTATTTTATGGAAGGTGCAAAGTAAGAGGTAAAAGAAAGGGCGGGTCACGCGTTACTTTCTCCATGGCGAAAGTCACTAAAGTGACGATCGGCTACAAACAAGCTGCAGACTCGTCCCACTGTACTCTATGGACCCACTGGCGGCAGCTGTTGTTAAACAAATCGAGTGAAAACTGATTTCCACTTGTATGGATTGAATGGGATTCTCTATGTAGAAAAATTATACTGTTATAAAACATGCTACGGAATTCGATGGGACGTTTCACCATGCAGTTTGGCTGTATCCATATGATGTGGCAGTACTGGTATTAAATTATGTCATGCCGTTATGAGCTAGGTAGCTAATTAGCTTAATATCTTTAATTTGTTAACAACTTGGGACAAATGAATTGTTTAAGACTTTTAACTAATTGCCTCAGGACCTTGAGATGGAAATGTCTTTATCCAAATTCTAGAATCGTCAAAAAAAGGTGTTAATAGGCAAGGCATACTACAGTATCCATATGATTTCCTCGACAATAGATATTGATTTAGTTTTCTGATTTTTGAGCAGTTTTATTTTTTTATCGTAAGGATGTACAGTTTTAATTTTAGAATATTATGTATGTTATAAATGTTGACGATGCCCATGCAATGAATTTGTTTTTGGCAAATAAGAGTCTTGATTCTTGAATAGATAATTGTAGTTATTATTCAGTGTGTAAAAAAAATCCGTCCCCCTCTCTTTAATTTTTTGTTTGTTAAGACAAACAATTAACCTTTGGGGAATGACACTAATTCAACCTAAATAATTTTTTGACGTTACCAAAAATTTTGAGTGTCCCTCAAAAATGGAGGATTTTGGGGGCAACTCAAAATTTTCAAATGCAAACCCCTTTTGAGTGACCCCTCATTTTAAAGAGCTTTCAAAAAGTAGATGAATGGTGAAAGTTGGAGGTCTCTAACGTGTTTCTATCCAAATTGACAGCTTGTCAAAGTTTTGAATACAACACACTCTTGAAACCTGGCGTCTAGAACGTTTGGAGTTTTAATTCACCTTTGGTGACAAAAAATGAAACGGCCCTGGGAAAAATGTTCTCAAATGAGAGTGGGTTCTTTTGGTGATATTTAAAATTTTGAGTTGCCCCCAAAATCCCCCATTTTTGGGGGACACTCAAAATTTTTGGTATAACGTCAAAAAATAATTTGGTTTGAGTCAGTATCGTTCCCCAAAGGTTAATTGTTTGTCTTAACAATCAAAAAAATTAAAGAGGGGGGAAGGTCTTTTTTTACACACTGTTTATTAAGTCTGAATTGCAGTATTAAGTAATCTTGTGAGGGTATTTTTTAATATACCAAGGTTAATTTTCTGATAAACATTGAGACATGCAATTAGACATATGCTGGTTTTGCAATTAGACATATGCAGCTCAAAATGGGTATTTAATTTAAATTTCATTTCATACGCTTACTCTTTTCAGAAACCCAATAAAAGATCAATCGAAAATTGTTAATCCTTTGATGGTATTGTTTATTACTCGATTGGTTTGTAAACAATGGATAATTCAAAATGTAGACCACATAAAATAATCGCAGGTACTTTAAACGATAACAACTCTCTAACAGATACCCAAGACCGCGTTAAATCACCGGAACAAATTTAACTGATCATCCATCCATCAGCTGCGAGGAACCTCGAGGTCCCCGGGCCAGCACGCGGCGGCCTATCTCCCCTCATCGCTACAAACTGCGCAAGTGGGTCGCATCTGGGCCAAAATCAGAGCGATCTCTACGACACAATGATCCACCGTTGGCGCTAGCCTCACATCGGGCTAATGCATCGCTAGCCTCGCTCCGGGCCGATGTATAGAGTAACAGTATCAGTAGTAAAATTCCGGTTTGTCGGTTCGAGCCGCTTTCGCTGTTGTGCCGTATCCAGTGTCCCTTCTCAGAGGACCGGATTTGTGGTTATTTATAGCTTGCAAAGATTGTATCGTTTCCATTGTGATCCGATAAAACAATTGATAGCTAGAAGCTATGACAGCTGTAGAATTTCAGTGTAACTGGAAAGGGAAAGGGGCAATTGTGTTTTCACCACACTACGACGAAATCACCTGTTTTACAAACGTCAAACGCGGACCGAAACACACTGTTTGCCGCCACAGCACTACACTACAGGCCGGAGTCCTTTTTTGGTGACGTCACATTATCAGACGGAATCGCAGACGCTTTTATAATGTACTCTTATGGCGATTCACTGTCGCACTCTTAAAACTATCGTGCCCTAAGTAATTCGTTTCAGTTTTCGTTTAGAAACCATTATTTTTTCGAATCTGCATTAATTAATGAATAACCAATTGCGGTCGAAAACATTTTTAAAGAAAACATGACTTTATTTTATAATCTTAAAAACCGGTAAGCATTACACGCAAGTAATTTGTTTACTTTTCATCAGATGATTTATTGGAAATTTGACAGTTTTGTTTCTTATTGTTTACATTTCAATGTTCTAATGTCATAATTTTTTGGTAAATGTTTACGTTTATCGTATGATTTTAGTTGTTATTTCCAACACAGCGCTAGTAGTTCGGCCGGTGTAGTGACGTGGCATCAGGGAGGAGGGGGGGAGACTCCGGCCTGTAGTGTAGTGTGGCCTTGTTTGGAGCCCTGGGGCCGAAAGTCAGCTGATCGTTTATTTGCTTGAAACAACGTCAGAACATCACATAATTATACGGCATTCAAGACAGGATAGTTGCGATCATATGGTTTTCATAGCTGTGTTTTGTTTTCAAGTGAGTCTAATAATAATCAGTTTTAGCGAATTTCCCCTATAGGGAAGAAGCTATTACCGTAGGTCTCATGGTAAGACCTAAGCCCGAGACCATGATAACTTTTCGTTTTAGGGCCACCAGAAGCAAAAAACACCATTCGTTCGAATTTTTATATATCTATCTATCTATCTATATATATATATATATATATATATATATATATATATATATATATATATATATATATATATGTGTGTGTGTGTCTGTCAGCACGATAGCGGCCGTAAATATGATCCGATCTTAATGAAATTTGGAACAGACATGTAAAGTGGTAATCGAATGGACGAGTTCGTGAACCAGCCCGATCGGACCACCGGAAGGGGGGGTAAGGGGGGATAAACACCCCCAAATATGGGTTTTTTGGGTTTTTTACATATAAAAATAAAATTTATCGAATCTTTGTTGGCACCATTGAATTCAGCTCAAAAAAACAAAAAATTTAGTGTTTTCAATCATTGCTCTATGTCCATTGGTTACCGAGATATTGAAAGTGGTAAACACAGTACGTTGTCCCAATGTTAACCTTATGGGGAATAAGTAAAATTCTATATCTCGCTTATTTCTCAACATATCTGGATAAAACTTGGTTTGTGGCTTCATCTAGATGAGATCTAATGTATTTTAGTCTAAAATCCCCGAAATTTCAATTTTTAGTGGCAGCAAACCTGCATAATCATTCCCCATGTTATTCTTATGGGAAATAAAAAAATTCTATATCTTACTTATTTTTTAACATTTCTTGACAAAACTTGGTATATGGCTTCTTCTAGTTAAGATCTACTAAATAATGAATTAAAACCAACCAGTTTTAACATACCTGTTGCAGCAAACCTGCATAATCATTCCCCATGTTATTCTAATGGAGATTACAAAACATGTAAAATCTCGCTAAGTTGGATTGAAATACCATTTGTTGTGTTGCATCTGAAATTCGCTGAGTATGCAGGTCTGCTGCAACGGGGGTATTATTTTTATTATTTAGGGCATATTTCATTGTGTAGTGTGGTGAAAAATAGCGTTCGCACCTCGGCCGAAAGGGTTTTGCAGCTCTCGATCGTGTCAAATTCTCGACTTCGTTTCGAATTTGAAAAACGATCTCAAGCCTGCAAAACCTCATTTTCGGCCCTTGTTGCGAAATATACTCTTACACTGTATATTTTGCTCAAAAACGTGTTATATAGGGCCTAGGTTGTTTGGCCAGGAAAACCTAACGTGCAAAAATTAATTTTTTATGGTCGGAAAATTCAACATTTGATCTTTTTAGTAATAAAATAAACAATGAACACGTCAACAAACAAAGCAGCCTGATCAAACAGCTATCTGCAAAGAAATGCCATTTCATCGTGCGGGATGAAGTTTGCACAAGGTGATAAAAAAGTTAGTTTATAAAATTTGTATTACAGCAATGTTTCTATTGTAGCAAATGGACGAACTGATAAAAATGATGAGGTTCAGTCCTCCATCATGCTGTTAATCCCCGATGAAATATTGGAGGTAAAATAACGTTTCTCATTACCGTACATAAATTGTTCGGAAACTGTTTGATTACTGGCAATATAGCTCTTACCGCTCTCAAACAAGGAAAAAACACTTCCGAAAGGCCTAGCAAAATAATATGTTTACATACATTTTCAAAGTCGTTAAAAAAGCATACATGTTTTGTTTTTGTTATTTATCAATACTGTGTAAATAAAAATAAGTTAAGAAGATTAAAAAACTTCAAAACCTAGTTGGCCTTACACTAAATGCAAGATCTACAAACCGTTTCAGTGCCATCAAAAGTTTGCTAGGCATGACAAATTTGAAGTTTTATGCTGTGTAAAAAAGACCTTAAAGGTTTATTATTCGTCGATGTAACGTAAACTTACATAAAGTTAATGTATGACATTTTTATGACAGTAAAACCATATTAGGAGTGAAACATTAATGTGACGGCCATTCTTGACGTAAATCTGAAAACTTTAGGAAGTTCGATTCAACATTATCGCTCTTTTATCATGTCTTTCAAATCCATCCATCTTTACTTAGTTGGAATGAAACTAAATAATAGTCTATTTATATAAATTGACGATTACATAAACCCGGGCAATATTTAAAGTAGCCAACATTTTGTTTGTTGTCTAGCCTCAGCCTATGGTAATTTCTTTTGTTCATCAAACACGTAAATACAAATTAAAGAGTTAGTTTCCTTCATTTCTGAATAAGGGAACAGAGAGTTATTAAAACCGCTAGGTTTTATACAGCGCCGCTCCTACCGACATGATTTAATTAATTAATAATCTCTCAACCAATTTCTAAAACCACCGACGCCATTAATTAATTGACTCAATTAATCAAATTGTGGGTTCATACCGACAATCTTGGCCATATTGTCTTTGTAATTAGCCAATTTAGGCGAATTTTAGGTCTCGTAACGAAAATATAAATTCGTCTTCCACACTTAATGTTCGCAGTTTTCTATCTACGATACTGTAAGTTATGCAGTCTTTGAACTCTACAGGCACAAGAACACGGTACAAAACAGGCTGCACCCGACCCTATGCAAGTGAATACTTAGAAACCCGTTCCCGGTACTTAATTCCGACCATAATTATAGCTCTGAAGTATGTAAATGAGAGTGAGATTAAATTATGAAACGTACTGGAGCCGACTGGCACCCCGCCTCCCATACTTGCCGCTCCAAGGACGACCCTTCAGCCTTTCTCGCCTCTCCGCCCCCTCGCACTAGGCCTACATTACAGCTGGGGCTTTTCTTATGAAACACGTCATGGCAATTTGCAGTGTCTTATTAAAGAAATTACAGTCTGTAAAAAACCACTCCAAACAGGCTATAAGCTACCTAAATCAATATGACAGACAATAACTAGCAATAAGATGCCATATCTACATCTCTGATTTAAAAGACACTTAGTATGTGCGTTAGTTAAATAAAGCTGTCCGAAAAAAAACACTGAAATAAAATGACTGCAATTGTAACTAATCCAAAATGCTCAGTTTATAAGTTCAGACCTAACTCGGTTTGTTTCAACTTAATTTATTTCAACAGACTAAAAAAGATAATCATTTTTAACGGCACTCAAAAGTAAAAATTTCTACTGAACATTAATGTTTTTTGATAGAGAGAAACAATATTCAAACAATTCAAGGGATATTTCAATTTGCAAGGGAAATCATAAAACCGGGGTTTATCGGACGATCCGCAAACGTTGTCGGCTTGAAGAGCAACGTTCCCAGTTTATGGGGATAGAGAATTCATGAATTATGGAAGCGCTGGAGGCTAGAGCCTAGACGAACAAAAAATGTAAATACAAGCTCGGGCAGAGAATACTCGGCGGTTGGCGCGAGAGGAGGATAAACTTTTGAGGTTAGAAAACAACAATCCTACCTGCTACGTGACGACGTGGATCCTCCAGTTTTGCGGGACGACAGTGAACATCAAAACACACAATTCGGTGGTTCGAAACACGAACACAAGCACTGATGACACTGGAGAACACAGGACTTGTGTGCACACTCACCCAACAGTTGGCGGACTGGAGTTTGCGCCGACGTCCGCGGCGGCAGTGGCGGCGCCACCGTCTGGACCTCCGCCTGCAACAGAACAGCTGGTCAATTTATTGTTGACGTTGACAGGTGTTGCGAGATGTGACTGTTGCTGGTATAATACTTGTATAATAATTGTCCGTCTGATCGTACACTTTGCGCCAAAATAATTCAAATCCATCAGACAAGTTAATGGGTGTTTCCATTTATGAGAAATATTTATTATTCCTTCTTGGTGGCGGTGACCTAAGTAACTCCTAGAATTGTTATATTCCTTTAATTTAAACACTGAATAGTTAGTTGGTCTGGAAACAAACACTTTAGCGCAAACTGTACACAACAGTGAAAGATTACATACTGAGGATATTCAAACAAATGCGCACCTTTTGCAACAACTGGTGAAATAAAGCCGCGATAGATTGAAAATGTCTGAATATCCATGAAATTCTACCCATTGTTGTGAAACCGTGACATCAATCTTGTCGTTATATGATACGAGGGAATCTTGCTCATCAATGTACGGAATGACATTAACCTGAAGCGAAAAAACTGATTTGCAATGACAACATAGCAGAGCAAGGGCGAAAAAAATTGGAATTCATGTGATATGTTGGGTCATATTAAAGCCAACCTATCATTAGCGTCAAATTATATCCAAAACATAAGTGAACTTAAAAAATCACATTTTAAAATAGCAGGTCATTCCACCTCAGAACAATAAAAGTTTTCCTTACAATATTCGCTCGACATGACCTGATGACAACAGATTTTACAGGAAACTTCTGCGATTAGTAAAAAGTGTGAACATTTTAAATATTACCATCATTTGACTATAATAGACAACTAAAAAAACATCCTACCACAACAAACGGCCCCAGAGCAACTCTTCCAGCGACCCCACACCTCACCGTACTGACTGGCGGCTTTTGGCCCGTGCAAACGTAAATATCGGAGATATCGCGGGCATTAGAGAGGCTGGGAAACGTCAGAATTAGACGAGACGTGTAACAATGACGTAACAAAGCTACGGGAAAACCAACAATGACGGCGGAAACGCAGATAGGGACTGGAGAACTGGAGAGCTCCCACGCGAAGCGGCATAATTAATAAGAGAACTCGCGCGTTGGAATTATAGGGTTAGCCTGGATTGTGATTTCGTTGCTTTTACACCTTAATTCAATTTTGTTGCGGAAACGAATACGGTAAACTTAGAAGGTGTTGAAAGGAAGCGGTCAATAACAAGGGTAAATTATACAGGATGTTGTGGAAGATTCGGGACGTTCACACAGCATTAATCGAGTTAATATATATGGGTTTATTGCTATCACCAGCACGGGTATGAGGAGAGATGATGAGGGACATAAATATCAACAACTAACTGATGGCAACCCGTTCAGCTGCGTAAAAGCATAAGCTATATTTGATTAAACTAATTTAAATATCTTATTTGATAAAATCAATAACAATTTACCAACAAATAAAAAAAACAGATTTTTTTAATAGGCCTAATTGTCATTAAATATTTGAAGTAATATTATGTTTTGTAGTATTTTTTTAATAATTGTCATTAAATAACAGCTGTTGCTTTACAATTATAGCAGAAAACTATTAAAAGAAAGTATTTTCCAATTTAAGTAGACTTTGACCATTACAAAGACGATGCTTTGACTCTCTGTTTGGCGCAACCAATGGTAATTTGGAAAATTCCCCTCATAAGAGGTGTCTGCGCAATAAGGGAAGTATGAATGAAAAAATCATAACTATCAAATAAAAAAATCTAACAAAGTATTTTACATAATCGTATTAGAAAAACTTTGTCCGTTACAAAACAAAATCAATGCTTTGACTCTCTGTTGGGCGTATCCCTGGTGGGAATTTGAAATAAAAATCCTCATATGAGGTGCCCCCTTCGCTGTACATTGAAAAATTCATACTTCTAGGTAGAATAATTTGGCCTGCATGGGCGTTTTAACTCGAAGCGTATGACATAAATGTTTATTCAGAATCATTTTTTTATATTTATTTTTTTACCGTATTTTTCTAGTATCTGTAATTATTGCTACGTCCGTTCATGGAGTCCATTCAGATCGATATAAAAGGATTAGGTGGATAAAAGAAGTCTGGATTTTTCAAGCTATGCGATATAATTAGAAGGAACATTTTAGACGGTCTGGGAGATTTAAACGCTGTGAATGAATGAACGCGCTGTTTCTTAAGGAAGGATTTTCATACTTTATACTTTTAAAACATTTTAAATGCGATTTGAGACAATTGTCCACTATTGATTTCTAATTTATCGACTCTTCAGTTTCTGTACCGGTATTTATTTTTAAAATCACAACTTCAACGTGATTTCTTAAACAATTGCCTCTACTGTAAATTAGGTATTTATCAAAATAATATGGAATTGAAACGGCAAAACGTCAAATTGTTGTTTACAAATTAAAAGACGCTACTGAAATGAAAATGAAAATGAAATTAAATGAAAAAGTGCCTTTATTTACAATATAGTTTAAAATACAAAATAATACATGTGAGCTTAGCACTAATATACAGCAATACTGGACCGTCTGCTGCGGCTGGATTTCACTTGGTCAGTGACATTACTTTATATTCATTATGGAATTTATACTTATATATATAATAATTTAAAAAATAATATTAAATCCAGAATAATATTTTTACTCTGCGTTTTCTATTTTCTTAGAGAACGCAAACTGCTGAGTACAAATTATTATTCTTAATTTTCGATTCAGAAAACATCTCTGATGAATTCCTAAAGCGATGTTTTGTAGCACTATGTGCAATCAGGAATTACTTCTATGAATAGAACAATAATCAGTCATTTTGTAATCATATGTGTCAATTGTTTCGCTCCTTGTGCTGTCGATGGTCCTGAATAAAAGGAACGAGAACGAAGAATTTAAAGACCTAGTATAAACATACATTAAGAGCATAAATATTTATTTTTTAATGGCCTATCAATTTGCTTTCAGTATACTAAGATTTTCAAAGGTAGTTTTCATACAATCAACATGGTAGGTCTTCTCAACGTCCGAGGGAAAAATCATTTGTTATTAGTGACTATTTATCCCCTTTATTATAATGATAATACTTGAACTTCAGTTATTTTTCACCTCTACACTTGTGAGGAAAGAAATGTGATAATGAAGAATAATACATTATACTTTGAGTGCCAAAACCCAAATCGATTAGCAAAGAATATAAAAACCTGTTATTTATGGTTACATGTGCCACAAAACATCGTTAAATTTTATTTATCAAAGTGTGTTAAAACAAATCACGACGTTACTTCAACAAAAATATAATTTTTATTTAGACCATTACATAATTTTTCTTTAACTTGGTCGAAATAGATTTTGCTTCAATTTTGCTGTGAACTGAAAATTCAATTCAAATTCAAGACCTTTAATGTAAAATAAATCTGCTCCTGAATTTAGCAGAACAATTATTATTATTAGCATTGACTTTACATCTCTTGGTAAGCAGAGATGTAAAGTCAATGGTGGTGGATAATTGAGTATTTTACAGCAGCGCACTTCACCTTTTCAACTTGTTTTTTTTTTTTTTTGCTTTAAGTGTTTCTTTTATATAGAAAAAAGTTCCTGATTGACTGAACCTTATGCTCGGTAACAGTTCATGTTTCAGTTTATCCAATTACTATGAAATATTTCCGTGTCATAAAAATGATATATAAAAACATTTTTTATCACTCCATGCGATCTTTACCCCATAAAATGTATTTTCCTAGATGGCTGTAGTTTGCAATTAGCTGTTATGATAAATTTTATTTGTTTACACTTTCCTTGTTTTTCGTTGCAATCATGGCAACTCATGAGGCCAAAGTTAAAATGTTTACTACTTTAAAATTAATTTTATTACTTTATTCGATTTTCTCTGACCAAGTAATCTGCAAAGAACGCGTTTTTGAGTCATAAGTTACTTATTCAAAGACTTTGAAGGAAATCCTCGGAGCCGTTTTCGAGATGATTGTGCAACCGAAGAAGCAAGCAAGCAAGCGAGATAACATTCTGATATAAGGATATAGGAACATTACTGAATAATGTATATACATTGCTGAATAATGTATATATGCTATATTTCCTATACAATGCTGGTATAGGTTAGGATGAAATACAACCAGAAAGTAATTTTTAAGGTGGGAAATTAAAATTGGGTCATATAGGTCACCACGTTAGCAACGAAACCAACAACTAAAATATAATCGAATTATAAGTACAATCACCACAGCTGTACGCAAACTACGCTGTCTGTAAAGCGAACATGTGCATTAAAGAATGCATGGAGAATGAAAAAAACGAGCAAGGCTTGGACCAGCACCGCTTCAAATCACAAGTACCAGAAAAAATTGATATCAAGAATTACTCACAACTTAACAAATGACGGATTAGAATTGATGTGATTTGCCACATTCTGTATTACTTCTCGATATCTCCGCCAGGGCTGGCAACGCCGCTTCTCAAGGGTTTTATTGCATTGTAAAACCCCAAATAGAGCCAGCTGGTTTCAAGTAAACAAAAAGTAGTGTCATAAGAGAGAATGGATAAACAAATCAGCTGCACCCTTAGGCGCGATGTTGCCATTTACTAGAGCTCTGGACAGCCTTACTGGCATGTGAGTGAGTGCGGTGTTGTCGTAAATAGTGTTTATTATCTGCAATGTTTTGGTAATAAATCACATGGTCATTTGTTTATGTAGAGGTAATTTGCACAAAAAAATATTTTGCTGCAACCGCAAGTGCAACTAATGTTAAATGCTTGCAAGCTCAACACATTTCATGAACTACGACGACAAAAGTGTGGAAATACGTTCTTAAATATAAACAAATCATTTTAGATGAAAGGTTGCCGAACTAAAATACCAGCTGATGCATTGCTCAAATATTTTCCAGAAATTTTAATTGCGTATGAAATCTCTCGGTGAAATATTACAGGGCATTCTTTTGTAGTGTAAATGAGGTGAAACGTAAACAAGGTTTTGACAGTTCTACCAAAACATGTGTTTATTTAGCAGACTTTTTGGGAGATTACAATAATTGTAAATTATTTTCGCCACCCACCAGTAAGGCTGTCCAGAGCTATAGCGCCGCGGACTTGTACTAGAAATTCAGTCGGAGTCGGTAAGACAGAATGGTGCCAACGTCGCGTCGTCGGTCACACAGCACGGAGCGTAGTTCGACCCAGAACCGCCAGGGTGCGTTGCTACTCGCCGACTACTAAAATCTTCAATAAAAATGTTATTTTTTTAATTTGAGTATGTTTACCGATTTAAATTGATAAAATATGTAAATTGTAAATTTTGATTGTTCATACAACTAGTAAACCTGGTAAAAGTTTTATGATAGCCCAAAGATGTAACGGGTTCTCAAAAACCTGAGTGTAGCTTCTAATTCTGATCCGTCTGAAGTCTAATTCGGGCCATTGACAAAGCAGGGATTTCTCAAATACACATTTCTATGACAAGTCGCGAGTCGATCTGACTACTAAGACGGATTCGACAAGCGGCTTCATAATCATTAGGTGAAAAATAATGTCATCCACCCAGTCAACACGAGTTGCGAGTCGTGTCAATGTTAAAGGTGACCATTCACGTACGTGCTTTGCACGCCGTGCAACGTCTTAACGTTGGTCTTATGAGACGTGCCGCGCACGCAGAAGCCCACAAACGTACGGCACGGCGCATAAGACCAATGTTGTAGAATTGCATGGCGTGCAATGCACGTCGTGCGGGACACGTACATGAATGGTAAGTCAAGAGATTTAAAGTAAATGTTATAAAAATAAAACGTAAAGTCAATGTTATTAGTCATTAAAAACAAAAATAAAACATCTTAATTTTTAGGCCAAAAACAACTTTATTATCTAAAAAAATTCCGCTCTATGTAACTAATTAAATAAATAACACGGATATTTTACAATTGTTTCCAAACTTCCTGGAGATACCCTTTGGGTTTTTCCTTGTGTCAAAACAAACATATTTTACTTTATAACCCTACATGTCTCTGGTGCGTAGTTTTCTGTTTGCAAGCTGCAACAGAGTAATCTACAGTTTCGGTCACAGCATTAGGCGGGTGGCGAAAAAGGGAAACTCCAGCTGAGTAAATAACTTTACGTTAGATACACTTCCGCTCCTATACACATTTAAGCAGTTTAACATATTTCCATCAGATGGAAGCACATTCACTTGGGTATGAATTAACCGAGTTCAATTAAGGGGATCAGCGAGAATGAGCTACTTAAAGAGAAAAAAATTTAGAACGAAACTAAGACGAAAGAACGACAAAATATGACTTTTATACGTTTAAAACTACTAAGGTTAAGTTCTATAAATGATATGTCAACAGATAAAATACTAAATTGGAAACATAGTTAGTGATCACATATTTGAATGATCAGCTGATTTTGGAGGACACAAACAAAGAGCATAACTATCTAAAACGTCAGATGGGTGAATGATAACCAAATAACATTATTTTAAACGCCAGCAGCACACTCACTCACCCGCCTAATGGTGTGGCTGGAACTTAAAGGCGATAAAAATGAAGAAAGTAAAGATGAAGTTGATCAGAAAGTTTGGATTGTTAAGTGCCACGTTACCAAAAATTAGAGTGAATTTTCAATCTGCAGTACTATGACGCCCGGTAAACGAAAAAAAAACATTGAAAGTTAGAATATAAACTAATTACTCGGCTGATTATTCCATGATTTCATTGATCAAGGTATCGTTTGATACGTATTTAAATTCCTTATTTTTCAAAATTCTTGTGCACTTTTACTTCTATTAAAAATAAATTTAAAAAAAATCTGACATCAAAGTTTTCAAGTCGCCGCCTTTGTGAAATTGCCTAATCCTCCAGGAGCCGATGGGGATTTCAGGAAATTAAAAGCAATATTTTTTTATTCAGGGTGCGAATTTCAATGTTTAAATGTTATTTTCCATTAAAGTTCACGATTAAACATTTTCATTTCATTAATATGTATATTGTAAACAATGTGCCTTGCGCATTCCCACTCCGTTATGACTTTGTTATTTCTTATGCCAACCATTTATGTTCACTCACTTAAAGTGTAATTGAATACTTTTAGGGACGTGCCGATACTTCCGATACTAGTACGTATCGGTACTGTTCTTTCGATATCCACTGTATCGGTATCGTATCGAATCATTCGATACTATCGTGGCATCGAAAGAAAGTTTGAGAATTGGATCAAAAGTGTCGAATCGTATATAAAATATTAAACGCGTCAAGTGAGGAAGAATTAACAAGATAATCTGCAAAAAATCATAGCAATTTAAGTAACCTTCAACGTTGTGTTTTTTGGCCCCATATACATTATTGTTTACGGATTAACTTTATTATTTAAAAAATGTTATTTTACTGTAACATTATACTGTTCAATAATTAATCAGTATATAATTTTCATTACCCTACCTATTTCTTTATAAGGTATAGACCATACACAATCTTCAATAATCCGGAAGAAGTTATGAGATCGTAACTGAAATAAAAGAGCAAAAGATTGTTACATAAAAAATTAGCAAATTCATTTTAAGTAACTAAAATATTTAGTGTATTAGTTAATTAAGTAACATTAACAATTTGTTTTAACATTCCGTATTACCAGTAACCTAATTTAATATGAACTTAACGATTTTTTAGTTTTTTTTCTTGGTACCTTCTGATTCAATACCGATATTCACGGTATCACTACTTTTGATCCGATAATATCGGGGGTATCAATATTTTTCTTTCAATACCGATCCGAAACCCAAAAACCGGATAGAGAGACGGTATCCGAGCTTCCCTGGAAACAATAGAGTACTTTTAAGCCACTCGTCGAACTCAGTAAAGAGGAGCGACTCATAGCTTTTAAGAAAGAATGAATTAAACCATTGACTTTAAATCTCTTGAGACATCCCATTCTGTACAAAAATCTGTCGTCAACAATCGTAGCGGATTTCAGGCGAACTAGTTGGGTAAACCGTCCCATGCAGTGTCGCACCTAGCGGCAATGGCTGGAAGCTCGCCCGGCTCCGCCCTCAGTGCAGCGCGCGCACACGTGGCATGACGTAACTGACGTGCGTATCCCCTCTCTCTCTCCCCCCCCCCCCCCGCTTCCGCCGCCACAACGCCAGCGCCGCCAGCCCAAGCCAAATCAGCCTTCTGCTCGCCGATGCGCCGGTGCTTCTTTACGTTTACGATTCCGTCGCCGCCTCTAAGCCCAAGCCTTACACTCGGAATTCAGAGTAGGACAGAGCCCACGAATAGGAAACAATGAAGAATTTATTCATTCTTTCCTATTTGGTAATCATTAGAAAAATTATAAAGCTTGTCATTTACCTTGAGGGTGTTATTTTAAACACCTCTCAACCACCATCATTGAAGGAACAACAACACAAACATTTGGAGAATAATTGTTGGGCATTGTTTAAGAATACAATTAATTGGTTATATTTGTAACTGTATGAAATTTCCCATGTAATCTCTATACCTTTTTATAAAACCAAGCAAGAACCGTTTTGATGTAAATAATATTTTATTGACTCGACAATCATAAGCTGAGGCCACACTGACTAGTGCTAGTGATTAGTTAGTGTTAGTGATTCTGTTATTCCTTCTTTGGTTTTAACTGAATTACCTTAAATCCAGCTTAGAGTAGACTGGCTGACATGGATAAAAACATTTATGCTTTCGACCTTTTATATTAAGGAATAAAATGTAATCAATATAAAAATTTAGCCATTAGGTGAAATTCCTGAAAACGTACATGAATGTTTGTTTTAAAACTTCATTCTTTGGAAAATTCGTTTGGAATCAACCTTAAACGTGCTGTCCCAAGCCTCGAAATTCTATGATTTTGTCGGGCGAGGCCCCCGGGTCTTTGTTGGGGGCGTTATCGGCGTTATCCATTACGTCTGCAGCAGTAGCCTACATTGGTATTAATTTTATTACAATGTTACTATAATAATTAATAGTTTTTAATTTTGGCTAGGCCTCTAAGTTATAAACACCGCGGTAATAACGGTACCTGTCAAGTGCGTCCTTTTTCAACACTAACCTTGGGGCACATTTTAATTTTAAAACATTTTAAACGACCATAACTTTGGTGGTGAACATGATATTAACCTTGGGTTTGCGGCTTTTTATTTGCGACAGAATGTTTGTGGAAAATATTTCTATTGTAGGAATAAGAAACAAATTGAAACAAAATGTAGACAACTAATTTTTAAGAACTTCAACAATTGGATGAAGTGCGGTAGCGATTCCTACCCTCACCGAATGTTCTTGGTCAGAAAGATTTTACCAGGAAAACCGCTTTGGAAGGTTAAAGAGATTTCAAAAGATATTCTTCAATCTGGAGGGAAGCATGGTAGCTATCACAAGAAAGCGAGACTTTTAGAACGAAAATTTGTGTTCACAATCTTTTTACACTTTATTTTTCCTAAACACACATTTTTATTTGGATTTGTTAATCATTTAAGGCAATTTTTAGAGGCAATCTTCCTTCGGGACTACCAGACGTTAGCTAACACTCTTAACATTATACGAATCAATTTAATTTTACCTTTAATACTTCTTACATTTATTAGAATAAAAGGTAGAATCAGAGGCATACGGATTGCTCCCCCTGCAAAACAGGTCAGATTTTAAGGGGCAAATGTAAATTTATGAATATTTTTTAACAACCAAATGTCTCAGAAGATCCAGTCCACATGCTCCATCTTGACATTTTCCATTATTTTAAATAATATTTTACTTCAGGGAATCATTACAAGTCTAGGGAAAAACGTTTTTGGTCCTTCTAAATTTTTACTCCCTCCATCTAAAAAGTGGGAGATAAAATTTTTTGAACAGAAACCCTATTATGTTGTATAAATTTTAAAGGGCACAATGAAAGGAGAAGAATGTTTTTGTTCGAAATTTAATGTAAATTTAATTTTGTATTTTTGCAAAGTATAATATTTAAAAAAACGCAGGTTTCAAGATATTTGCTAAACATTAAAACAAATTACATTTTCCCTCCTTCTAACTCCCTTCCCACCCAAACCCGACGCTCAAATTAGGGTAACATTTGTTTACATTTTGGGGGAAGTGTATTGAACACATTGGTACCAGCTAGAAACCTTTTGGATGTCCAGGTTTAGGTCTAATTGCACCGTACTAATATGAATGTGACGAGTAAAATTTTCTGTATCACATTTTACCCAAAGAACAAGCCTAAGAATATATACGGCAATGCAAGCATCGATTTACAATTATAATTCAAGTCCAAATATAAAAACAAACCACTCGGTTGTATTGAACAACCGTCGCCGCCGCGCTACGCAGAACAGTGTCAGCGTCAAAGCAACCGCGCAGCGGTTGGGGTCGAGTGACCTTGACGGAATCCTCCCTCCTCCCCCGACATTGTGTTTAAAAATTTATTCAGAGAAAACTCAAGTTTTTTTCCTTCAAGTTCTTTTTCTGGTTTCTTTTTCCTATACTGGCTACCAGAGAGTCGTTTTCTCCCCTCCATAATTTAATTTAGCCTACACTGCTACACAAAATAGATTTTCAAAATATAGTCTATCAGTAACACACGGAATCCCAGTCAGCTAAAACTAAAGTCGTTATATCCTTATTACTGGAAGTGACACTAAATTTGCTAAGGTTGGTAAGCAAGTTGGGATGTTAATAAACTAATCATTATTTTTGTACATAAACTAATCTGTGAAATGAGTCAAACTGTTGATTTAGCTGGCCAAGAAATGCATTTTTCAAGATTTGCATTAGGCCTAGTTCTGTTTAATTGTGTCTTTGAAATATCGACAAATAAGATAATTTCATCAGATATTTCATGTTACTGTTCCCCAAGATTTACATTTGTCAAAGCCTTTAAAAAGTTTAAACCAAAAACAAAAGTTATTTGAATTCATTTCACGAAACAAATGATGCACTATAGCCTACTCGTACTCAGGGCGTCTTGAAACGGCGCGTTCCTAAATTACTTGATCAGCAGATCACTTCCCTTTACCTAGGGAAAGGGTTGTTCAAGTGATTTCGTTGCTTACGACTGTATTACGCCTGTCGCCTGGTAGGCCTATAGTCGATTTTTTATTGCTTCAAACAACAAGTAAATGTAAACAATTTATTTTTTAGATTTGTCTAAAATGGCTCTTACAACATCTCGACATAGTCAGGTGTATGCCTATATTCAAAAGGCCAGGGCTGTGTAAGTTTAGTTGTGCTATCAGAATGGTACTTAGGTTTTTTCTTAAAACTGCGAACTTTTTCAAGCAGGGGAATATTACAAATGAACGCGTTTTAAATGTCATATAAAATTAAATAGTTAGGCATGTATATATCTAACATCTAATAACGGCTTTCTCTGTTATGTCCCTTTTTTCCCGACCTACTCAACCAATTTTCACGATTGAACTATTTTAAAGCTTATGATCTAGCGTACGGCGGACGAGTAATTAAAAAGGATATTTCGTTTGGGGCCCCCCAAGCTTTTGATTTGTTTCTAGAGGGCGCTTTAAAATGTTGACCTATTTTCCTTTTATTGCACGCACAACACAACTATCCTCGGCCGTTGACACGAGCAACACTGATAAGGCCCATTCTATACGAACGACAAATGCGTCGCGCTAAAGCCGCCAACGCCCAGTAGTGAAAACCGACCTTCTATACGAACGCTACTCTCGTCGCGCTATGCGGGCGCTTTTGCCGTCGCGCTATCCTTCCGACCTTCTATACGGACGGCAATGTCGTCGCGCTTAACCAGTTTTTGCCTAGACTTAGGTACGAGTGGGTGATGAACAAGGGGTGGTTTACGGCCTTTGCTTAGGCCCAATGCACGTAATACCTGAATAATAACTGTTCCGCCGATGTACAAATAAAGAAATAAACAAGAAATATGTGTATCCTCTCCTTAAATTTTCACTGATCCATAAATTAATTTTTACATCAGGGCTAGCTTTACTTTGAAACAGTTTGCTAAAGAATGTTTGATTATTGGATTTTTATTACATTAGATTACTCTGCTACAACTTATCTAGCTGCTGCAATCTTCCATCCAACACTGTGCTTTGATTTGTTTGTTTGAATAGTGTTTAGACTTAACGTCATAAATTGGTGGGTCTTTCTCTATATCAAAAATAAACTTTTCAGTGTCGAACATTGTGAGTCGAATGTCACTAGCTCACAAAGCAGATTCACAACGAGAACGCTGGGCTTCCCACTACAACGCTGACGGCAATTGCGTCCGTATAGAAGGAACCTCGCGGCAATGCCGTCGCGTTAAAATAGCGTTCATTGCAGGGCAGGTCGCGTTGAAAGCGTCAACGCCGAGTGAGCAGGGCTACCGCGCGCGGCAATAGCGCCCGTATAGATGCTACACAGTAATTCCATTGACCTGCAAAACGAAATTTAGCGCGACGCTAGTAACGCGACGTATTTGTCGTTCGTATAGAATGGGCCTAAGAAGACGCCAGCTGATTTATTGCGAGGTGAGGGTGGTAAGTAGTGTCTCGACAATACTGTCCGGTACAGCCTCCTCGTTTGCGTGGTAGGTCTACTATGAATCCTATTACTTTAAATGAGCAATGAATATTTATAAATCCTACCTCTAAAACGGCTCTAACGATTTTGATAAAATTTTGCATGTAGGTGTAGTTTTTATTTTTAAGTTCACATACGTGGTTGGATTTGCTGTAGAAACGCAAATTTTTTTAGAAAACTTAAATTTATAATTTATAATTTTTAACATGGGGTCATATGAGTTGCCAATAACAACAAAAAAGTAAACAAAAGAATCATCAGCTGTTCATGGCAAAGCCACTTAAAACTTTTATAGCATGTTGCCAGTACAGTAGAATAGAACAGGGATAATACAATTGAGTACAGATTGTAACATAAACTAAATAACATAAACTAAACAAACGTACTTAACATTTTATAATTTTAAATTACGAAAAACTCAAACCCCTTAATTATTATAAAATCAGAAAACCTTAAATTTAAAATATTTTTTGTTATAGTTCAGTAAACGTGCATAGTTAGTGCACTTTGAAACAAATCCCACATGTCAACTTCTACCATATGGCTTTGAATCAAGCTTTAGCACCACATGTTTGATGTAAACAAAGCAGACGTTTTCAATCTTTTTAATCCCAATGCATTTTAAATGGAAGATATTTTTCGTTATTTCTCATTTTCTGGTATATTTGGACATAATCTGCTATTTTTCCCGACCCCCTGGGTCCGAGACCTTTTATTTGAGCCATCTCCTGTCATCCTGCGAGCTGGCAAACTCTCATGCACAACTTTGATTTTAAAAAATCGCTTACAGAATTAATAATATAGATAGATAGATAGAAGATAGATTATTTGTGACGCAAGATCATATAATTTGCATTTTCTGTGATATTGTGATCTGTTAACGAATGGCAGTGTCGAGCAATTCATGAAGGCACCGTTGGCATATACAACATTCGTCACAGCGCTTGGCCACTGAAACGAGCAATGAGAGCATCGATTAGAAAACAAAGACCGAAAAAATTCAATGAATACATGTACATTTGAAAATGATACTGCTTTCCCCCGAGCGAAGCTCGGTCCCCAGATATTTCACATTAAACTGTGGAAGTATGGTGGGAGAGTGGGGACTTGAGTGTACGGCGCCGGCGGGCGCAGCGGCATTAGCGGCAGCGGAAGCGGTGGTCGGGTCGGGGAGCGGGGAGTAAGGGGGGACTGACAGCCGTAGAGGGCGCTATCTTGTGGCGAAGCCATGAATTAAGACCGTCCGCTGCGCTTGTAGCGCTGTCTCGCGGAGGCTCAGACGAACTAACTGAACCAACCGATCATGGCTCAGGTCCGATCGCTACACCATCGCCGTATGCGTGGTATGTCTCAAGAGATTTAAAGTCAATGATTAAACTTTATTTCATATGGCAGCTCTGAAGAACTCAATGCACGAGAAGTAATATAAACAGTACATTTATTTAACACCCACCGCGAACCTATTAGATTAGACTATTCATTGTTATCAGTTGTGTTTCCTAGTTTTAAATTAAAATCTTTATCCAAATAAGAAAAACATAAAATATCATGTGGTAAACATAAAATGACAATAAATACTTCCTTCAATAATTTATTACTAGGTAATATCATTGACTTTAAATCTCTTGAGACATCCCATTCTGTACAAAAATCTGTCGTCAACAATCGTAGCGGATTTCAGGCGAACTAGTTGGGTAAACCGTCCCATGCAGTGTCGCACCTAGCGGCAATGGCTGGAAGCTCGCCCGGCTCCGCCCTCAGTGCAGCGCGCGCACACGTGGCATGACGTAACTGACGTGCGTATCCCCTCTCTCTCTCCCCCCCCCCCCCCCGCTTCCGCCGCCACAACGCCAGCGCCGCCAGCCCAAGCCAAATCAGCCTTCTGCTCGCCGATGCGCCGGTGCTTCTTTACGTTTACGATTCCGTCGCCGCCTCTAAGCCCAAGCCTTACACTCGGAATTCAGAGTAGGACAGAGCCCACGAATAGGAAACAATGAAGAATTTATTCATTCTTTCCTATTTGGTAATCATTAGAAAAATTATAAAGCTTGTCATTTACCTTGAGGGTGTTATTTTAAACACCTCTCAACCACCATCATTGAAGGAACAACAACACAAACATTTGGAGAATAATTGTTGGGCATTGTTTAAGAATACAATTAATTGGTTATATTTGTAACTGTATGAAATTTCCCATGTAATCTCTATACCTTTTTATAAAACCAAGCAAGAACCGTTTTGATGTAAATAATATTTTATTGACTCGACAATCATAAGCTGAGGCCACACTGACTAGTGCTAGTGATTAGTTAGTGTTAGTGATTCTGTTATTCCTTCTTTGGTTTTAACTGAATTACCTTAAATCCAGCTTAGAGTAGACTGGCTGACATGGATAAAAACATTTATGCTTTCGACCTTTTATATTAAGGAATAAAATGTAATCAATATAAAAATTTAGCCATTAGATGAAATTCCTGAAAACGTACATGAATGTTTGTTTTAAAACTTCATTCTTTGGAAAATTCGTTTGGAATCAACCTTAAACGTGCTGTCCCAAGCCTCGAAATTCTATGATTTTGTCGGGCGAGGCCCCCGGGTCTTTGTTGGGGGCGTTATCGGCGTTATCCATTACGTCTGCAGCAGTAGCCTACATTGGTATTAATTTTATTACAATGTTACTATAATAATTAATAGTTTTTAATTTTGGCTAGGCCTCTAAGTTATAAACACCGCGGTAATAACGGTACCTGTCAAGTGCGTCCTTTTTCAACACTAACCTTGGGGCACATTTTAATTTTAAAACATTTTAAACGACCATAACTTTGGTGGTGAACATGATATTAACCTTGGGTTTGCGGCTTTTTATTTGCGACAGAATGTTTGTGGAAAATATTTCTATTGTAGGAATAAGAAACAAATTGAAACAAAATGTAGACAACTAATTTTTAAGAACTTCAACAATTGGATGAAGTGCGGTAGCGATTCCTACCCTCACCGAATGTTCTTGGTCAGAAAGATTTTACCAGGAAAACCGCTTTGGAAGGTTAAAGAGATTTCAAAAGATATTCTTCAATCTGGAGGGAAGCATGGTAGCTATCACAAGAAAGCGAGACTTTTAGAACGAAAATTTGTGTTCACAATCTTTTTACACTTTATTTTTCCTAAACACACATTTTTATTTGGATTTGTTAATCATTTAAGGCAATTTTTAGAGGCAATCTTCCTTCGGGACTACCAGACGTTAGCTAACACTCTTAACATTATACGAATCAATTTAATTTTACCTTTAATACTTCTTACATTTATTAGAATAAAAGGTAGAATCAGAGGCATACGGATTGCTCCCCCTGCAAAACAGGTCAGATTTTAAGGGGCAAATGTAAATTTATGAATATTTTTTAACAACCAAATGTCTCAGAAGATCCAGTCCACATGCTCCATCTTGACATTTTCCATTATTTTAAATAATATTTTACTTCAGGGAATCATTACAAGTCTAGGGAAAAACGTTTTTGGTCCTTCTAAATTTTTACTCCCTCCATCTAAAAAGTGGGAGATAAAATTTTTTGAACAGAAACCCTATTATGTTGTATAAATTTTAAAGGGCACAATGAAAGGAGAAGAATGTTTTTGTTCGAAATTTAATGTAAATTTAATTTTGTATTTTTGCAAAGTATAATATTAAAAAAACGCAGGTTTCAAGATATTTGCTAAACATTAAAACAAATTACATTTTCCCTCCTTCTAACTCCCTTCCCACCCAAACCCGACGCTCAAATTAGGGTAACATTTGTTTACATTTTGGGGGAAGTGTATTGAACACATTGGTACCAGCTAGAAACCTTTTGGATGTCCAGGTTTAGGTCTAATTGCACCGTACTAATATGAATGTGACGAGTAAAATTTTCTGTATCACATTTTACCCAAAGAACAAGCCTAAGAATATATACGGCAATGCAAGCATCGATTTACAATTATAATTCAAGTCCAAATATAAAAACAAACCACTCGGTTGTATTGAACAACCGTCGCCGCCGCGCTACGCAGAACAGTGTCAGCGTCAAAGCAACCGCGCAGCGGTTGGGGTCGAGTGACCTTGACGGAATCCTCCCTCCTCCCCCGACATTGTGTTTAAAAATTTATTCAGAGAAAACTCAAGTTTTTTTCCTTCAAGTTCTTTTTCTGGTTTCTTTTTCCTATACTGGCTACCAGAGAGTCGTTTTCTCCCCTCCATAATTTAATTTAGCCTACACTGCTACACAAAATAGATTTTCAAAATATAGTCTATCAGTAACACACGGAATCCCAGTCAGCTAAAACTAAAGTCGTTATATCCTTATTACTGGAAGTGACACTAAATTTGCTAAGGTTGGTAAGCAAGTTGGGATGTTAATAAACTAATCATTATTTTTGTACATAAACTAATCTGTGAAATGAGTCAAACTGTTGATTTAGCTGGCCAAGAAATGCATTTTTCAAGATTTGCATTAGGCCTAGTTCTGTTTAATTGTGTCTTTGAAATATCGACAAATAAGATAATTTCATCAGATATTTCATGTTACTGTTCCCCAAGATTTACATTTGTCAAAGCCTTTAAAAAGTTTAAACCAAAAACAAAAGTTATTTGAATTCATTTCACGAAACAAATGATGCACTATAGCCTACTCGTACTCAGGGCGTCTTGAAACGGCGCGTTCCTAAATTACTTGATCAGCAGATCACTTCCCTTTACCTAGGGAAAGGGTTGTTCAAGTGATTTCGTTGCTTACGACTGTATTACGCCTGTCGCCTGGTAGGCCTATAGTCGATTTTTTATTGCTTCAAACAACAAGTAAATGTAAACAATTTATTTTTTAGATTTGTCTAAAATGGCTCTTACAACATCTCGACATAGTCAGGTGTATGCCTATATTCAAAAGGCCAGGGCTGTGTAAGTTTAGTTGTGCTATCAGAATGGTACTTAGGTTTTTTCTTAAAACTGCGAACTTTTTCAAGCAGGGGAATATTACAAATGAACGCGTTTTAAATGTCATATAAAATTAAATAGTTAGGCATGTATATATCTAACATCTAATAACGGCTTTCTCTGTTATGTCCCTTTTTTCCGACCTACTCAACCAATTTTCACGATTGAACTATTTTAAAGCTTATGATCTAGCGTACGGCGGACGAGTAATTAAAAAGGATATTTCGTTTGGGGCCCCCCAAGCTTTTGATTTGTTTCTAGAGGGCGCTTTAAAATGTTGACCTATTTTCCTTTTATTGCACGCACAACACAACTATCCTCGGCCGTTGACACGAGCAACACTGATAAGGCCCATTCTATACGAACGACAAATGCGTCGCGCTAAAGCCGCCAACGCCCAGTAGTGAAAACCGACCTTCTATACGAACGCTACTCTCGTCGCGCTATGCGGGCGCTTTTGCCGTCGCGCTATCCTTCCGACCTTCTATACGGACGGCAATGTCGTCGCGCTTAACCAGTTTTTGCCTAGACTTAGGTACGAGTGGGTGATGAACAAGGGGTGGTTTACGGCCTTTGCTTAGGCCCAATGCACGTAATACCTGAATAATAACTGTTCCGCCGATGTACAAATAAAGAAATAAACAAGAAATATGTGTATCCTCTCCTTAAATTTTCACTGATCCATAAATTAATTTTTACATCAGGGCTAGCTTTACTTTGAAACAGTTTGCTAAAGAATGTTTGATTATTGGATTTTTATTACATTAGATTACTCTGCTACAACTTATCTAGCTGCTGCAATCTTCCATCCAACACTGTGCTTTGATTTGTTTGTTTGAATAGTGTTTAGACTTAACGTCATAAATTGGTGGGTCTTTCTCTATATCAAAAATAAACTTTTCAGTGTCGAACATTGTGAGTCGAATGTCACTAGCTCACAAAGCAGATTCACAACGAGAACGCTGGGCTTCCCACTACAAACGCTGACGGCAATTGCGTCCGTATAGAAGGAACCTCGCGGCAATGCCGTCGCGTTAAAATAGCGTTCATTGCAGGGCAGGTCGCGTTGAAAGCGTCAACGCCGAGTGAGCAGGGCTACCGCGCGCGGCAATAGCGCCCGTATAGATGCTACACAGTAATTCCATTGACCTGCAAAACGAAATTTAGCGCGACGCTAGTAACGCGACGTATTTGTCGTTCGTATAGAATGGGCCTAAGAAGACGCCAGCTGATTTATTGCGAGGTGAGGGTGGTAAGTAGTGTCTCGACAATACTGTCCGGTACAGCCTCCTCGTTTGCGTGGTAGGTCTACTATGAATCCTATTACTTTAAATGAGCAATGAATATTTATAAATCCTACCTCTAAAACGGCTCTAACGATTTTGATAAAATTTTGCATGTAGGTGTAGTTTTTATTTTTAAGTTCACATACGTGGTTGGATTTGCTGTAGAAACGCAAATTTTTTTAGAAAACTTAAATTTATAATTTATAATTTTTAACATGGGGTCATATGAGTTGCCAATAACAACAAAAAAGTAAACAAAAGAATCATCAGCTGTTCATGGCAAAGCCACTTAAAACTTTTATAGCATGTTGCCAGTACAGTAGAATAGAACAGGGATAATACAATTGAGTACAGATTGTAACATAAACTAAATAACATAAACTAAACAAACGTACTTAACATTTTATAATTTTAAATTACGAAAAACTCAAACCCCTTAATTATTATAAAATCAGAAAACCTTAAATTTAAAATATTTTTTGTTATAGTTCAGTAAACGTGCATAGTTAGTGCATTTTGAAACAAATCCCACATGTCAACTTCTACCATATGGCTTTGAATCAAGCTTTAGCACCACATGTTTGATGTAAACAAAGCAGACGTTTTCAATCTTTTTAATCCCAATGCATTTTAAATGGAAGATATTTTTCGTTATTTCTCATTTTCTGGTATATTTGGACATAATCTGCTATTTTTCCCGACCCCCTGGGTCCGAGACCTTTTATTTGAGCCATCTCCTGTCATCCTGCGAGCTGGCAAACTCTCATGCACAACTTTGATTTTAAAAAATCGCTTACAGAATTAATAATATAGATAGATAGATAGAAGATAGATTATTTGTGACGCAAGATCATATAATTTGCATTTTCTGTGATATTGTGATCTGTTAACGAATGGCAGTGTCGAGCAATTCATGAAGGCACCGTTGGCATATACAACATTCGTCACAGCGCTTGGCCACTGAAACGAGCAATGAGAGCATCGATTAGAAAACAAAGACCGAAAAAATTCAATGAATACATGTACATTTGAAAATGATACTGCTTTCCCCCGAGCGAAGCTCGGTCCCCAGATATTTCACATTAAACTGTGGAAGTATGGTGGGAGAGTGGGGACTTGAGTGTACGGCGCCGGCGGGCGCAGCGGCATTAGCGGCAGCGGAAGCGGTGGTCGGGTCGGGGAGCGGGGAGTAAGGGGGGACTGACAGCCGTAGAGGGCGCTATCTTGTGGCGAAGCCATGAATTAAGACCGTCCGCTG
>JAQJVK010000498.1:0-27990 GCA_035578135.1 Flexamia atlantica | reverse complement strand
GTCCTATTCTATCACCCTATGTGTACGTCATGTATCCACAATTCCGTATTTATTATTATATTTCATGTCAAAATTAGACAAATCGTTGTCCGCACATCGCATAGCGACTAATTTAATCACCCATATTTCCAAAACCTAAGTTTTTCAGGTAACTTGGGTGGTATAATACTAAATTTCAGGACCTATTCTATCATCCTATGTGTACGTCATGTTGGCACACTTCCGTATTTATTTTATTTTTCATGTCATACTTTGACAAATCGCTGTCCGCACATCTCAATGCGACTACTTTAATCAGCCATATTTCCAAAACCTAAGTTTTTACGGTAACTTGGGTGGTATAATACAGAAGTTCTGGTCCTATTCTATCACCCTATGTGTACGTCATGTATCCACAATTCCGTATTTATTTTTATATTTCATGTCAAATTTACACAAATTGTTGTCCGCACATCGCATAGCGACTAATTTAATCACCCATATTTCCAAAACCTAAGTTTTTACGGTAACTTGGGTGGTATAATACAGAAGTTCTGGTCCTATTCTATCACCCTATGTGTACGTCATGTATCCACAATTCCGTATTTATTTTTATATTTCATGTCAAACTTAGACAAATCGTTGTCCGCACATCGCATAGCGACTAATCTAATCACCCATATTTCCATAACCTAAGTTTTTACGGTAACTTGGGTGGTATAGTACTAAAGTTCTGGACCTATTCTATCATCCTATGTGTACGTCATGTTGGCACACCTCCGTATTTATTTTTATATTTTATGTCAAACTTAGACAAATCGTTGTCCGCACATCGCATAGCGACTAATTTAATCACCCATATTTCCAAAACCTAAGTTTTTAAGGTAACTTGGGTGGTATAGTACTAAAGTTCTGGTCCTATTCTTTCATCCTACGTGTACGTCATGCTGACACACTTCCGTATTTATTTTATATTTTATGTCAAACTTAGGTGGATCGCTGTCCACACATCCAAAGCGACTATTTTAATCACCCGTATTTCCAAAACCTAAGTTTTTAAGGTAACTTGGGTGGTCTAGTACTAAAGTTCTGGACCTATTCTATCATCCTATTGTGTACGTCATGTAGGCACACACTTCCGTATTTTTTTTATATTTCGTGTCAAACTTCGACAAATCTCTGTCCACACATCTCAATGCGACTACTTTAATCAGCCATATTTCCAAAACCTAAGTTTTTACGGTAACTTGGGTGGTATAATACAGAAGTTCTGGTCCTATTCTATCACCCTACGTGTACGTAATGTTGGCACACCTCCGTATTTATTATTATATTTCATGTCATACTTAGACAAATCGTTGTCCGCACATCGCATAGCGACTAATTTAATCACCCATATTTCCAAAATCTAAGTTTTTACGGTAACTTGGGTGGTATAGTACTAAAGTTCTGGACCTATTCTATCATCCTATGTGTACGTCATGTTGGCACACCTCCGTATTTATTATTATATTTCGTGTCAAACTTCGACAAATCTCTGTCCGCACATCTCAATGCGACTACTTTAATCAGCCATATTTCCAAAACCTAAGTTTTTAAGGTAACTTGGGTGGTATAGTACTAAAGTTCTGGTCCTATTCTTTCATCCTACGTTTACGTCATGCTGACACACTGCCGTATTTATTTTATATTTTATGTCAAACTTAGGTGGATCGCTGTCCAACACATCTAATGCGACTATTTTAATCACCCGTATTTCCAAAACCTAAGTTTTGACGGTAACCTGAGTGTAATAATAATGTTCTAATCCTATTCTATCACCCAATGTTTACGTCATGTATCCAAAATTCCATATTTATTTTTATATTTTATGTCAAACTTAGACAAATCGTTGTCCGCACATCGCATAGCGACTAACTTAATCACCCATATTTCCAAAACCTAAGTTTTTACGGTAACTTGGGTGGTATAGTACTAAAGTTCTGGACCTATTCTATCATCCTATGTGAACGTAATGTTGGCACACCTCCGTATTTATTATTATATTTCATGTCATACTTAGACAAATCGTTGTCCGCACATCGCATAGCGACTAATTTAATCACCCATATTTCAAAAACCTAAGTTTTTACGGTAACTTGGTTGGTATAATACAGAAGTTCTGGTCCTATTCTATCACCCTATGTGTACGTCATGTATCCACAATTCCGTATTTATTATTATATTTCATGTCAAAATTAGACAAATCGTTGTCCGCACATCGCATAGCGACTAATTTAATCACCCATATTTCCAAAACCTAAGTTTTTAAGGTAACTTGGGTGGTATAATACTAAATTTCAGGACCTATTCTATCATCCTATGTGTACGTCATGTTGGCACACTTCCGTATTTATTTTATTTTTCATGTCATACTTTGACAAATCGCTGTCCGCACATCTCAATGCGACTACTTTAATCAGCCATATTTCCAAAACCTAAGTTTTTACGGTAACTTGGGTGGTATAATACAGAAGTTCTGGTCCTATTCTATCACCTTATGTGTACGTCATGTATCCACAATTCCGTATTTATTTTTATATTTCATGTCAAATTTACACAAATTGTTGTCCGCACTTCGCATAGCGACTAATTTAATCACCCATATTTCCAAAACCTAAGTTTTTACGGTAACTTGGGTGGTATAATACAGAAGTTCTGGTCCTATTCTATCACCCTATGTGTACGTCATGTATCCACAATTCCGTATTTATTTTTATATTTCATGTCAAACTTAGACAAATCGTTGTCCGCACATCGCATAGCGACTAATCTAATCACCCATATTTCCATAACCTAAGTTTTTACGGTAACTTGGGTGGTATAGTACTAAAGTTCTGGACCTATTCTATCATCCTATGTGTACGTCATGTTGGCACACCTCCGTATTTTTTTTATATTTCGTGTCAAACTTCGACAAATCGTTGTCCGCACATCGCATAGCGACTAATTTAATCACCCATATTTCCAAAACCTAAGTTTTTAAGGTAACTTGATTGGTATAGTACTAAAGTTCTGGACCTATTCTATCATCCTATGTGTACGTCATGTTGGCACACCTCCGTATTTATTTTTATATTTTATGTCAAACTTAGACAAATCGTTGTCCGCACATCGCATAGCGACTAATTTAATCACCCATATTTCCAAAACCTAAGTTTTTAAGGTAACTTGGGTGGTATAGTACTAAAGTTCTGGTCCTATTCTTTCATCCTACGTGTACGTCATGCTGACACACTTCCGTATTTATTTTATATTTTATGTCAAACTTAGGTGGATCGCTGTCCACACATCCAAAGCGACTATTTTAATCACCCGTATTTCCAAAACCTAAGTTTTTAAGGTAACTTGGGTGGTATAGTACTAAAGTTCTGGACCTATTCTATCATCCTATGTGTACGTCATGTAGGCACACTTCCGTATTTTTTTTATATTTCGTGTCAAACTTCGACAAATCTCTGTCCGCACATCTCAATGCGACTACTTTAATCAGCCATATTTCCAAAACCTAAGTTTTTACGGTAACTTGGGTGGTATAATACAGAAGTTCTGGTCCTATTCTATCACCCTACGTGTACGTAATGTTGGCACACCTCCGTATTTATTATTATATTTCATGTCATACTTAGACAAATCGTTGTCCGCACATCGCATAGCGACTAATTTAATCACCCATATTTCCAAAACCTAAGTTTTTACGGTAACTTGGGTGGTATAGTACTAAAGTTCTGGACCTATTCTATCATCCTATGTGTACGTCATGTTGGCACACCTCCGTATTTATTATTATATTTCGTGTCAAACTTCGACAAATCTCTGTCCGCACATCTCAATGCGACTACTTTAATCAGCCATATTTCCAAAACCTAAGTTTTTAAGGTAACTTGGGTGGTATAGTAATAAAGTTCTGGTCCTATTCTTTCATCCTACGTTTACGTCATGCTGACACACTGCCGTATTTATTTTATATTTTATGTCAAACTTAGGTGGATCGCTGTCCACACATCTAATGCGACTATTTTAATCACCCGTATTTCCAAAACCTAAGTTTTGACGGTAACCTGAGTGGTATAATAATATAGTTCTAATCCTATTCTATCACCCAATGTTTACGTCATGTATCCAAAATTCCATATTTATTTTTATATTTCATGTCAAACTTAGACAAATCGTTGTCCGCACATCGCATAGCGACTAACTTAATCACCCATATTTCCAAAACCTAAGTTTTTACGGTAACTTGGGTGGTATAATACAGAAGTTCTGGTCCTATTCTATCACCCTATGTGTACGTCATGTATCCACAATTCCGTATTTATTTTTATATTAGATGTCAAACTTAGACAAATCGTTGTCCGCACATCTCAATGCGACTAATTTAATCACCCATATTTCCAAAACCTAAGTTTTTAAGGTAACTTGGGTGGTATAGTACTAAAGTTCTGGACCTATTCTATCATCCTATGTGTACGTCATGTTGGCACACCTCCGTATTTATTATTATATTTCATGTCATACTTAGACAAATCGTTGTCCGCACATCGCATAGCGACTAATTTAATCACCCATATTTCCAAAACCTAAGTTTTTACGGTAACTTGGGTGGTATAGTTATAAAGTTCTGGACCTATTCTATCATCCTATGTGTACGTCATGTTGGCACACCTCCGTATTTTTTTTATATTTTATGTCAAACTTAGATAAATCGTTGTCCGCACATCGCATAGCGTCTAATTTAATCACCCATATTTCCAAAACCTAAGTTTTTAGGGTAACTTGGGTGGTATAGTACTAAAGTTCTGGTCCTATTCTTTCATCATACGTGTACGTCATGCTGACACACTGCCGTATTTATTTTATATTTTATGTCAAACTTAGGTGGATCGCTGTCCACACAGCCAAAGCGAGTATTTTAATCACCCATATTTGTAAAACCTAAGTTTTTAAGGTAACTTGGGTGGTATAATACTAAATTTCAGGACCTATTCTATCACCCTACGTGTACGTAATGTTGGCACACTTCCGTATTTATTTTATTTTTCATGTCATACTTTGACAAATCGCTGTCCGCACATCTCAATGCGACTACTTTAATCAGCCATATTTCCAAAAACCTAGGTTTTTACGGTAACTTGGGAGGTATAATACAGAAGTTCTGGTCCTATTCTATCACCCTATGTGTACGTCACGTATCCACAATTCTGTATTTATTTTTATATTTCATGTCAAACTTAGACAAATCGTTGTCCGCACATCTCAATGCGACTATTTTAATCACCCATATTTCCAAAACCTAAGTTTTTAAGGTAACTTGGGTGGTATAATACTAAATTTCAGGACCTATTCTATCATCCTATGTGTACGTCATGTTGGCACACTTCCGTATTTATTTTATTTTTCATGTCATACTTAGACAAATCGTTGTCCGCACATCTCAATGCGACTATTTTAATCACCCATATTTCCAAAACCTAAGTTTTTGAGGTAACTTGGGTGGTATAATACTAAATTTCAGGACCTATTCTAGCATCCTATGTGTACGTCATGTTGGCACACTTCCGTATTTATTTTATTTTTCATGTCATACTTTGACAAATCGCTGTCCGCACATCTCAATGCGACTACTTTAATCAGCCATATTTCCAAAACCTAAGTGTTTACGGTAACTTGGGTGGTATAATACAGAAGTTCTAGTTCTATTCTATCAGCCTATGTGTACGTCATGTATCCAAAATTCCGTATTTATTTTTATATTTCATGTCAAACTTAGACAAATCGTTGTCCGCACATCGCATAGCGACTAATTTAATCACCCATATTTCCAAAACCTAAGTTTTTAAGGTAACTTGGGTGGTATAATACTAAATTTCAGGACCTATTCTATCATCCTATGTGTACGTCATGTTGGCACACTTCCGTATTTATTTTATTTTTCATGTCATACTTTGACAAATCGCTGTCCGCACATCTCAATGCGACTACTTTAATCAGCCATATTTCCAAAACCTAAGTTTTTACGGTAACTTGGGTGGTATAATACAGAAGTTCTGGTCCTATTTCATCACCCTACGTGTACGTCATGCTGACACACCTCCGTACTTTTTTTATATTTCGTGTCAAACTTCGACAAATCTCTGTCCGCACATCTCAATGCGACTACTTTAATCAGCCATATTTCCAAAACCTAGGTTTTTACGGTAACTTGGGTGGTATAATACAGAAGTTCTGGTCCTATTCTATCACCCTATGTGTACGTAATGTTGGCACACCTCCGTATTTATTATTATATTTCATGTCATACTTAAACAAATCGTTGTCCGCACATCGCATAGCGACTAATTTAATCACCCATATTTCCAAAACCTAAGTTTTTAAGGTAACTTGGGTGGTATAGTACTAAAGTTCTGGTCCTATTCTTTCATCCTACGTGTACGTCATGCTGACACACTGCCGTATTTATTTTATATTTTATGTCAAACTTAGGTGGATCGCTGTCCACACATCCAAAGCGACTATTTCAATCACCCGTATTTCCAAAACCTAAGTTTTAAGGTAACTTGGGTGGTATAGTACTAAAGTTCTGGACCTATTCTATCATCCTATGTGTACGTCATGTTGGCACACCTCCGTATTTTTTTTATATTTCGTGTCAAACTTCGACAAATCTCTGTCCGCACATCTCAATGCGACTACTTTAATCAGCCATATTTCCAAAACCTAAGTTTTAACGGTAACTTGGGTGGTATAATACAGAAGTTCTGGTCCTATTCTATCACCCTATGTGTACGTCATGTATCCACAATTCCGTATTTATTTTTATATTTCATGTCAAACTTAGACAAATCGTTGTCCGCACATCGCATAGCGACTAACTTAATCACCCATATTTCCAAAACCTAAGTTTTTAAGGTAACTTGGGTGGTATAATACTAAATTTCAGGACCTATTCTATCATCCTATGTGTACGTCATGTTGGCACACTTCCGTATTTATTTTATTTTTCATGTCATACTTAGACAAATCGTTGTCCGCACATCTCAATGCGACTATTTTAATCACCCATATTTCCAAAACCTAAGTTTTTAAGGTAACTTGGGTGGTATAATACTAAATTTCAGGACCTATTCTATCATCCTATGTGTACGTCATGTTGGCACACTTCCGTATTTATTTTATTTTTCATGTCATACTTTGACAAATCGCTGTCCGCACATCTCAATGCGACTACTTTAATCAGCCATATTTCCAAAACCTAAGTTTTTAAGGTAACTTGGGTGGTATAGTACTAAAGTTCTGGTCCTATTCTTTCATCCTACGTGTACGTAATGTTGGCACACCTCCGCATTTATTATTATATTTCATGTCATACTTAGACAAATCGTTGTCCGCACATCGCATAGCGACTAATTTAATCACCCATATATCCAAAACCTAAGATTTTAAGGTAACTTGGGTGGTATAATACAGAAGTTCTGGTCCTATTCTATCACCCTATGTTTACATCATGTATCCACAATTCCGTATTTATTTTTATATTTCATGTCAAACTTAGACAAATCGTTGTCCGCACATCGCATAGCGACTAATTTAATCACCCATATTTCCAAAACCTAAGTTTTTAAGGTAACTTGGGTGGTATAATACTAAATTTCAGGACCTATTCTATCATCCTATGTGTACGTCATGTTGGCACACTTCCGTATTTATTTTATTTTTCATGTCATACTTTGACAAATCGCTGTCCGCACATCTCAATGCGACTACTTTAATCAGCCATATTTCCAAAACCTAAGTTTTTACGGTAACTTGGGTGGTATAATACAGAAGGTCTGGTCCTATTTCATCACCCTACGTGTACGTCATGCTGACACACCTCCGTACTTTTTTTATATTTCGTGTCAAACTTCGACAAATCTCTGTCCGCACATCTCAATGCGACTACTTTAATCAGCCATATTTCCAAAACCTAGGTTTTTACGGTAACTTGGGTGGTATAATACAGAAGTTCTGGTCCTATTCTATCACCCTATGTGTACGTAATGTTGGCACACCTCCGTATTTATTATTATATTTCATGTCATACTTAAACAAATCGTTGTCCGCACATCGCATAGCGACTAATTTAATCACCCATATTTCCAAAACCTAAGTTTTTAAGGTAACTTGGGTGGTATAGTACTAAAGTTCTGATCCTATTCTTTCATCCTACGTGTACGTCATGCTGACACACTGCCGTATTTATTTTATATTTTATGTCAAACTTAGGTGGATCGCTGTCCACACATCCAAAGCGACTATTTCAATCACCCGTATTTCCAAAACCTAAGTTTTTAAGGTAACTTGGGTGGTATAGTACTAAAGTTCTGGACCTATTCTATCATCCTATGTGTACGTCATGTTGGCACACCTCCGTATTTTTTTTATATTTCGTGTCAAACTTCGACAAATCTCTGTCCGCACATCTCAATGCGACTACTTTAATCAGCCATATTTCCAAAACCTAAGTTTTTACGGTAACTTGGGTGGTATAATACAGAAGTTCTGGTCCTATTCTATCACCCTATATGTACGTAATGTTGGCACACTTCCGTATTTATTATTATATTTCATGTCATACTTAGACAAATCGTTGTCCGCACATCGCATAGCGACTAATTTAATCACCCATATTTCCAAAACCTAAGTTTTTAAGGTAACTTGGGTGGTATAGTACTAAAGTTCTGGTCCTATTCTTTCATCCTACGTGTACGTCATGCTGACACACTGCCGTATTTATTTTATATTTTATGTCAAACTTAGGTGGATCGCTGTCCACACATCCAAAGCGACTATTTTAATCACCCGTATTTCCAAAACCTAAGTTTTGACGGTAAACTGAGTGGTATAATAATATAGTTCTAATCCTATTCTATCATCCAATGTGTACGTCATGTATCCAAAATTCCGTATTTATTTTTATATTTCATGTCAAACTTAGACAAATCGTTGTCCGCACATCGCAGAGCGACTAATTTAATCACCCATATTTCCAAAACCTAAGTTTTTACGGTAACTTGGGTGGTATAATACAGAAGTTTCTGTCCTATTCTATCACCCTATGTGTACGTCATGTATCCGCAATTCCGTATTTATTATTATATTTCATGTCATACTTAGACAAATCGCTGTCCGCACATCGCTTAGCGACTAATTTAATCACCCATATTTCCAAAACCTAAGTTTTTAAGGTAACTTGGGTGGTATAGTACTAAAGTTCTGGATATATTCTATCATCCTATGTGTACGTCATGTTGGCACACCTCCGTATTTTTTTATATTTCGTGTCAAACGTCGACAAATCTCTGTCCGCACATCTCAATGCGACTACTTTAATCAGCCATATTTCCAAAACCTAAGTTTTTACGGTAACTTGGGTGGTATAATACAAAAGTTCTGGTCCTATTCTATCACCCTATATGTACGTAATGTTGGCACACTTCCGTATTTATTATTATATTTCATGTCATACTTAGACAAATCGTTGTCCGCACATCGCATAGCGACTAATTTAATCACCCATATTTCCAAAACCTAAGTTTTTAAGGTAACTTGGGTGGTATAGTACTAAAGTTCTGGTCCTATTCTTTCATCCTACGTGTACGTCATGCTGACACTCTGCCGTATTTATTTTATATTTTATGTCAAACTTAGGTGGATCGCTGTCCACACATCCAAAGCGACTATTTTAATCACCCGTATTTCCAAAACCTAAGTTTTGACGGTAACCTGAGTGGTATAATAATATAGTTCTAATCCTATTCTATCACCCAATGTGTACGTCATGTATCCAAAATTCCGTATTTATTTTTATATTTCATGTCAAACTTAGACAAATCGTTGTACGCACATCGCATAGCGACTATATTAATCACCCATATTTCCAAAACCTAAGTTTTTACGGTAACTTGGGTGGTATAATACAGAAGTTCTGGTTCTATTCTATCACCCTATGTGTACGTCATGTTGGCACACCTCCGTATTTATTTTTATATTTCATGTCAAACTTAGACAAATCGTTGTCCGCACATCGCATAGCGACTAATTTAATCACCCATATTTCCAAAATCTAAGTTTTTAAGGTAACTTGGGTGGTATAATACTTTTCAGGACCTATTCTATCATAATATGTGTACGTCATGTTGGCACACTTCCGTATTTATTTTATTTTTCATGTCATACTTTGACAAATCGCTGTCCGCACATCTCAATGCGACTATTTTAATCAGCCATATTTCCAAAACCTAAGTTTTTACGGTAACTTGGGTGGTATAGTACTAAAGTTCTGGACCTATTCTATCATCCTATGTGTACGTCATGTTGGCACACCTCCGTATTTTTTTTATATTTCGTGTCAAATTTCGACAAATCGTTGTCCGCACATCGCATAGCGACTAATTTAATCACCCATATTTCCAAAACCTAAGTTTTTAAGGTAACTTGGGTGGTATAATACTAAATTTCAGGACCTATTCTATCATCCTATGTGTACGTCATGTTGGCACACCTCCGTATTTTTTTTATATTTCGTGTCAAATTTCGACAAATCGTTGTCCGCACATCACATAGCGACTAATTTAATCACCCGTATTTCCAAAACCTAAGTTTTTACGGTAACTTGGATGGTATAGTACTAAAGTTCTGGACCTATTCTATCATACTATGTGTACGTCATGTTGGCACACCTCCGTATTTTTTTATATTTCGTGTCAAACTTCGACAAATCTCTGTCCGCACATCTCAATGCGACTACTTTAATCAGCCATATTTCCAAAACCTAAGTTTTTACGGTAACTTGGGTGGTATAATACTAAATTTCAGGACCTATTCTATCATCCTATGTGTACGTCATGTTGGCACACTTCCGTATTTATTTTATTTTTCATGTCATACTTTGACAAATCGCTGTCCGCACATCTCAATGCGACTACTTTAATCAGCCATATTTCCAAAACCTAAGTTTTTACGGTAACTTGGGTGGTATAATACAGAAGTTCTGGTCCTATTCTATCACCCTATGTGTACGTCATGTATCCACAATTCCGTATTTATTTTTATATTTCATGTCAAACTTAGACAAATCGCTGTCCGCACATCGCATAGCGACTAATTTAATCACCCATATTTCCAAAACCTAAGTTTTTAAGGTAACTTGGGTGGTATAATACTAAATTTCAGGACCTATTCTATCATCCTATGTGTACGTCATGTTGGCACACTTCCGTATTTATTTTATATTTCGTGTCAAACTTCGACAAATCTCTGTCCGCACATCTCATTGCGACTACTTTAATCAGCCATATTTCCAAAACCTAAGTTTTTACGGTAACTTGGGTGGTATAATACAGAAGTTCTGGTCCTATTCTATCACCCTATGTGTACGTCATGTATCCACAATTCCGTATTTATTTTTATATTTCATGTCAAAATTAGACAAATCGTTGTCCGCACATCGCATAGCGACTAATTTAATCACCCATATTTCCATAACCTAAGTTTTTACGGTAACTTGGGTGGTATAATCCAGACGTTCTGGTCCTATTCTATCACCCTATGTGTACGTCATGTATCCACAATTCCGTATTTATTTTTATATTTCATGTCAAACTTAGACAAATCGCTGTCCGCACATCGCATAGCGACTAATTTAATCACCCATATTTCCAAAACCTAAGTTTTTAAGGTAACTTGGGTGGTATAGTACTAAATTTCAGAACCTATTCTAACATCCTATGTGTACGTCATGTTGGCACACTTCCGTATTTATTTTATATTTCGTGTCAAACTTCGACAAATCTCTGTCCGCACATCTCAATGCGACTACTTTAATCAGCCATATTTCCAAAACCTAAGTTTTTACGGTAACTTGGGTGGTATAATACAGAAGTTTCTGTCCTATTCTATCACCCTATGTGTACGTCATGTATCCGCAATTCCGTATTTATTATTATATTTCATGTCATACTTAGACAAATCGCTGTCCGCACATCGCTTAGCGACTAATTTAATCACCCATATTTCCAAAACCTAAGTTTTTAAGGTAACTTGGGTGGTATAGTACTAAAGTTCTGGACCTATTCTATCATCCTATGTGTACGTCATGTTGGCACACCTCCGTATTTTTTTATATTTCGTGTCAAACTTCGACAAATCTCTGTCCGCACATCTCAATGCGACTACTTTAATCAGCCATATTTCCAAAACCTAAGTTTTTACGGTAACTTGGGTGGTATAATACAAAAGTTCTGGTCCTATTCTATCACCCTATATGTACGTAATGTTGGCACACTTCCGTATTTATTATTATATTTCATGTCATACTTAGACAAATCGTTGTCCGCACATCGCATAGCGACTAATTTAATCACCCATATTTCCAAAACCTAAGTTTTTAAGGTAACTTGGGTGGTATAGTACTAAAGTTCTGGTCCTATTCTTTCATCCTACGTGTACGTCATGCTGACACACTGCCGTATTTATTTTATATTTTATGTCAAACTTAGGTGGATCGCTGTCCACACATCCAAAGCGACTATTTTAATCACCCGTATTTCCAAAACCTAAGTTTTGACGGTAACCTGAGTGGTATAATAATATAGTTCTAATCCTATTCTATCACCCAATGTACGTCATGTATCCAAAATTCCGTATTTATTTTTATATTTCATGTCAAACTTAGACAAATCGTTGTACGCACATCGCATAGCGACTATATTAATCACCCATATTTCCAAAACCTAAGTTTTTACGGTAACTTGGGTGGTATAATACAGAAGTTCTGGTCCTATTCTATCACCCTATGTGTACGTCATGTTGGCACACCTCCGTATTTATTTTTATATTTCATGTCAAACTTAGACAAATCGTTGTCCGCACATCGCATAGCGACTATTTTAATCAGCCATATTTCCAAAACCTAAGTTTTTACGGTAACTTGGGTGGTATAGTACTAAATTTCAGGACCTATTCTATCATCCTATGTGTACGTCATGTTGGCACACTTCCGTATTTATTTTATTTTTCATGTCATACTTTGACAAATCGCTGTCCGCACATCTCAATGCGACTATTTTAATCAGCCATATTTCCAAAACCTAAGTTTTTACGGTAACTTGGGTGGTATAGTACTAAAGTTCTGGACCTATTCTATCATCCTATGTGTACGTCATGTTGGCACACCTCCGTATTTTTTTTATATTTCGTGTCAAACTTCGACAAATCGTTGTCCGCACATCGCATAGCGACTAATTTAATCACCCATATTTCCAAAACCTAAGTTTTTAAGGTAACTTGGGTGGTATAATACTAAATTTCAGGACCTATTCTATCATCCTATGTGTACGTCATGTTGGCACACCTCCGTATTTTTTTTATATTTCGTGTCAAACTTCGACAAATCTCTGTCCGCACATCTCAATGCGACTACTTTAATCAGCCATATTTCCTAAACCTAAGTTTTTACGGTAACTTGGGTGGTATAATACTAAATTTCAGGACCTATTCTATCATCCTTTGTGTACGTCATGTTGGCACACTTCCGTATTTATTTTATTTTTCATGTCATACTTTGACAAATCGCTGTCCGCACATCTCAATGCGACTACTTTAATCAGCCATATTTCCAAAACCTAAGTTTTTACGGTAACTTGGGTGGTATAATACAGAAGTTCTGGTCCTATTCTATCACCCTATGTGTACGTCATGTATCCACAATTCCGTATTTATTTTTATATTTCATGTCAAACTTAGACAAATCGCTGTCCGCACATCGCATAGCGACTAATTTAATCACCCATATTTCCAAAACCTATGTTTTTAAGGTAACTTGGGTGGTATAATACTAAATTTCAGGACCTATTCTATCATCCTATGTGTACGTCATGTTGGCACACTTCCGTATTTATTTTATATTTCGTGTCAAACTTCGACAAATCTCTGTCCGCACATCTCATTGCGACTACTTTAATCAGCCATATTTCCAAAACCTAAGTTTTTACGGTAACTTGGGTGGTATAATACAGAAGTTCTGGTCCTATTCTATCACCCTATGTTTACGTCATGTATCCACAATTCCGTATTTATTTTTATATTTCATGTCAAACTTAGACAAATCGCTGTCCGCACATCGCATAGCGACTAATTTAATCACCCATATTTCCAAAACCTATGTTTTTAAGGTAACTTGGGTGGTATAATACTAAATTTCAGGACCTATTCTATCATCCTATGTGTACGTCATGTTGGCACACTTCCGTATTTATTTTATATTTCGTGTCAAACTTCGACAAATCTCTGTCCGCACATCTCATTGCGACTACTTTAATCAGCCATATTTCCAAAACCTAAGTTTTTACGGTAACTTGGGTGGTATAATACTAAATTTCAGGACCTATTCTATCATCCTATGTGTACGTCATGTTGGCACACTTCCGTATTTATTTTATTTTTCATGTCATACTTTGACAAATCGCTGTCCGCACATCTCAATGCGACTACTTTAATCAGCCATATTTCCAAAACCTAAGTTTTTACGGTAACTTGGGTGGTATAATACAGAAGTTCTGGTCCTATTCTATCACCCTATGTGTACGTCATGTATCCACAATTCCGTATTTATTTTTATATTTCATGTCAAACTTAGACAAATCGCTGTCCGCACATCGCATAGCGACTAATTTAATCACCCATATTTCCAAAACCTAAGTTTTTAAGGTAACTTGGGTGGTATAATACTAAATTTCAGGACCTATTCTATCATCCTATGTGTACGTCATGTTGGCACACTTCCGTATTTATTTTATATTTCGTGTCAAACTTCGACAAATCTCTGTCCGCACATCTCATTGCGACTACTTTAATCAGCCATATTTCCAAAACCTAAGTTTTTACGGTAACTTGGGTGGTATAATACAGAAGTTCTGGTCCTATTCTATCACCCTATGTGTACGTCATGTATCCACAATTCCGTATTTATTTTTATATTTCATGTCAAAATTAGACAAATCGTTGTCCGCACATCGCATAGCGACTAATTTAATCACCCATATTTCCATAACCTAAGTTTTTACGGTAACTTGGGTGGTATAATCCAGACGTTCTGGTCCTATTCTATCACCCTATGTGTACGTCATGTATCCACAATTCCGTATTTATTTTTATATTTCATGTCAAACTTAGACAAATCGCTGTCCGCACATCGCATAGCGACTAATTTAATCACCCATATTTCCAAAACCTAAGTTTTTAAGGTAACTTGGGTGGTATAGTACTAAATTTCAGAACCTATTCTAACATCCTATGTGTACGTCATGTTGGCACACTTCCGTATTTATTTTATATTTCGTGTCAAACTTCGACAAATCTCTGTCCGCACATCTCAATGCGACTACTTTAATCAGCCATATTTCCAAAACCTAAGTTTTTACGGTAACTTGGGTGGTATAATACAGAAGTTTCTGTCCTATTCTATCACCCTATGTGTACGTCATGTATCCGCAATTCCGTATTTATTATTATATTTCATGTCATACTTAGACAAATCGCTGTCCGCACATCGCTTAGCGACTAATTTAATCACCCATATTTCCAAAACCTAAGTTTTTAAGGTAACTTGGGTGGTATAGTACTAAAGTTCTGGACCTATTCTATCATCCTATGTGTACGTCATGTTGGCACACCTCCGTATTTTTTTATATTTCGTGTCAAACTTCGACAAATCTCTGTCCGCACATCTCAATGCGACTACTTTAATCAGCCATATTTCCAAAACCTAAGTTTTTACGGTAACTTGGGTGGTATAATACAAAAGTTCTGGTCCTATTCTATCACCCTATATGTACGTAATGTTGGCACACTTCCGTATTTATTATTATATTTCATGTCATACTTAGACAAATCGTTGTCCGCACATCGCATAGCGACTAATTTAATCACCCATATTTCCAAAACCTAAGTTTTTAAGGTAACTTGGGTGGTATAGTACTAAAGTTCTGGTCCTATTCTTTCATCCTACGTGTACGTCATGCTGACACACTGCCGTATTTATTTTATATTTTATGTCAAACTTAGGTGGATCGCTGTCCACACATCCAAAGCGACTATTTTAATCACCCGTATTTCCAAAACCTAAGTTTTGACGGTAACCTGAGTGGTATAATAATATAGTTCTAATCCTATTCTATCACCCAATGTACGTCATGTATCCAAAATTCCGTATTTATTTTTATATTTCATGTCAAACTTAGACAAATCGTTGTACGCACATCGCATAGCGACTATATTAATCACCCATATTTCCAAAACCTAAGTTTTTACGGTAACTTGGGTGGTATAATACAGAAGTTCTGGTCCTATTCTATCACCCTATGTGTACGTCATGTTGGCACACCTCCGTATTTATTTTTATATTTCATGTCAAACTTAGACAAATCGTTGTCCGCACATCGCATAGCGACTATTTTAATCAGCCATATTTCCAAAACCTAAGTTTTTACGGTAACTTGGGTGGTATAGTACTAAATTTCAGGACCTATTCTATCATCCTATGTGTACGTCATGTTGGCACACTTCCGTATTTATTTTATTTTTCATGTCATACTTTGACAAATCGCTGTCCGCACATCTCAATGCGACTATTTTAATCAGCCATATTTCCAAAACCTAAGTTTTTACGGTAACTTGGGTGGTATAGTACTAAAGTTCTGGACCTATTCTATCATCCTATGTGTACGTCATGTTGGCACACCTCCGTATTTTTTTTATATTTCGTGTCAAACTTCGACAAATCGTTGTCCGCACATCGCATAGCGACTAATTTAATCACCCATATTTCCAAAACCTAAGTTTTTAAGGTAACTTGGGTGGTATAATACTAAATTTCAGGACCTATTCTATCATCCTATGTGTACGTCATGTTGGCACACTTCCGTATTTATTTTATTTTTCATGTCATACTTTGACAAATCGCTGTCCGCACATCTCAATGCGACTACTTTAATCAGCCATATTTCCAAAACCTAAGTTTTTACGGTAACTTGGGTGGTATAGTACTAAAGTTCTGGCCCTATTCTATCATCCTATGTGTACGTCATGTTGGCACACCTCCGTATTTTTTTTATATTTCGTGTCAAACTTCGACAAATCTCTGTCCGCACATCTCAATGCGACTACTTTAATCAGCCATATTTCCTAAACCTAAGTTTTTACGGTAACTTGGGTGGTATAATACTAAATTTCAGGACCTATTCTATCATCCTATGTGTACGTCATGTTGGCACACTTCCGTATTTATTTTATTTTTCATGTCATACTTTGACAAATCGCTGTCCGCACATCTCAATGCGACTACTTTAATCAGCCATATTTCCAAAACCTAAGTTTTTACGGTAACTTGGGTGGTATAATACAGAAGTTCTGGTCCTATTCTATCACCCTATGTGTACGTCATGTATCCACAATTCCGTATTTATTTTTATATTTCATGTCAAACTTAGACAAATCGCTGTCCGCACATCGCATAGCGACTAATTTAATCACCCATATTTCCAAAACCTATGTTTTTAAGGTAACTTGGGTGGTATAATACTAAATTTCAGGACCTATTCTATCATCCTATGTGTACGTCATGTTGGCACACTTCCGTATTTATTTTATATTTCGTGTCAAACTTCGACAAATCTCTGTCCGCACATCTCATTGCGACTACTTTAATCAGCCATATTTCCAAAACCTAAGTTTTTACGGTAACTTGGGTGGTATAATACAGAAGTTCTGGTCCTATTCTATCACCCTATGTTTACGTCATGTATCCACAATTCCGTATTTATTTTTATATTTCATGTCAAACTTAGACAAATCGTTGTCCGCACATCGCATAGCGACTAATTTAATCACCCATATTTCCATAACCTAAGTTTTTACGGTAACTTGGGTGGTATAATCCAGACGTTCTGGTCCTATTCTATCACCCTATGTGTACGTCATGTATCCACAATTCCGTATTTATTTTTATATTTCATGTCAAACTTAGACAAATCGCTGTCCGCACATCGCATAGCGACTAATTTAATCACCCATATTTCCAAAACCTAAGTTTTTAAGGTAACTTGGGTGGTATAGTACTAAATTTCAGGACCTATTCTAACATCCTATGTGTACGTCATGTTGGCACACTTCCGTATTTATTTTATATTTCGTGTCAAACTTCGACAAATCTCTGTCCGCACATCTCAATGCGACTACTTTAATCAGCCATATTTCCAAAACCTAAGTTTTTACGGTAACTTGGGTGGTATAATACAGAAGTTTCTGTCCTATTCTATCACCCTATGTGTACGTCATGTATCCGCAATTCCGTATTTATTATTATATTTCATGTCATACTTAGACAAATCGCTGTCCGCACATCGCTTAGCGACTAATTTAATCACCCATATTTCCAAAACCTAAGTTTTTAGGGTAACTTGGGTGGTATAGTACTAAAGTTCTGGACCTATTCTATCATCCTATGTGTACGTCATGTTGGCACACCTCCGTATTTTTTTATATTTCGTGTCAAACTTCGACAAATCTCTGTCCGCACATCTCAATGCGACTACTTTAATCAGCCATATTTCCAAAACCTAAGTTTTTACGGTAACTTGGGTGGTATAATACAAAAGTTCTGGTCCTATTCTATCACCCTATATGTACGTAATGTTTGCACACTTCCGTATTTATTATTATATTTCATGTCATACTTAGACAAATCGCTGTCCGCACATCGCTTAGCGACTAATTTAATCACCCATATTTCCAAAACCTAAGTTTTTAAGGTAACTTGGGTGGTATAGTACTAAAGTTCTGGACCTATTCTATCATCCTATGTGTACGTCATGTTGGCACACCTCCGTATTTTTTTATATTTCGTGTCAAACTTCGACAAATCTCTGTCCGCACATCCAAAGCGACTATTTTAATCACCCGTATTTCCAAAACCTAAGTTTTGACGGTAACCTGAGTGGTATAATAATATAGTTCTAATACTATTCTATCACCCAATGTGTACGTCATGTATCCAAAATTCCGTATTTATTTTTATATTTCATGTCAAACTTAGACAAATCGTTGTACGCACATCGCATAGCGACTAATTTAATCACCCATATTTCCAAAACCTAAGTTTTTACGGTAACTTGGGTGGTATAATACAGAAGTTCTGGTCCTATTCTATCACCCTATGTGTACGTCATGTTGGCACACCTCCGTATTTATTTTTATATTTCATGTCAAACTTAGACAAATCGTTGTCCGCACATCGCATAGCGACTAATTTAATCACCCATATTTCCAAAATCTAAGTTTTTAAGGTAACTTGGGTGGTATAATACTAAATTTCAGGACCTATTCTATCATCCTATGTGTACGTCATGTTGGCACACTTCCGTATTTATTTAATTTTTCATGTCATACTTTGACAAATCGCTGTCCGCACATCTCAATGCGACTATTTTAATCAGCCATATTTCCAAAACCTAAGTTTTTACGGTAACTTGGGTGGTATAGTACTAAAGTTCTGGACCTATTCTATCATCCTATGTGTACGTCATGTTGGCACACCTCCGTATTTATTTTTATATTTCATGTCAAACTTAGACAAATCGTTGTCCGCACATCGCATAGCGACTAATTTAATCACCCATATTTCCAAAATCTAAGTTTTTAAGGTAATTTGGGTGGTATAATACTAAATTTCAGGACCTATTCTATCATCCTATGTGTACGTCATGTTGGCACACTTCCGTATTTATTTTATTTTTCATGTCATACTTTGACAAATCGCTGTCCGCACATCTCAATGCGACTATTTTAATCAGCCATATTTCCAAAACCTAAGTTTTTACGGTAACTTGGGTGGTATAATACAGAAGTTCTGGTCCTATTCTATCACCCTATGTGTACGTCATGTATCCACAATTCCGTATTTATTTTTATATTTCATGTCAAACTTAGACAAATCGTTGTCCGCACATCGCATAGCGACTAATTTAATCACCCATATTTCCAAAACCTAAGTTTTTACGGTAACTAGGGTGGTATAATCCAGAAGTTCTGGTCCTATTCTATCACCCTATGTGTACGTCATGTATCCACAATTCCGTATTTATTTTTATATTTCATGTCAAACCTAGACAAATCGCTGTCCGCACATCGCATAGTGACTAATTTAATCACCCATATTTCCAAAACCTAAGTTTTTAAGGTAACTTGGGTGGTATAGTACTAAATTTCAGGACGTATTCTATCATCCTATGTGTACGTCATGTTGGCACACTTCCGTATTTATTTTATATTTCGTGTCAAACTTCGACAAATCTCTGTCCGCACATCTCAATGCGGCTACTTTAATCAGCCATATTTCCAAAACCTAAGTTTTTACGGTAACTTGGGTGGTATAATACAGAAGTTCTGGTCCTATTCTATCACCCTATGTGTACGTCATGTATCCACAATTCCGTATTTATTTTTATATTTCATGTCAAACTTAGACAAATCGCTGTCCGCACATCGCATAGCGACTAATTTAATCACCCATATTTCCAAAACCTAAGTTTTTAAAGTAACTTGGGTGGTATAATACTAAATTTCAGGACCTATTCTATCATCCTATGTGTACGTCATGTTGGCACACTTCCGTATTTATTTTATATTTCGTGTCAAACTTCGACAAATCTCTGTCCGCACATCTCATTGCGACTACTTTAATCAGCCATATTTCCAAAACCTAAGTTTTTACGGTAACTTGGGTGGTATAATACAGAAGTTCTGGTCCTATTCTATCACCCTATGTGTACGTCATGTATCCACAATTCCGTATTTATTTTTATATTTCATGTCAAACTTAGACAAATCGTTGTCCGCACATCGCATAGCGACTAATTTAATCACCCATATTTCCATAACCTAAGTTTTTACGGTAACTTGGGTGGTATAATCCAGACGTTCTGGTCCTATTCTATCACCCTATGTGTACGTCATGTATCCACAATTCCGTATTTATTTTTATATTTCATGTCAAACTTAGACAAATCGCTGTCCGCACATCGCATAGCGACTAATTTAATCACCCATATTTCCAAAACCTAAGTTTTTAAGGTAACTTGGGTGGTATAGTACTAAATTTCAGGACCTATTCTAACATCCTATGTGTACGTCATGTTGGCACACTTCCGTATTTATTTTATATTTCGTGTCAAACTTCGACAAATCTCTGTCCGCACATCTCAATGCGACTACTTTAATCAGCCATATTTCCAAAACCTAAGTTTTTACGGTAACTTGGGTGGTATAATACAGAAGTTTCTGTCCTATTCTATCACCCTATGTGTACGTCATGTATCCACAATTCCGTATTTATTTTTATATTTCATGTCAAACTTAGACAAATCGCTGTCCGCACATCGCATAGCGACTAATTTAATCACCCATATTTCCAAAACCTAAGTTTTTAAGGTAACTTGGGTGGTATAATACTAAATTTCAGGACCTATTCTATCATCCTATGTGTACGTCATGTTGGCACACTTCCGTATTTATTTTATATTTCGTGTCAAACTTCGACAAATCTCTGTCCGCACATCTCATTGCGACTACTTTAATCAGCCATATTTCCAAAACCTAAGTTTTTACGGTAACTTGGGTGGTATAATACAGAAGTTCTGGTCCTATTCTATCACCCTATGTGTACGTCATGTATCCACAATTCCGTATTTATTTTTATATTTCATGTCAAACTTAGACAAATCGTTGTCCGCACATCGCATAGCGACTAATTTAATCACCCATATTTCCATAACCTAAGTTTTTACGGTAACTTGGGTGGTATAATCCAGACGTTCTGGTCCTATTCTATCACCCTATGTGTACGTCATGTATCCACAATTCCGTATTTATTTTTATATTTCATGTCAAACTTAGACAAATCGCTGTCCGCACATCGCATAGCGACTAATTTAATCACCCATATTTCCAAAACCTAAGTTTTTAAGGTAACTTGGGTGGTATAGTACTAAATTTCAGGACCTATTCTAACATCCTATGTGTACGTCATGTTGGCACACTTCTATATTTATTTTATATTTCGTGTCAAACTTCGACAAATCTCTGTCCGCACAACTCAATGCGACTACTTTAATCAGCCATATTTCCAAAACCTAAGTTTTTACGGTAACTTGGGTGGTATAATACAAAAGTTTTGGTCCTATTCTATCACCCTATATGTACGTAATGTTGGCACACTTCCGTATTTATTATTATATTTCATGTCATACTTAGACAAATCGTTGTTCGCACATCGCATAGCGACTAATTTAATCACCCATATTTCCAAAACCTAAGTTTTTAAGGTAATTTGGGTGGTATAGTACTAAAGTTCTGGTCCTATTCTTTCATCCTACGTGTACGTCATGCTGACACACTGCCGTATTTATTTTATATTTTATGTCAAACTTAGGTGGATCGCTGTCCACACATCCAAAGCGACTATTTTAATCACCCGTATTTCCAAAACCTAAGTTTTGACGGTAACCTGAGTGGTATAATAATATAGTTCTAATCCTATTCTATCACCCAATGTGTACGTCATGTATCCAAAATTCCGTATTTATTTTTATATTTCATGTCAAACTTAGACAAATCGCTGTCCGCACATCTCAATGCGACTAATTTAATCACCCATATTTCCAAAACCTAAGTTTTTACGGTAACTTGGGTGGTATAATACTAAATTTCAGGACCTATTCTATCATCCTATGTGTACGTCATGTTGGCACACTTCCGTATTTATTTTATTTTTCATGTCATACTTTGACAAATCGCTGTCCGCACATCTCAATGCGACTATTTTAATCAGCCATATTTCCAAAACCTAAGTTTTTACGGTAACTTGGGTGGTATAGTACTAGAGTTCTGGACCTATTCTATCATCCTATGTGTACGTCATGTTGGCACACCTCCGTATTTTTTTTATATTTCGTGTCAAACTTCGACAAATCGTTGTCCGCACATCGCATAGCGACTAATTTAATCACCCATATTTCCAAAACCTAAGTTTTTAAGGTAACTTGGGTGGTATAATACTAAATTTCAGGACCTATTCTATCATCCTATGTGTACGTCATGTTGGCACACTTCCGTATTTATTTTATTTTTCATGTCATACTTTGACAAATCGCTGTCCGCACATCTCAATGCGACTACTTTAATCAGCCATATTTCCAAAACCTAAGTTTTTACGGTAACTTGGGTGGTATAGTACTAAAGTTCTGGCCCTATTCTATCATCCTATGTGTACGTCATGTTGGCACACCTCCGTATTTTTTTTATATTTCGTGTCAAACTTCGACAAATCTCTGTCCGCACATCTCAATGCGACTACTTTAATCAGCCATATTTCCAAAACCTAAGTTTTTACGGTAACTTGGGTGGTATAATACTAAATTTCAGGACCTATTCTATCATCCTATGTGTACGTCATGTTGGCACACTTCCGTATTTATTTTATTTTTCATGTCATACTTTGACAAATCGCTGTCCGCACATCTCAATGCGACTACTTTAATCAGCCATATTTCCAAAACCTAAGTTTTTACGGTAACTTGGGTGGTATAATACAGAAGTTCTGGTCCTATTCTATCACCCTATGTTTACGTCATGTATCCACAATTCCGTATTTATTTTTATATTTCATGTCAAACTTAGACAAATCGTTGTCCGCACATCGCATAGCGACTAATTTAATCACCCATATTTCCATAACCTAAGTTTTTACGGTAACTTGGGTGGTATAGTACTAAAGTTCTGGACCTATTCTATCATCCTATGTGTACGTCATGTTGGCACACCTCCGTATTTTGTTTTATATTTCGTGTCAAACTTCGACAAATCTCTGTCCGCACATCTCAATGCGACTACTTTAATCAGCCATATTTCCAAAACCTAAGTTTTTACGGTAACTTGGGTGGTATAATACAGAAGTTCTGGTCCTATTCTATCACCCTATGTGTACGTAATGTTGGCACACCTCCGTATTTATTATTATATTTCATGTCATACTTAGACAAATCGTTGTCCGCACATCACATAGCGACTAATTTAATCACCCACATTTCCAAAACCTAAGTTTTTACGGTAACTTGGGTGGTATAGTACTAGAGTTCTGGACCTATTCTATCATCCTATGTGTACGTCATGTTGGCACACCTCCGTATTTTTTTATATTTCGTGTCAAACTTCGACAAATCTCTGTCCGCACATCTCAATGCGACTACTTTAATCACCCATATTTCCAAAACCTAAGTTTTTAAGGTAACTTGGGTGGTATAATACAGAAGTTCTGGTCCTATTCTATCACCCTATGTGTACGTCATGTATCCACAATTCCGTATTTATTTTTATATTTCATGTCAAACTTAGACAAATCGTTGTCCGCACATCGCATAGCGACTAATTTAATCACCCATATTTCCAAAACCTAAGTTTTTAAGGTAACTTGGGTGGTATAATACTAAATTTCAGGACCTATTCTATCATCCTATGTGTACGTCATGTTGGCACACTTCCGTATTTATTTTATTTTTCATGTCATACTTTGACAAATCGTTGTCCGCACATCGCATAGCGACTAATTTAATCACCCATATTTCCAAAACCTAAGTTTTTAAGGTAACTTGGGTGGTATAATACTAAATTTCAGGACCTATTCTATCATCCTATGTGTACGTCATGTTGGCACACATCCGTATTTATTTTATTTTTCATGTCATAATTTGACAAATCGCTGTCCGCACATCTCAATGCGACTACTTTAATCAGCCATATTTCCAAAACCTAAGTTTTTACGGTAACTTGGGTGGTATAATACAGAAGTTCTGGTCCTATTTCATCACCCTACGTGTACGTCATGCTGACACACTGCCGTATTTATTTTATATTTTATGTCAAACTTAGGTGGATCACTGTCCACACATCCAAAGCGACTATTTTAATCACCCGTATTTCCAAAACCTAAGTTTTTACGGTAACTTGGGTGGTATAGTATTAAATTTCTGGTCCTATTCTTTCATCCTATGTGTACGTCATGTTGGCACACTTCCGTATTTATTTTATTTTTCATGTCATACTTTGACAAATCGCTGTCCGCACATCTCAATGCGACTACTTTAATCAGCCATATTTCCAAAACCTAAGTTTTTACGGTAACTTGGGTGGTATAATACAGAAGTTCTGGTCCTATTCTATCACCCTACGTGTACGTAATGTTGGCTCGCCTCCGTATTTATTATTATATTTCATGTCATACTTAGACAAATCGTTGTCCGCACATCGCATAGCGACTAATTTAATCACCCATATTTCCAAAACCTAAGTTTTTAAGGTAACTTGGGTGGTATAGTACTAAAGTTCTGGTCCTATTTCATCACCCTACGTGTACGCCATGCTGTAACACTGCCGTATTTATTTTATATTTTATGTCAAACTTAGGTGGATCACTGTCCACACATCCAAAGCGACTATTTTAATCACCCGTATTTCCAAAACCTAAGTTTTTACGGTAACTTGGGTGGTATAGTACTAAAGTTCTGGACCTATTCTATCATCCTATGTGTACGTCATGTTGGCAAACCTCCGTATTTTTTTATATTTCGAGTCAAACTTCGACAAATCTCTGTCCGCACATCTCAATGCGACTACTTTAATCAGCCATATTTCCAAAACCTAAGTTTTTACGGTAACTTGGGTGGTATAATACAGAAGTTCTGGTCCTATTCTATCACCCTACGTGTACGTAATGTTGGCACACCTCCGTATTTATTTTTATATTTCATGTCAAACTTAGACAAATCGTTGTCCGCACATCGCATAGCGACTAATTTAATCACCCATATTTCCAAAACCTAAGTTTTTACGGTAACTTGGGTGGTATAATACAGAAGTTCTGGTCCTATTCTATCATCCTATGTGTACGTCATGTTGGCACACTTCCGTATTTATTTTATTTTTCATGTCATACTTTGACAAATCGCTGTCCGCACATCTCAATGCGACTACTTTAATCAGCCATATTTCCAAAATCTAAGTTTTTACGGTAACTTGGGTGGTATAATACAGAAGTTCTGGTCCTACTCTATCACCCTACGTGTACGTCATGCTGACACACTGCCGTATTTATTTTATATTAAATGTCAAACTTAGGTGGATCGCTGTCCACACATCCAAAGCGACTATTTTAATCACCCGTATTTCCAAAACCTAAGTTTTTACGGTAACTTGGGTGGTATAATACAGACTTTCTGGTCCTATTCTATCACCCTATGTGACCGTAATGTTGGCACACTTCCGTATTTATTTCTATATTACATGTCATACTTTGACAAATCGCTGTCCACACATCTCAATGCGACTACTTTAATCAGCCGTATTTCCAAAACCTAAGTTTTTACGGTAACTTGGGTGGTATAATACAGAAGTTCTGGTCCTATTTCATCACCCTACGTGTACGTCATGCTGACACACTGCTGTATTTATTTTATATTTTATGTCAAACTTAGGTGGATCACTGTCCACACATCCAAAGCGACTATTTTAATCACCCGTATTTCCAAAACCTAAGTTTTTACGGTAACTTGGGTGGTATAGTACTAAAGTTCTGGTCCTATTCTTTCATCCTATGTGTACGTCATGTTGGCACACTTCCGTATTTATTTTATTTTTCATGTCATACTTTGACAAATCGCTGTCCGCACATCTCAATGCGACTACTTTAATCAGCCATATTTCCAAAACCTAAGTTTTTACGGTAACTTGGGTGGTATAGTACAGAAGTTCTTGTCCTATTCTATCACCCTACGTGTACGTAATGTTGGCACACCTCCGTATTTATTATTATATTTCATGTCATACTTAGACAAATCGTTATCCGCACATCGCATAGCGACTAATTTAATCACCCATATTTCCAAAACCTAAGTTTTTACGGTAACTTGGGTGGTATAGTACTAAAGTTCTGGACCTATTCTATCATCCTATGTGTACGTCATGTTGGCACACCTCCGTATTTTTTTTATATTTCGTGTCAAACTTCGACAAATCTCTGTCCGCACATCTCAATGCGACTACTTTAATCAGCCATATTTCCAAAACCTAAGTTTTTACGGTAACTTGGGTGGTATAATACAGAAGTTCTGGTCCTATTCTATCACCCTATGTGTACGTAATGTTGGCACACCTCCGTATTTATTATTATATTTCATGTCATACTTAGGCAAATCGTTGTCCGCACATCACATAGCGACTAATTTAATCACCCACATTTCCAAAACCTAAGTTTTTACGGTAACTTGGGTGGTATAGTACTAGAGTTCTGGACCTATTCTATCATCCTATGTGTACGTCATGTTGGCACACCTCCGTATTTTTTTTATATTTCGTGTCAAACTTCGACAAATCTCTGTCCGCACATCTCAATGCGACTACTTTAATCAGCCTTATTTCCAAAACCTAAGTTTTTACGGTAACTTGGGTGGTATAATACTAAATTTCAGGACCTATTCTATCATCCTATATGTACGTCATGTTGGCACACTTCCGTATTTATTTTATTTTTCATGTCATACTTTGACAAATCGCTGTCCGCACATCTCAATGCGACTACTTTAATCAGCCATATTTCCAAAACCTAAGTTTTTACGGTAACTTGGGTGGTATAATTTAGAAGTTCTGGTCCTATTCTATCACCCTATGTGTACGTCATGTATCCACAATTCCGTATTTATTTTTATATTTCATGTCAAACTTAGACAAATCGTTGTCCGCACATCGCATAGCGACTAATTTAATCACCCATATTTCCAAAACCTAAGTTTTTAAGGTAACTTGGGTGGTATAATACTAAATTTCAGG
>JAQJVK010000497.1:0-28264 GCA_035578135.1 Flexamia atlantica | reverse complement strand
AACTACCTGACGTCATTAACTACTTGACGTCATTAACTACTTAACGTCATTCATTACGTGACGTCATTAACTGCGTGATGTCATTAACTGCGTGACGTCATTATCTACTTGACGTCATTAAGTACTAGACATCATTAACTGCGTGACGTCATTAACTACTTGACGTAATTAAGTACGTGACGTCATTAACTACTTGACGTCATTAACTACTTGACATCATTAACTACTTGACGTCATTAACTACCTGACGTCATTAACTACTTGACGTCATTAACTACTTGACGTCATTAAGTACTAGACATCATTAACTGCGTGACATCATTAACAACTTGACGTAATTAAGTACGTGACGTCATTAACTACTTATCGTCATTAACTACTTGCCGTCATTATTAACGTGACGTCATTAACCGCGTGACGTCATTAACTACTTAATGTCATCAAGTACGTGACGTCATTAAGTATGTGACATCATTAACTGCGTGTCTACATTAATTTCTAGCCGTCAGTAACTGCGTGACTCATTAATTACCTGACGTCATCAACTACTTGATGTCATTAACTACTAGACGTCAATAACTACTTAACGTCATTAACTACTTACCGTCATTGGCTACTTGATATCATTAAGTATTTGACGTCATTAAATACTTAAAGTCATTTCTACTTGACGTCAATAACTACTTAACGTCATTAACTGCGTGACGTCATTAACTGCGTGACGTCATTAACTACTTGACGTCATTAAGTACGTCACGTCATTAACTACTTATCATCATTGACTACTTGACGTAATTAAGTACATGACGTCATTAACTACTTAACATCATTAACTACTTAACGTCATTAATTAATGACGTCACGTGGTTACGTGACACCATTAACTGCTTGACGTCATTAAAAACTTGACGTCAATAACTACTTAACGTCATTAACTACTTTCCGTCATTAACTACATGACGTCATTAACTACTTGACATCATTAACTACTTGACGTCATTAAGTACGTGACGTAATTAATTACTTGACGTCATTAACTGCGTGACGTCATTAACTACTTAACGTCATTAACTACTTAACATCATTAACTACTTGACGTCATTATCTACTTGACGTCATTAAGTACTATACATCATTAACTGCGTGACGTCATTAACTACTTGACGTAATTAAGTACGTGACGTCATTAACTACTTGACGTCATTATCTACTTGACATCATTAACTACTTGACGTCATTAACTACCTGACGTCATTAACTACCTGACGTCATTAACTACTTGACGTCATTAACTACTTGACGACATTAACAACATGACGCCATCAACTACTTGACGTCATTAACTACTTAACGTCATTAACTACTTGCCGTCATTATTAACGTGACGTCATTAACCGCGTGACGTCATTAACTACTTAACGTCATTAACTACTTGACTCATCAACTACCTGACGTCATTAACTACTTGACGTCATTAACTACTTAACGTCATTAATTACGTGACGTCATTAACTGCGTGATGTCATTAACTGCGTGACGTCATTATCTACTTGACGTAATTAAGTACGTGACGTCATTAACTACTTATAGTCATTAACTACTTGACGTCATTAACTACTTGACGTCATTAACTACTTGACGTCATTAAGTACGTGACGTTATCAACTGCATGACGTCATTAACTACTGGACGTCATTAACTGCGTGACGTCATTAACTGCGCGACGTCATTAACTACTTAACGTCATTAACTACTTGACGTAATTAAGTACGTGACGTCATTAACTACTTGACGTCATTAACTACTTGACGTCATTAACTACTTGACGTCATTAACTACTTGACGTCATTAACTATTTGACGTCATTAACTATTTGACGTCATTAACTACTTAACGTCATTAACTACTTGACTGATTAACTACTTGACGTAATTAAGTACGTGACGTTATTAACTACTTGACGTCATTAACTACTTGACGTATTTAAGTACGTTACGTCATTAACTACTTAACGTCATTAACTACTCTACGTTATTAACTACTTAACGTCATTAACTACTTGACGTCATTAAGTACGTGACGTCATTACCTACTTGACTTCGTTAAGTACGTGACGTCATTAACTACTTGGTTTCATTAACTACTTGACGTCATTAACTGCATGACGTCATTTACTACTAAACGTCATTAACTGTGTGACGTCATTAACTGCGCGACGTCATTAACTACTTGACGTCATTAACTACTTTCCGTTATTATTTACATTACGTCATTACCTACTTGACTTCGTTAAGTACGTGACGTCATTAACTACTTATCGTCATTAACTACTTGACGTCATTAACTATTTGACGTCATTAACTACTTGACGTCAATGACTACTTAACGTCATTAACTACTTGTCGTCATTAACTACTTGACGTCAGTGACTACTTAACATCATTAACTACTTGACGCCATAAACTGTGTCATTAACTAATTAACGTCATTAAGTACTTGACGTCATTAAGTACGTGACGTCATTAACTGCATGACGTCATTTACTACTAAACGTCATTAACTGCGTGACGTCATTAACTGCGCGACGTCATTAACTACTTGACGTCATTAAGTACGTGACGTCATTAACTACTTGATGCCATTAAGTACGTGACGTCACTAACTACTTAAAGTCATTTCTACTTGACGTCACTAACTACTTAACGTCATTAACAACTTGCCGTCATTATTAACGTGACGTCATTAACCGCGTGACGTCATTAACTACTTAATGTCATCACGTACGTGACGTCATTAAGTATGTGACATCATTAACTGCGTGTCTACATTAATTTCTAGCCGTCAGTAACTGCGTGACGTCATTAACTGCGCGACGTCATTAACTACTTGACTCATTAATTACCTGACGTCATCAACTACTTGATGTCGTTAAGTACGTGACGTCATTAACTACTAGACGTCAATAACTACTTAACGTCACGTAATTAATGACGTCAAGTAGTAATGACTTTAAGTAGTTAATGACGTCACGTACTTAATGACATCAAGTAGTTAATGACGTCAAGTAGTTAATGACGGAAAGTAGTTAATGACGTTAAGTAGTTATTGACGTCAAGTTTTTAATGACGTCAAGCAGTTAATGGTGTCACGTAACTACGTGACGTCATTAATTAATGACGTTAAGTAGTTAATGATGTTAAGTAGTTAATGACGTCATGTACTTAATTACGTCAAGTAGTCAATGATGATAAGTAGTTAATGACGTGACGTACTTAATGACGTCAAGTAGTTAATGACGTCACGCAGTTAATGACGTCACGCAGTTAATGACGTTAAGTAGTTATTGACGTCTAGTAGTTAATGACGTCACGTACTTAATGACATCAAGTAGTTGATGACGTCAGGTAATTAATGAGTCAAGTAGTTAATGACGTCACGCGGTTAATGACGTCACGTTAATAATGACGGCAAGTAGTTAATGACGTTAAGTAGTTAATGACGTCAAGTAGTTAATGACGTCAAGTAGTTAATGACGTCAGGTAGTTAATGACGTCAAGTAGTTAATGATGTCAAGTAGTTAATGACGTCAAGTAGTTAATGACGTCACGTACTTAATTACGTCAAGTAGTTAATGACGTCACGCAGTTAATGATGTCTAGTACTTAATGACGTCAAGTAGATAATGACGTCACGCAGTTAATGACATCACGCAGTTAATGACGTCACGTAATTAATGACGTTAAGTAGTTAATGACGTCAAGTAGTTAATGACGTCAGGTAGTTGATGAGTCAAGTAGTTAATGACGTTAAGTAGTTAATGACGTCACGCGGTTAATGACGTCACGTTAATAATGACGGCAAGTAGTTAATGACGTTAAGTAGTTAATGACGTCAAGTAGTTGATGGCGTCATGTTGTTCATTACGGCGTCATTAACTACTTAACGTCATTAACTACTTGACATCATTAACTACTTGACGTCATTATCTACTTGACGTCATTAAGTACTAGACATCATTAACTGCGTGACGTCATTAACTACTTGACGTAATTAAGTACGTGACGTCATTAACTACTTGACGTCATTAACTACTTGACATCATTAACTACTTGACGTCATTAACTACCTGACGTCATTAACTACTTGACGTCATTAACTACTTGACTTATCAACTACCTGACGTCATTAACTACTTGACGTCATTAACTACTTGACGACATTAACAACATGACGCCATCAACAACTTGACGTCATTAACTACTTAACGTCATTAACTACTTGCCGTCATTATTAACGTGACGTCATTAACCGCGTGACGTCATTAACTACTTAATGTCATCAAGTGCGTGACGTCATTAACTACTTAACGTCATTAAATACTTGACTCATCAACTACCTGACGTCATTAACTACTTGACGTCAATAACTACTTAACGTCATTAATTACGTGACGTCATTAACTGCGTGATGTCATTAACTGCGTGACGTCATTATCTACTTGACGTCATTGAGTACTAGACATCATTAACTACTAGACCTCATTAACTGCGTGACGTCATTAACTACTTGACGTCATTAACTACTTGACGTCATTAACTACTTGACATCATTAACTACTTGACGTCATTAACTACCTGACGTCATTAACTACTTGACGTCATTAACTACTTGACGTCATTAACTACTTAACATCATTAACTACTTGCCGTCATTATTAACGTGACGTCATTAACCGCGTGACGTCATTAACTACTTAATGTCATCAAGTACGTGACGTCATTAAGTATGTGACATCATTAACTGCGTGTCTACATTAATTTCTAGCCGTCAGTAACTGCGTGACTCATTAATTACCTGACGTCATCAACTACTTGATGTCATTAACTTCTAGACGTCAATAACTACTTAACGTCATTAACTACTTACCGTCATTGGCTACTTGATATCATTAAGTATTTGACGTCATTAAATACTTAAAGTCATTTCTACTTGACGTAAATAACTACTTAACGTCATTAACTGCGTGACGTCATTAACTGCGTGACGTCATTAAATACTTGACGTCATTAAGTACGTCACGTCATTAACTACTTATCATCATTGACTACTTGACGTAATTAAGTACATGACGTCATTAACTACTTAACATCATTAACTACTTAACGTCATTAATTAATGACGTCACGTAGTTACGTGACACCATTAACTGCTTGACGTCATTAAAAACTTGACGTCAATAACTACTTAACGTCATTAACTACTTTCCGTCATTAACTACTTGACGTCATTAACTACTTGATGTCATTAAGTACGTGACGTCATTAACTACTTAAAGTCATTACTACTTGACGTCATTAATTACGTGACGTCATTAACTGCGTGACGTCATTAACTGCGTGACGTCATTAACTACTTAACGTCATTAACTACTTGACGTAATTAAGTACGTGACGTCATTAACTACTTGACGTCATTAACTACTTGACCTCATTAACTACTTGACGTAATTAAGTACGTGACGTAATTAATTACTTGACGTCATTAACTGCGTGACGTCATTAACTACTTAACGTCATTAACTACTTGACGTAATTAAGTACGTGACGTCATTAACTACTTGACGTCATTAACTACTTGACGTCATTAACTACTTGACGTCATTAACTACTTGACGTCATTAAGTACGTGACGTTATCAACTGCATGACGTCATTAACTACTGGACGTCATTAACTGCGTGACGTCATTAACTGCGCGACGTCATTAACTACTTAACGTCATTAACTACTTGACGTAATTAAGTACGTGACGTCATTAACTACTTGACGTCATTAACTACTTGACGTCATTAACTACTTGACGTCATTAACTACTTGACGTCATTAAGTACGTGACGTTATTAACTGCATGACGTCATTAACTACTGGACGTCATTAACTGCGTGACGTCATTAACTGCGCGACGTCATTAACTACTTGACGTCATTAACTACTTGACGTCATTAACTACTTGACGTCATTAACTATTTGACGTCATTAACTATTTGACGTCATTAACTACTTAACGTCATTAACTACTTGACTGATTAACTACTTGACGTAATTAAGTACGTGACGTTATTAACTACTTGACGTCATTAACTACTTGACGTATTTAAGTACGTTACGTCATTAACTACTTAACGTCATTAACTACTCTACGTTATTAACTACTTAACGTCATTAACTACTTGACGTCATTAAGTACGTGACGTCATTACCTACTTGACTTCGTTAAGTACGTGACGTCATTAACTACTTGGTTTCATTAACTACTTGACGTCATTAACTGCATGACGTCATTTACTACTAAACGTCATTAACTGTGTGACGTCATTAACTGCGCGACGTCATTAACTACTTGACGTCATTAACTACTTTCCGTTATTATTTACATTACGTCATTACCTACTTGACTTCGTTAAGTACGTGACGTCATTAACTACTTATCGTCATTAACTACTTGACGTCATTAACTATTTGACGTCATTAACTACTTGACGTCAATGACTACTTAACGTCATTAACTACTTGTCGTCATTAACTACTTGACGTCAGTGACTACTTAACATCATTAACTACTTGACGCCATAAACTGTGTCATTAACTAATTAACGTCATTAAGTACTTGACGTCATTAAGTACGTGACGTCATTAACTGCATGACGTCATTTACTACTAAACGTCATTAACTGCGTGACGTCATTAACTGCGCGACGTCATTAACTACTTGACGTCATTAAGTACGTGACGTCATTAACTACTTGATGCCATTAAGTACGTGACGTCACTAACTACTTAAAGTCATTTCTACTTGACGTCACTAACTACTTAACGTCATTAACTACTTACCGTCATTAACTGCGTGACGTCATCAAGTACGTTACGTCATTAACTACTTAACGTCATTAATTATTGACGTCAAGTAATTCCGTGACATCATTAACTGCTTAACATCATTAACTACTTAACGTCATTAACTACTTGACGTCATTAACTACTTGTCTGCAGTGTAAAATCCCGTTAAGTATAATGGGCCACGTCATTCGACCCGGACTATTTGTGTGGAAACTGATTCTCGATTCGGAATCGCTCGGGTCAGTAGCATATAGCCGACATACAGTCCCCGAGTGGCCCGGTCGATTGAATGCTTTGTAGGTGATTAACATTAAGTGTTACGGGCCACGTCATTAGGCTCGGACTATATGTTGAAAACTCAACAATCCACTTAAGTATCCCACTTTTACTTTCTGAATAGAGTCAGTAGCATAAATTATATAGTCAACATACAGTCCAACAGTGGCCCGACCCGATGCTGTAATCGACATTATGTCTTATGGGCCACGTCATTCGACTCGGACTGTTTGCGGCAAAATCTGACGGTATATAAAAACCCTGTTCGGTGAAAACAGGTGTTCGGTGATCCTGTCTGAACTCGCCAAAATCAATCACAACTGTGACGTTTTTATTTTTTTTTCTCCGGGAAAATATCGATACTTCGATGTATCCGAGGTATCGATAGTGAAACGCGTGGAAATTGTTAAAAATTCGAATTTCTCAAAAACTACATATACGATTTCAATGAAATTTTTATGGCCTATAGTGCTTAACGAGACAAACAAAACGCGACCACCCGCGTGTCTCTACGACTTACGGTTCACAAGGTATAGCGTTATAAAGCTTGAAAAATATCCCTTTTTCGCCGGCTTCTAGCGCCTAAACGGGCAGTCGGATCGTAAAATAAAGGCCACTTGGTCGGTTTCAAATTTAATTCTCTACAACTTCACTCCTTTGACATTTTTCGCTATCTCGACTCCTTCGCCCTCAAATCGGCGTCTGAATAAAAGTCTGCATGACAGTTGGTTCACAAACGTCCAGGGCCGCACTAAAAAAATACTTTCTCAAAGTAGAAATTATTAAAAATTCGGATTTCTCAAGAACGGCTCGTGCGATTTCAATGAAATTTTTATGGCTTATAGTGCTTAAAGACAAGAAAAACAACATCACCCGCGTGTCTCTACGACTTACGGTTCAGATGTTAGAACCTGGACGTTTTGAACCAGCTGTTGTTAATTTTACAATTTTCGAATTCAAATTGAAAAATCGTTATTGTTAGGAACAAATACATGTATTGACAAAATCAGAAAACCGAACACGGTCCTTAGTCAAACAATAATAACAGTTTTGAACGCCCCGCTACGATTAATCTCATCTACATGTAATAAATAAGGGGAAAATCCTAGGCCTAGGTAAATCATTGGTTGACGGCGAAAATTAAGTCTCAAGTCTTCACATTAGGTCTTAAGGGCCAAGTAATTCGACTCGGACTTGCTTCTTTTCTTTTATTGTCGCTCCGTTACGCTAGTCATCGACTAGTACCAAATAATCGGTAAATCCTAGGCCTACTTGATATAGTATAGCCTGGACGTTTTGAAATGACGTTTTGAAACGGTCCCCCCAGTTTCCAATTCCTTTTATGACTTTAAGTATCAACTAGGCCTAGATATTTCATAAAATCACCTTAACCTGAACGTTAATTAACCACCTGTTATTGATTTGCGACAACTTGCAATTTTAATAACCCGATGCTGTTATTAACATTAAGTCTTATGGGCCAAGTAATTCGACTCGGACTGTTCGGTCCATTACCCCTTCCCGGTTCCTTTTGTATGGTCCAAGTTATTCTAATCGGACTGTTCGGTCCTTGTTTCAGTAATATCACCCCTTCCCGGTTCCTTTTGTATGGGCCAAGTAATTCGACTCGGACTGTTCGGTCCATTTCCCCTTCCCGGTTCCTTTTGTATGGTCCAAGTTATTCTAATCGGACTGTTCGGTCCTTGTTTCAGTAATATCACCCCTTCCCGGTTCCTTTTGTATGGGCCAAGTAATTCGACTCGGACTGTTCGGTCCATTTCCCCTTCCCGGTTCCTTTTGTATGGTCCAAGTTATTCTAATCGGACTGTTCGGTCCTTGTTTCAGTAATATCACCCCTTCCCGGTTCCTTTTGTATGGGCCAAGTAATTCGACTCGGACTGTTCGGTCCATTACCCCTTCCCAGTTCCTTTTAAAGTTCCTTTTTAAGTTGCAGTGCTCGTCTCGCAGTGCTCGGCAATAGCATAGGGTAAACTATTAAACTCATTCCCCCTACCGACAATCCAATTTTGAAATTAACGATTTAACGTATGTCCCTTCACTAGATTTCCCCTTTTTTCCTTTCACCTCCTTCCTAACAACTGTCTCCGATGAACGAGACCGCTGGTTAACGTCTTGAATCGCTAAGAGTTGTTTTATTTTGTACTACTTTAAAATCTTTAGAACAGTTCAACTTTTCTCTAATAATTCGATACTAGCGACCATCTGTGAACAGATCGAACTACCTGGTCACAATACCCCCGTTCCCCGTGTTCCCCGACAAGCGCTAGTGTTGCGGTTGTTATGATGTAGTTGGCGGCTTCACCGACAGAAAGCGTTACTGGTTTGTGCTCGTTAGTGGCGCCCGCAATGGACAACTATAAAACTACTGGGACACTGATTGAGTTGGATATCTCGGTGGTTTCTTTAGTATAATTTTGATGATGGACCTCTGTGATACGGTCCATGTCTCCAACCCCTCTCCCCTCCCACCTTAACTTTAAAATTTCAAATTAGATCGTTACCCTTGTGACATATCAAACTAAAAGGGATGAAAAAATAAACATTTTTCTCAAGAAAACGTAAAATTGTATCACCTGTTCTAAAGATTGATAACTTATATCAGAATTTTTTGCTACAATTAATGAATACCTTGAGAACAAGTGGTGCAAGTTTTAATTTTCTTTAAAAAAAATTTCTTTTTCCATCCCTTTAATTTAATGTCACAAGGGTAACAATCCCATTTGAAATTTTATGGTTACGGTCGGGGGTGAGTAGGGGGTTGGAGAGGGTGTAAAGTTTTATCATGAAAAAATATCTGCCCTAACAGTAATCGTTGTTTCCCTTAATTATAATGCCAGAACAGAATGGCTGTACAGAACAGAATGTGTTGTCTTTTATATTTTCAATAAATATAGATACAAATATAGATCAATTATTGTACTGTCGGTTGATTTACCAAAAAAGATAGTCGCGGATTCAGGAGCTAAGAGTAGTAAGATAGAGAAATTTGATTATTGTTGAAGCTGGATTCGAATAATACAGTAATTTAAATTTGGTTGTAAAATTACTGCAAAAAATACTAATAAGATATTAGTTTAAACTAAATTGATCGTGCAATTCACATTCAATTTCATTTCCATTTCTTGCACAAGCTGGCTGGAAAACCACAAGTTTTTGATTTTCATATTCTAGGAAAGAGGCACCCCCCTTAGGATACTGCGCGGTTCGGTTCTTTAAGTTAGAAACAATGAATACATAAACTATATTTTCTGTATTTATCGCTAAGATACAGCATAATGGGAAGTTCATATCCTAGCACGAATGGCGCTTTTTACTTCTGGAGGCCCCAAAACGAAAAGTTACCATGGTCTGGGGCTTAGGTCTTACCAAGTACTACGGTAATAGCTTCTCCCCTATATGGTATACTCGCTAAAACACATTGTTTGACAAACATTAGGATGATCCAACAGAGTATAGCAGTATAGCAGTGTAGCAGTATAGCAGTATAGCAGTATAGCAGTATAGCAGTGTAGTCTGTCGCAGTTCCCACCTGAGGGAGTGTTCGGCCGGTGTAACAGTTCACACGGTGTGACAACACAGGTTATAGCCGGAATCAAATAATTTGGCCCACTAAGCCCATAAGACTGCCGTTAATCCATAGGGTGGACTCTTTCTGTGACCAATAGATGGGACTATATTTTTTCTTAAACTATGACCTCACTAGCTGTTTTTAAGGTGGTGCAGTCGAAAATGTTTATGGAACTTTTTCTCCTATTTTTATATTAATTATGATAAAAGAGTGGCGAGGAATTAAAACATTTTTTTAGGATTTATACTTTATGAGATACAGACATTTAAAGGCAAACGTAGGGCGACAATTTCCATTTTTCTTGCATCATTCACGGGGGCCCAGTTTAACTTACAGAGTTTATATTTAGGAATTATTTATGATCAATAAATGTTTCAAACCTAACATCGAGGAAATTTTAAATTAAATAAAAATTTTTTTGTTGACTGAAAATTATTTTTTTCTCCCGTGCTTAAAGCGTCAAATCATTAAAAACTATGTAGTTTTCCACACCACAGAATGCAATAAAATATCCTAAAATAATATTTCAATCTTTTTAACTTTTTCCTGGAATGATGCACGGACTAACTGAACTAAGCACCTGCATACTTTTTGAATAGGCAACTTGCATTCAACAGTTTAAACGGTATACTACCGGAACAATCTTACAACACATGCCAATCACATATACACTGAAAAAAGAAGGAAAAATTAAGTAAAAAAATCTCATTGGACTACCATGCTGCCTGGCGGAATAGTTTTTCCCTAACGGCGCCCGCACAACCTCTTAAGGGTAAGCGCGCACTAGACCGACCATGATTACGACCACAACCAAGACCTGTCGCATGCGGCCAGTTTTAGCGCGCACTAGGCGACTTGCGTGCGGTGGTCGGACCCTGGTCGGACGACCAGAATCTCTGAGTTTTGGTCGGGCCCGACTCACCGATATTTGCAGCCAAAAATAACAAACATTTTTATGGCGCGTCGCGAACTGTCTCCGACTTGCACTCCGACCCGACCAGTAGACAAGCAAACATTGTACACGTTTTTCGTTTTCGTGTGATTGATTTCTTTTATGATGTCCCAGTCTAATTTGGATATTAAGGGTTATAATGGCTATTAAAGAAAGACCTTCAATAGGCCTATAGAATCTGTCATCAGAGGATTATGCCAACAGAGATTTGAAAAAGGCTTCGTACTGTCGCAATTCTCCATAAAACGGTGCAAACTGCCCTTTGGAAGACCTGACAACCAACATTGGATGCACCCGGTATCGCTTTCTTCTTCACTTAACGTATCTCCGATACAAATGCGCAACGACTGATAACTCTTCAACCTCCATCTTGGTACTGAATGCTACTTGTCATTCATCCCTTCTCGTTGTCGTGGTCGGGTCGTACTTTGGCCACAAGGCGTAACGACACACCTGTTGGGGTAATTGTCGTGGTCGGTCTAGAGCGCGATTACCCTCAGCCTCAGCGATGGCAAACAACACCGAAGTGAATCAACACTAACTCACCACTTTCCTCACCCATTCATGTACGAAAACCGCTTGTTTACAAACCTTTATGGACAGACACTCGCGTCCTCCCACGACTGTCAACATCGCCTCCTTCGCCTCGCGTTCACGTTCGGGCGGAATAACGGTCCGAAATTGGGCGAAAAACGTTCCGAGGCGGCCCAAAACGGTTATTTCCGAAACTTCTTCGCCCGTTCGATGGGAACTGCTGCGATGGTCTCGGATGATTCGGTGTCATTTCCTGCTGTTTGAATATCTGCCGTGGGTTCTCGTCAGATGGGAATGTCCTTTGACCTTTACTTTTAGCGAATTTCCCCTGTAGGGAAAACACTGTTACCGTAGTACTCATGGTAAGACCTAAGCCCGAGACCATGGTAACTTTTCATTTTAGGGCCTCCAGAAGCAAAAAAATAGAAAAAAAAATTAGATCCAGATTTTTGCCTCCAGAAGCAAAAAAATTAGATCATATGATTTTCATAGCTGTATTTGTTTAAATCATGACAAAATAAGTTGTATCGTCGCTCATAACCTTCAAGTTTTGTTTTCAAGTGAATCAAATAATAATCAATATTTTAATTAATTAGGGTATATTTCATTGTGTAGTTTGGTGAAAAATAGCGTTCGCACCTCGGCCGAAAGGGTTTTGCAGCTCTCGATCGTTTCAAATTCTCGACTTCGTCTCGAATTTGAAACACGACCTCGAGCCTGCAAAACCTCATTTTCGGCCCTTGTTGCGAAATATACTATTTTTAGATCTCGTAGTGGCATGAGCAAACCTTTTTATCAAAAATATTTAACACTCGGGTTTTCAAAAAAAGGAGGAGGGGTTAGTCACCTTTACAATCATAGTATACCCTAACAAATAAAAACAAATATAGATTAACTATTAAAACGCGTTGATATGATGGATTAAGACTTGAAAACTCACCTCAAGTCGCCAAACGAGGAGCTCACACACAAAACACTACATCCATCACTGATAGCGGGACATCCACTGACAATGCGAACGAGAACTAACGACAGAAAAACGATGGGACTGAACCAACGATCACACGAGCCGAGAACAACAATAGAAAACGACGCACGACCGCACCCCGCCACTGCTCTGGACTGACTGACCGACCGGCTAGGGATGGCAACGATATATCGATATTTTTGATACATCGATATTCTGGGCCCGATATATCGATATATCGCCATCGACAAATTCATCCCGATAGTATCGGAGACATCGATATTTTTGGTCCGATACATCGGATTCATAAAATGACAAAAATTGTCATTTTATTTGTAATTTTCTTGGAAATTCAAGTTCCAATCGCAAACCCACATAACATTTTGAATGTATTTTTTAAGTATCCACTAATTTTAAAGCGGTTTTATTTTTTATTTAAATGGTCTCTCTTTTCTTTTCGTCTACAATCGTTTCAGTTGGCTGCCCTGCTCCCCTTATTAAAATATCAAAACTTGTTTTTGAATGCTCTCCCAGATAAATATTGGAAGTGAAACAAGTTTGACCGACTGCTTTTGGTTACTTTGTGTTTAATGTTTTTTTTTTATTTGTATTGGTTTGATTTGGGTTTTGAGGGTAGACCTATTTTCAATAATTCTTCTTTATATGAAAGTATTTGCATCGTTTTTTAAGTGTATGGCTTTATTTTTTTCATAATGTTTGAAATTATAGATAACATTTTTCGTGATTCTGTTTACTTAACTAACACTTAATATTCCCTGTGTTTGCACATTTGAACTTACAATAAGCAGTTTTCTTGTCAAAAAGCGAGGTAAAATTTTCGATATATCGTTAACCCGAAATATCGATATTTTGGAGGTCGATATATCATAGACATCGATATATTGCTCCCGATATATCGGAAAACCGATATATCGACAAATCGAAAAGTTTTGCCATCCCTACGACCGGCGCGCAGTGTTTCCACAGAGTATAAAATCCCTGCATGAGCGCCCGAAATTCCCTTGCTATCCCTCAGTAGAGCGCGGCCGAAAACTCCCTTTTTATCCCTGAGCTCTAAACTCTTATCCCTCAGTAACAAATCCATAAAATGTTGTCATTTTGTATTTTTTTGTGTTGTAATAGTGTGTATTCATTCGTAGCTGAAATTTTGACTTTATTAATGTGAATAAAACAAGCTGATTGCAGCATATAAAAAGGGAAGCGAGTGTTAAAATGTTTTGTACTTGAAAATAGGGACGATATGATTAATAATTTAGATTAAAATATAAGTGATCCAAGAGTTACCACAGCTACGGCCAGGAACACTGCAAAACACGAAAGTAGTTTGATGACATTTTTATGTAAAATTACTTTGACAATTGAAAACACCGTTATAAAATATTGCAAATAAATAACATATGGTGGTAGGGCTAGAAATAAATCATGTTTCGTCTATTCAGCTATTTTATTTGATTTATTTATCTAATTATCCCTAGAAATCCCTCAATCCCGCTCTCATCCCTCAAGAGCCTGATTTATCCCTGAAATGGGATAAAATCCCTTAAAGTGGAAACACTTACGCCGCGCTAGTAACGGGCGATAATTCTTATCGTATCGGAATATCGCGATACACAGGGGACGATACGATATTTCTGAAATTGTACGTATCGCTATAAACGATTTTCGATCCCGTATCGACACGTAGAGGCGATAATTACAATATTTTAGAAAATTTATGGGAAATCCGCTTATTTCTTATCATAATAAAACTCGGTTTGTGGCTTCATCTTATTGAGATCTACTTAATTAAGGTCTAAAATCCCCCATTTTCACATTTGAATGGCAGCACCCCAGCACCTGCTTACTCATATCCCATGTTATTCTTATGGAGAATATTCTGCATGCTTATTTATGAATTTACGAATGGTAGTGTCGAGCAATATGAACACACCAACGTCGTCAAACGCTTGGTCTCTGAAACGGGCATTGAAAACATCGATTAGAAAAACAAAGACTAACAAATTGAATAATTGAACAAAATGGAAACCTCAGTAGATCAAACCATAGAGGTAATTGTCTTTAGAAGAGCAATATGAACTTGTATGTTTGAAAATATATTACCGTTTTCACCCGAGCGAAGCTCGGTCCCCGGACATTCCACTATTATTAAGTAGTGTTCGGTATCAAACAGCGATGTTTGGAGGTCGATGCTCGATGTTTTGGTGTCGACGTGTTTTTAATGGGATTTTAAGATAGATTTTGTCTTTTTTCTTTCGACCTCTGAATATGGACACAGTATTAAATATGCCTAATGTTATATTTCCATTTTGATTTCAGATACGGAATAATAATAAGCCTAACAGTAACATAATAACATTTATTTGCCAGAATAGTTAAAAACTTTGTGATAGCTTTTTACGATATAATATTTATTGATAAAAATTAAATACTCGTTTCTTATTTAAGGGGATCCGCCACCTTTAAATGGTAATTTTTTAATTTTTTTACATTTTTTGAAAATTTTATTTTTTTGTTCTGCATATTTTTCTGAGTATGTGGGTGAAATTTAAAGAGAAACCGACCATTTTTTCATTAAATAATATTAAAAAATAAAAGTTGTTACAAATCGCTTTTAAACGTGAGTGAGTACCTACCAAAACATATTAGCCTACTTTAAAGCCCGTTTTCCGCAAGTTCTGTTTTTCCGTGTTTCTTATTACATATGTTAGAATATCTTTTAAAGTATTATAGATATGCCACTCAAATTTTTACCACTTGTTCCTTGTTATATTACTGAGATATTTGGTCATAAGAAATTGTATAGCTCATAAAATAAAATAATTATGAATTTTTTGAATTTTTGTAAAATAAAAAATTTTACTTTTAAAATATAATTGCTTATAACTTTTTTTCTGAAATGGTATTTTAATTCTAATGAACTAAAGGCTTCTAGGTATTATAAGGATCAAAATAAATCAATAATCATTACAATTGATCAAAAAATAAAAAAGTTATTCAAAGTTTAGCAATGTACCTAAAAACGCTAAAATAAAACGCTAAAAAAATTATATAAAAAAACTGAAAGGTTAAAAATTAAATTTAAAACCTCAAAAGCTCATTAAATAAAGGTCCTAAATATAAAAGCTGCATAAAAGTCTCTAACTTACAAAATAAAAAAACTACCATTTAAAGGTGGCGGATCCCCTTAAATGGATTACACTGAACTATACAATATGATATGGCGCATTTATTTTTTACTGTACTAGAAAATATTCTAGTACAGTAAAAAATAAATGCGCCATATCGTATTGTATAGTTCAGTGTAATATTTGACTACGGTATTCAATAGAATACCGTAGTCAAATATTTCTTTATCCAACTTGGACATGTATCCATGCATTTTTGTGTCATTATTATTAATGCATGCATTATACGTTTATACGTTTAACGTCACGTAGTAGACGTACGTTTAACGTCATTAACTACTTGACTTCATTAAGTACTTGACGAAATTAAGTACGTGACGTCATTAACTACTTAACGTCATTAAGTACGTGACGTCATAAACAACATGACGTCATTAACTGCGTGACGTCATTAACTACTTAACGTCATCAACTACTACCTGTCATTAATTACGTGACGTCATTAACTACTACACGTAATTAACTGCGTGACGTCATTAACTACTACACGTCATTAACTGCGTGACGTCATTAAGTACGTGACGTCATTAACTGAATGACGTCATTAACTACTTGACGTCATTAAGTACGTGACGTCATTAACTGTATGACGTCATTAACTACTTGACGTCATTAAGTACGTGACGTCATTAAATACTTTACGACATTAACTACTTGACGCCATTAAGTACGTGACGTCATTAACTACTTGGCGTCATTAACTACTTTACGTCATCAAGTACGTGACGTCATTAACTACTAGACGTCATTAAGTACGTGACGTCATTAAATACTTAACTTCATTAACTACTTGACGTCAATAACTACCTAACGTCATTAACTACTTGACGTCATTAACTACTTGACGAAATTAAGTACGTGACGTCATTAACTACTTAACGTCATTAACTGCGTGACGTCATTAATACTAGCCGTCATTAACTGCGTGACGTCATCAACTACTTGACATCATTAACTACTTAACGTCATTAAATACTTGACGTCGATAACTACTTAACGTCATTAAGTACGTGACGTCATTAATTACTAGACTTCATTAACTGCGTGACGTCATTAACTACTTGACGACATTAACTACTTGACGTCAATAACTACCTAACGACATTAACTACTTGACGTCATTAACTACTTGACGTCAATAACTACTTAACGTCATTAATTACGTGACGTCATTAACTGCGTGATGTCATTAACTGCGTGACGTCATTAACTGCGTGACGTCATTAACTACTAGCCGTCATTAACTGCGTGACGTCATCAACTACTTGACATAATTAACTACTTAACGTCATTAAATACTTGACGTCAATAACTACTTAACGTCATTAACTACTTTACGTCAATAACTACCTAACGTCATTAACTACTTGACGTCATTGACTACTTGACGTCATTAAGTACGTGACGTTATTAACTGCATGACGTCATTAACTACTGGACGTCATTAACTGCGTGACGTCATTAACTGCGCGACGTCATTAACTACTTGACGTCATTAACTACTTGACGTCATTAACTACTTGACGTCATTAACTATTTGACGTCATTAACTATTTGACGTCATTAACTACTTAACGTCATTAACTACTTGACTGATTAACTACTTGACGTAATTAAGTACGTGACGTTATTAACTACTTGACGTCATTAACTACTTGACGTATTTAAGTACGTTACGTCATTAACTACTTAACGTCATTAACTACTCTACGTTATTAACTACTTAACGTCATTAACTACTTGACGTCATTAAGTACGTGACGTCATTACCTACTTGACTTCGTTAAGTACGTGACGTCATTAACTACTTGGTTTCATTAACTACTTGACGTCATTAACTGCATGACGTCATTTACTACTAAACGTCATTAACTGTGTGACGTCATTAACTGCGCGACGTCATTAACTACTTGACGTCATTAACTACTTGACTTATCAACTACCTGACGTCATTAACTACTTGACGTCATTAACTACTTGACGACATTAACAACATGACGCCATCAACTACTTGACGTCATTAACTACTTAACGTCATTAACTACATGCCGTCATTATTAACGTGACGTCATTAACCGCGTGACGTCATTAACTACTTAATGTCATCAAGTGCGTGACATCATTAACTACTTAACGTCATTAACTACTTGACTCATCAACTACCTGACGTCATTAACTACTTGACGTCATTAACTACTTAATGTCATCAAGTGCGTGACGTCATTAACTACTTAACGTCATTAACTACTTGACTCATCAACTACCTGACGTCATTAACTACTTGACGTCATTAACTACTTAACGTCATTCATTACGTGACGTCATTAACTGCGTGATGTCATTAACTGCGTGACGTCATTATCTACTTGACGTCATTAAGTACTAGACATCATTAACTGCGTGACGTCATTAACTACTTGACGTAATTAAGTACGTGACGTCATTAACTACTTGACGTCATTAACTACTTGACATCATTAACTACTTGACGTCATTAACTACCTGACGTCATTAACTACTTGACGTCATTAACTACTTGACGTCATTAAGTACTAGACATCATTAACTGCGTGACATCATTAACAACTTGACGTAATTAAGTACGTGACGTCATTAACTACTTATCGTCATTAACTACTTGCCGTCATTATTAACGTGACGTCATTAACCGCGTGACGTCATTAACTACTTAATGTCATCAAGTACGTGACGTCATTAAGTATGTGACATCATTAACTGCGTGTCTACATTAATTTCTAGCCGTCAGTAACTGCGTGACTCATTAATTACCTGACGTCATCAACTACTTGATGTCATTAACTACTAGACGTCAATAACTACTTAACGTCATTAACTACTTACCGTCATTGGCTACTTGATATCATTAAGTATTTGACGTCATTAAATACTTAAAGTCATTTCTACTTGACGTCAATAACTACTTAACGTCATTAACTGCGTGACGTCATTAACTGCGTGACGTCATTAACTACTTGACGTCATTAAGTACGTCACGTCATTAACTACTTATCATCATTGACTACTTGACGTAATTAAGTACATGACGTCATTAACTACTTAACATCATTAACTACTTAACGTCATTAATTAATGACGTCACGTGGTTACGTGACACCATTAACTGCTTGACGTCATTAAAAACTTGACGTCAATAACTACTTAACGTCATTAACTACTTTCCGTCATTAACTACATGACGTCATTAACTACTTGACATCATTAACTACTTGACGTCATTAAGTACGTGACGTAATTAATTACTTGACGTCATTAACTGCGTGACGTCATTAACTACTTAACGTCATTAACTACTTAACATCATTAACTACTTGACGTCATTATCTACTTGACGTCATTAAGTACTATACATCATTAACTGCGTGACGTCATTAACTACTTGACGTAATTAAGTACGTGACGTCATTAACTACTTGACGTCATTATCTACTTGACATCATTAACTACTTGACGTCATTAACTACCTGACGTCATTAACTACCTGACGTCATTAACTACTTGACGTCATTAACTACTTGACGACATTAACAACATGACGCCATCAACTACTTGACGTCATTAACTACTTAACGTCATTAACTACTTGCCGTCATTATTAACGTGACGTCATTAACCGCGTGACGTCATTAACTACTTAACGTCATTAACTACTTGACTCATCAACTACCTGACGTCATTAACTACTTGACGTCATTAACTACTTAACGTCATTAATTACGTGACGTCATTAACTGCGTGATGTCATTAACTGCGTGACGTCATTATCTACTTGACGTAATTAAGTACGTGACGTCATTAACTACTTATAGTCATTAACTACTTGACGTCATTAACTACTTGACGTCATTAACTACTTGACGTCATTAAGTACGTGACGTTATCAACTGCATGACGTCATTAACTACTGGACGTCATTAACTGCGTGACGTCATTAACTGCGCGACGTCATTAACTACTTAACGTCATTAACTACTTGACGTAATTAAGTACGTGACGTCATTAACTACTTGACGTCATTAACTACTTGACGTCATTAACTACTTGACGTCATTAACTACTTGACGTCATTAACTATTTGACGTCATTAACTATTTGACGTCATTAACTACTTAACGTCATTAACTACTTGACTGATTAACTACTTGACGTAATTAAGTACGTGACGTTATTAACTACTTGACGTCATTAACTACTTGACGTATTTAAGTACGTTACGTCATTAACTACTTAACGTCATTAACTACTCTACGTTATTAACTACTTAACGTCATTAACTACTTGACGTCATTAAGTACGTGACGTCATTACCTACTTGACTTCGTTAAGTACGTGACGTCATTAACTACTTGGTTTCATTAACTACTTGACGTCATTAACTGCATGACGTCATTTACTACTAAACGTCATTAACTGTGTGACGTCATTAACTGCGCGACGTCATTAACTACTTGACGTCATTAACTACTTTCCGTTATTATTTACATTACGTCATTACCTACTTGACTTCGTTAAGTACGTGACGTCATTAACTACTTATCGTCATTAACTACTTGACGTCATTAACTATTTGACGTCATTAACTACTTGACGTCAATGACTACTTAACGTCATTAACTACTTGTCGTCATTAACTACTTGACGTCAGTGACTACTTAACATCATTAACTACTTGACGCCATAAACTGTGTCATTAACTAATTAACGTCATTAAGTACTTGACGTCATTAAGTACGTGACGTCATTAACTGCATGACGTCATTTACTACTAAACGTCATTAACTGCGTGACGTCATTAACTGCGCGACGTCATTAACTACTTGACGTCATTAAGTACGTGACGTCATTAACTACTTGATGCCATTAAGTACGTGACGTCACTAACTACTTAAAGTCATTTCTACTTGACGTCACTAACTACTTAACGTCATTAACAACTTGCCGTCATTATTAACGTGACGTCATTAACCGCGTGACGTCATTAACTACTTAATGTCATCACGTACGTGACGTCATTAAGTATGTGACATCATTAACTGCGTGTCTACATTAATTTCTAGCCGTCAGTAACTGCGTGACGTCATTAACTGCGCGACGTCATTAACTACTTGACTCATTAATTACCTGACGTCATCAACTACTTGATGTCGTTAAGTACGTGACGTCATTAACTACTAGACGTCAATAACTACTTAACGTCACGTAATTAATGACGTCAAGTAGTAATGACTTTAAGTAGTTAATGACGTCACGTACTTAATGACATCAAGTAGTTAATGACGTCAAGTAGTTAATGACGGAAAGTAGTTAATGACGTTAAGTAGTTATTGACGTCAAGTTTTTAATGACGTCAAGCAGTTAATGGTGTCACGTAACTACGTGACGTCATTAATTAATGACGTTAAGTAGTTAATGATGTTAAGTAGTTAATGACGTCATGTACTTAATTACGTCAAGTAGTCAATGATGATAAGTAGTTAATGACGTGACGTACTTAATGACGTCAAGTAGTTAATGACGTCACGCAGTTAATGACGTCACGCAGTTAATGACGTTAAGTAGTTATTGACGTCTAGTAGTTAATGACGTCACGTACTTAATGACATCAAGTAGTTGATGACGTCAGGTAATTAATGAGTCAAGTAGTTAATGACGTCACGCGGTTAATGACGTCACGTTAATAATGACGGCAAGTAGTTAATGACGTTAAGTAGTTAATGACGTCAAGTAGTTAATGACGTCAAGTAGTTAATGACGTCAGGTAGTTAATGACGTCAAGTAGTTAATGATGTCAAGTAGTTAATGACGTCAAGTAGTTAATGACGTCACGTACTTAATTACGTCAAGTAGTTAATGACGTCACGCAGTTAATGATGTCTAGTACTTAATGACGTCAAGTAGATAATGACGTCACGCAGTTAATGACATCACGCAGTTAATGACGTCACGTAATTAATGACGTTAAGTAGTTAATGACGTCAAGTAGTTAATGACGTCAGGTAGTTGATGAGTCAAGTAGTTAATGACGTTAAGTAGTTAATGACGTCACGCGGTTAATGACGTCACGTTAATAATGACGGCAAGTAGTTAATGACGTTAAGTAGTTAATGACGTCAAGTAGTTGATGGCGTCATGTTGTTCATTACGGCGTCATTAACTACTTAACGTCATTAACTACTTGACATCATTAACTACTTGACGTCATTATCTACTTGACGTCATTAAGTACTAGACATCATTAACTGCGTGACGTCATTAACTACTTGACGTAATTAAGTACGTGACGTCATTAACTACTTGACGTCATTAACTACTTGACATCATTAACTACTTGACGTCATTAACTACCTGACGTCATTAACTACTTGACGTCATTAACTACTTGACTTATCAACTACCTGACGTCATTAACTACTTGACGTCATTAACTACTTGACGACATTAACAACATGACGCCATCAACAACTTGACGTCATTAACTACTTAACGTCATTAACTACTTGCCGTCATTATTAACGTGACGTCATTAACCGCGTGACGTCATTAACTACTTAATGTCATCAAGTGCGTGACGTCATTAACTACTTAACGTCATTAAATACTTGACTCATCAACTACCTGACGTCATTAACTACTTGACGTCAATAACTACTTAACGTCATTAATTACGTGACGTCATTAACTGCGTGATGTCATTAACTGCGTGACGTCATTATCTACTTGACGTCATTGAGTACTAGACATCATTAACTACTAGACCTCATTAACTGCGTGACGTCATTAACTACTTGACGTCATTAACTACTTGACGTCATTAACTACTTGACATCATTAACTACTTGACGTCATTAACTACCTGACGTCATTAACTACTTGACGTCATTAACTACTTGACGTCATTAACTACTTAACATCATTAACTACTTGCCGTCATTATTAACGTGACGTCATTAACCGCGTGACGTCATTAACTACTTAATGTCATCAAGTACGTGACGTCATTAAGTATGTGACATCATTAACTGCGTGTCTACATTAATTTCTAGCCGTCAGTAACTGCGTGACTCATTAATTACCTGACGTCATCAACTACTTGATGTCATTAACTTCTAGACGTCAATAACTACTTAACGTCATTAACTACTTACCGTCATTGGCTACTTGATATCATTAAGTATTTGACGTCATTAAATACTTAAAGTCATTTCTACTTGACGTAAATAACTACTTAACGTCATTAACTGCGTGACGTCATTAACTGCGTGACGTCATTAAATACTTGACGTCATTAAGTACGTCACGTCATTAACTACTTATCATCATTGACTACTTGACGTAATTAAGTACATGACGTCATTAACTACTTAACATCATTAACTACTTAACGTCATTAATTAATGACGTCACGTAGTTACGTGACACCATTAACTGCTTGACGTCATTAAAAACTTGACGTCAATAACTACTTAACGTCATTAACTACTTTCCGTCATTAACTACTTGACGTCATTAACTACTTGATGTCATTAAGTACGTGACGTCATTAACTACTTAAAGTCATTACTACTTGACGTCATTAATTACGTGACGTCATTAACTGCGTGACGTCATTAACTGCGTGACGTCATTAACTACTTAACGTCATTAACTACTTGACGTAATTAAGTACGTGACGTCATTAACTACTTGACGTCATTAACTACTTGACCTCATTAACTACTTGACGTAATTAAGTACGTGACGTAATTAATTACTTGACGTCATTAACTGCGTGACGTCATTAACTACTTAACGTCATTAACTACTTGACGTAATTAAGTACGTGACGTCATTAACTACTTGACGTCATTAACTACTTGACGTCATTAACTACTTGACGTCATTAACTACTTGACGTCATTAAGTACGTGACGTTATCAACTGCATGACGTCATTAACTACTGGACGTCATTAACTGCGTGACGTCATTAACTGCGCGACGTCATTAACTACTTAACGTCATTAACTACTTGACGTAATTAAGTACGTGACGTCATTAACTACTTGACGTCATTAACTACTTGACGTCATTAACTACTTGACGTCATTAACTACTTGACGTCATTAAGTACGTGACGTTATTAACTGCATGACGTCATTAACTACTGGACGTCATTAACTGCGTGACGTCATTAACTGCGCGACGTCATTAACTACTTGACGTCATTAACTACTTGACGTCATTAACTACTTGACGTCATTAACTATTTGACGTCATTAACTATTTGACGTCATTAACTACTTAACGTCATTAACTACTTGACTGATTAACTACTTGACGTAATTAAGTACGTGACGTTATTAACTACTTGACGTCATTAACTACTTGACGTATTTAAGTACGTTACGTCATTAACTACTTAACGTCATTAACTACTCTACGTTATTAACTACTTAACGTCATTAACTACTTGACGTCATTAAGTACGTGACGTCATTACCTACTTGACTTCGTTAAGTACGTGACGTCATTAACTACTTGGTTTCATTAACTACTTGACGTCATTAACTGCATGACGTCATTTACTACTAAACGTCATTAACTGTGTGACGTCATTAACTGCGCGACGTCATTAACTACTTGACGTCATTAACTACTTTCCGTTATTATTTACATTACGTCATTACCTACTTGACTTCGTTAAGTACGTGACGTCATTAACTACTTATCGTCATTAACTACTTGACGTCATTAACTATTTGACGTCATTAACTACTTGACGTCAATGACTACTTAACGTCATTAACTACTTGTCGTCATTAACTACTTGACGTCAGTGACTACTTAACATCATTAACTACTTGACGCCATAAACTGTGTCATTAACTAATTAACGTCATTAAGTACTTGACGTCATTAAGTACGTGACGTCATTAACTGCATGACGTCATTTACTACTAAACGTCATTAACTGCGTGACGTCATTAACTGCGCGACGTCATTAACTACTTGACGTCATTAAGTACGTGACGTCATTAACTACTTGATGCCATTAAGTACGTGACGTCACTAACTACTTAAAGTCATTTCTACTTGACGTCACTAACTACTTAACGTCATTAACTACTTACCGTCATTAACTGCGTGACGTCATCAAGTACGTTACGTCATTAACTACTTAACGTCATTAATTATTGACGTCAAGTAATTCCGTGACATCATTAACTGCTTAACATCATTAACTACTTAACGTCATTAACTACTTGACGTTCATTAACTACTTGTCTGCAGTGTAAAATCCCGTTAAGTATAATGGGGCCACGTCATTCGACCCGGACTATTTGTGTGGAAACTGATTCTCGATTCGGAATCGCTCGGGTCAGTAGCATATAGCCGACATACAGTCCCCGAGTGGCCCGGTCGATTGAATGCTTTGTAGGTGATTAACATTAAGTGTTACGGGCCACGTCATTAGGCTCGGACTATATGTTGAAAACTCAACAATCCACTTAAGTATCCCACTTTTACTTTCTGAATAGAGTCAGTAGCATAAATTATATAGTCAACATACAGTCCAACAGTGGCCCGACCCGATGCTGTAATCGACATTATGTCTTATGGGCCACGTCATTCGACTCGGACTGTTTGCGGCAAAATCTGACGGTATATAAAAACCCTGTTCGGTGAAAACAGGTGTTCGGTGATCCTGTCTGAACCTCGCCAAAATCAATCACAACTGTGACGTTTTTATTTTTTTTTCTCCGGGAAAATATCGATACTTCGATGTATCCGAGGTATCGATAGTGAAACGCGTGGAAATTGTTAAAAATTCGAATTTCTCAAAAACTACATATACGATTTCAATGAAATTTTTATGGCCTATAGTGCTTAACGAGACAAACAAAACGCGACCACCCGCGTGTCTCTACGACTTACGGTTCACAAGGTATAGCGTTATAAAGCTTGAAAAATATCCCTTTTTCGCCGGCTTCTAGCGCCTAAACGGGCAGTCGGATCGTAAAATAAAGGCCACTTGGTCGGTTTCAAATTTAATTCTCTACAACTTCACTCCTTTGACATTTTTCGCTATCTCGACTCCTTCGCCCTCAAATCGGCGTCTGAATAAAAGTCTGCATGACAGTTGGTTCACAAACGTCCAGGGCCGCACTAAAAAAATACTTTCTCAAAGTAGAAATTATTAAAAATTCGGATTTCTCAAGAACGGCTCGTGCGATTTCAATGAAATTTTTATGGCTTATAGTGCTTAAAGACAAGAAAAACAACATCACCCGCGTGTCTCTACGACTTACGGTTCAGATGTTAGAACCTGGACGTTTTGAACCAGCTGTTGTTAATTTTACAATTTTCGAATTCAAATTGAAAAATCGTTATTGTTAGGAACAAATACATGTATTGACAAAATCAGAAAACCGAACACGGTCCTTAGTCAAACAATAATAACAGTTTTGAACGCCCCGCTACGATTAATCTCATCTACATGTAATAAATAAGGGGAAAATCCTAGGCCTAGGTAAATCATTGGTTGACGGCGAAAATTAAGTCTCAAGTCTTCACATTAGGTCTTAAGGGCCAAGTAATTCGACTCGGACTTGCTTCTTTTCTTTTATTGTCGCTCCGTTACGCTAGTCATCGACTAGTACCAAATAATCGGTAAATCCTAGGCCTACTTGATATAGTATAGCCTGGACGTTTTGAAATGACGTTTTGAAACGGTCCCCCCAGTTTCCAATTCCTTTTATGACTTTAAGTATCAACTAGGCCTAGATATTTCATAAAATCACCTTAACCTGAACGTTAATTAACCACCTGTTATTGATTTGCGACAACTTGCAATTTTAATAACCCGATGCTGTTATTAACATTAAGTCTTATGGGCCAAGTAATTCGACTCGGACTGTTCGGTCCATTACCCCCTTCCCGGTTCCTTTTGTATGGTCCAAGTTATTCTAATCGGACTGTTCGGTCCTTGTTTCAGTAATATCACCCCTTCCCGGTTCCTTTTGTATGGGCCAAGTAATTCGACTCGGACTGTTCGGTCCATTTCCCCTTCCCGGTTCCTTTTGTATGGTCCAAGTTATTCTAATCGGACTGTTCGGTCCTTGTTTCAGTAATATCACCCCTTCCCGGTTCCTTTTGTATGGGCCAAGTAATTCGACTCGGACTGTTCGGTCCATTTCCCCTTCCCGGTTCCTTTTGTATGGTCCAAGTTATTCTAATCGGACTGTTCGGTCCTTGTTTCAGTAATATCACCCCTTCCCGGTTCCTTTTGTATGGGCCAAGTAATTCGACTCGGACTGTTCGGTCCATTACCCCTTCCCAGTTCCTTTTAAAGTTCCTTTTTAAGTTGCAGTGCTCGTCTCGCAGTGCTCGGCAATAGCATAGGGTAAACTATTAAACTCATTCCCCCTACCGACAATCCAATTTTGAAATTAACGATTTAACGTATGTCCCTTCACTAGATTTCCCCTTTTTTCCTTTCACCTCCTTCCTAACAACTGTCTCCGATGAACGAGACCGCTGGTTAACGTCTTGAATCGCTAAGAGTTGTTTTATTTTGTACTACTTTAAAATCTTTAGAACAGTTCAACTTTTCTCTAATAATTCGATACTAGCGACCATCTGTGAACAGATCGAACTACCTGGTCACAATACCCCCGTTCCCCGTGTTCCCCGACAAGCGCTAGTGTTGCGGTTGTTATGATGTAGTTGGCGGCTTCACCGACAGAAAGCGTTACTGGTTTGTGCTCGTTAGTGGCGCCCGCAATGGACAACTATAAAACTACTGGGACACTGATTGAGTTGGATATC
>JAQJVK010000496.1:0-28402 GCA_035578135.1 Flexamia atlantica | reverse complement strand
ATTTAATCAAACTATCGTTGTATTATAGTAAAAAAAGTTACACTGGCCTCTGTTGAATACAAATGTCAACATTGTTCCTGGTTTTTTATTTGTTAATAAAGTCTTCATTAAGAATGGAACTTTAACGTAGTTAATACATAAGAAATTGCACGTTTTATCATATTCAGTAAAATATTCAAACTCTATAATTATGTATACAATACAAACAGATTACCATGATCAAGCTTCAGTTTCACCGTAAATTGTTACCTGGTGACTTTCCCCTAAGTCGAAATGAGAAGGTATAACATTTCCTTGCTATACCATGTCTGTCTTAAGATGAACAAATGGTAAGAATTAGCTACCATGGGCCAGATCATTTTTATTCTTCAATTTAGTTAGATAGTACTGTAAAGAGAATTCCTAATTAACACGTCATTGAACGTATTATTTCTTTCAAGGTCAGTTTGAATAAAAAAAGACATAGCCACTTCAGGATGTTGAGATAAGACTTAATAGTTCAGCCCCTATACACCAAAGGTAGGAAAAAATATTCATAGTGAGCAAATTTTAGAGATAAAAGAATTTAGTCTCAAATAAATAGAAAAAATACTCATAATAATAGCTGTCCAACGGCATCTTACTTTTTCTCTCAGCATTATGCACTTTTCATACGGTTATGTAATAGGTGAGATAAGGTTTATTTTGTGCGATCCATACGTACGTCTCAGTGAAGTAAATGCGCGGGGACGACGCATAGTCAGTTGTCATCCCATCCCTTTTTTTGATCAATTATTTTTCTTTTAGCCTTTTGGCCCAAACAAAACATTAAATTTCTTACATTTGAGGTATAATGTTTGTATAATTTAGTTCACAGTTATTTAGTGAAGTGACACCAATTACACTGGGCTTCATGTGCGATTGATTTTTAAATGCCTTTCCAGGATCAGACGTGGTAGCCAGGCAAAATTACTTCCTTGTTTACCATATAGTACTATTTACCAACCTGAAGTAATTGTAAGGCTAAGGGTAAGCCATAAAATGACTTATCTGCATTTATAAGAAGGTCTAAATTTTATTTTTAATTAGATTATTGATTCATGGCTAGTGGAAATAAAATAACAAGAAGGTGGACAATTTTTTACTTAGCCCCTGCCAATCCATGTCGGTATTTTCAATCACATGATGAAACGTATTTTTGATTGTTGCCATTAAGCCCCAACCTCACATAATTCAAAATTCACGGCAAAGGACAACTTTTTCCACGAAACCTGGCTGCGGGGAGGTAAAACATTAGGCGACATGCGCCGTGTTTTATCACTGTTCTTGAGGTGACCAGGTAAATAAAGATGACCACCAATGCTAAGGTTTTATGCTTACCACCAATAATAGTAATCCTTAGGCATACACAAAAATAGAGCAAACAATTAGTTGCAACTAATAATTATAATTATTTTGTACCCTTATCGAGCCAACTTAGAAGGAGTAATTGACAATAATATAGCTGAAAAATTTTCAAATACATTTGGTAGATATCAAAACAACTAATTCTTCTTATTAGGTGCCAAGATCATGTGTTTAAAAGAGGGTCTTAACGTTTTATTGCTATGCCTATGGAGACAGCTAGAGCCTCATAAATAAATTAAGTAAACCACACGGGGTCTTGAGTGAAAAGACGTAAACAATCACTAACACCCGGCCCCAGCCTCTTGAGTTGACTTGTATTTGTGTAAAGATTTGGTTCCAAAGACTATTTATTTCGCCGTCCGAGAGTGTTCAGTCTGGAAGAGGCAAAACATATAAACAAACAGGACCCCTTCCAAGTACAACCAAGGGATATGTTCACTAAACGGCAAACGGAGAAAATTAAATAATATTGTGTCTGTGTCTAATTTACTAAAAATAATTCCTTTTCCGGCTTTTTGTTAATGCACGCGACTATATCTATTCTCGATTATTATAAACACTTCCTTATAAGACTCTTAACAGCACAAGTTTATTTTAGGCAAAAGACTTATGATATAAAATTAATTTACAATAAATATGATTTTCGAGAGCATATCACTTTAAATTTTTAATCATCGATTGAGCCGACGATTTCTCCCCAGTGATTTTACCGCAGATTATTGGCCAATTTATTTTTTTTATTGGCCGCAGATTTATGACGAATGTTATGAGGGACTATTTAAAAAGCTCATAGTGGGTTGAAGCATTCGGGGGACAGATTATATTTAACAAATAAACATTAACATCTTGTTTTCAGTCCCATTATACATAATTAATAAATACTAGTAGCCTGAAGGGGCTAATAGCCCCTAATGAGGGAAAATTCAAACAATACTTATTTATTATAGTTCAAATTGCTTTAATAGCAAATTGAATCTACCTTGTATTGGCATCTAGCCTTTCAATCAAGTACAGTATCAGAATCACTCATTTCGTGTAAATCAAGCAGAAGTTTTTAGATCCCAATGCCTTTTAAATGGCAGATATTTTACGTTAATTCTCGTTTTCTGTTGAATTTCAAGCAATTTCATTATTTTTCCCTCCATCACGGAATAGAGACCTTTAATTTGAGCCCCCTCCCATCTTTCTACAACTTTCCAGACGCCCACAATTTTGACGCAAAGAATCGTCTTACAAAATTAAATATATGATTACCATTAGAATGGACACTAAAGCCTACCGCTCATTAGTTAGTTAGTACCGTTGCTGCGGGAAAAAATCGCAGCTGCAGCCAGTCATTTTTAATACGGCCGGTCACGTATTAGACGGACATTTCTGCAGCCTGCTACAATAACGCACTGTCGCACGGGGTGGATGCATATTTACCCTACAACTAAAATATGCATCGAGAACTTTACATTTACATAAATAAGGTTATCTTACTATCTTCGTCTATAATATTTATTTGTTAAATACCACTCAAGTATCATTGCACAGCCGAAACTACTTTACCTGGAACCTTGAAGCTTTTCATGGCTATTACTTTTAGGATGTAGGCACCCACTAAGAACGTGTTTTCAAGACTAAAAACTTGTTAGGGGTGCCAATTAACTTCAAGGCTAGGTCGATCCTCTGAAAAATTCTATTAAATGTAATGAACGGTATTTTGTTTGCATTTTAAAATATTATTCATTCAATTAACCAGATGTTATTTAGCTCCCCTTATATGGACGTTAACGTAAGGGGCAAACTCTTTTTCGCCACTAATTTTGCGAAAAAGATTTAAATTTTTTTTTTTAATGCATATGAACTAACTCGTACATGGGTTATAGAGTATGGCAAAGGAGTTGGGTCGTAGTATTATAAAGAAAACTCACTGTTTGTTTCGCAGAACCAGTGGTTAAAAATAAAACTTTTTTGTAATTATTTTTAAGATCATGAAAAGTAAAACAAGAAGATTACAACAAAGTTGAATATTTTAATACAGAACATAAACCATTATCTTTAATTACATGTTTCATGTTTACATGTCTTGAAAAGCTGAAAAATAAGTAAGCTGAGTGAAATTACAACTTGATTAATCATTACTGAACACTCTGTATTACTTAAGTTTACTGAAGACCACCTTGATGGGATTAATGAACTTTAGGTTAACGATTGTTGATTCGCTTGTGGATTTTGGGTTTTCCACTAGTAATAATCATGAAAACTTTTTCAAACTAATAATTAAAGAATTGTTAAACACACAGCATATGATGTACCTTGTAAAGAAATAGTATATTAAGTTAATAGGCCGGGAAGTACTGTTTTGCCGGACGAGCATGATAGTTTCATGCGAGTACGGCATAACGTCCCGGCCGTGTAACGTACGATATTTCTCATCATATTACGCAGAAAAAAACATACTTTCAATTATAACGTAGTCCTTGCATGAACATACGTTTCTCAATCCTTCAAACCTAACCTATAACAAACAGAACAAACATTTGCTACGGATGCAGTGCTGCTACTATCCCCTAAAAAGTAACCAATAATCAAGCATTAAACATCGGTTTGCTGCAAATCAACTAACTGATTGTTGACTTCCGTTTTATCCGGCCTTGGCCGGTAACTTTCAAGCCAACAAAAAGAAACTGAAAACAGATGTTTCTGTGTCAGTATGATGAAAATATATTTGCCACAATCGGTGGTTTCTTTTGTATTTGAAATTATCTTCATTTACATCTCATTGTTTACTAAACGAAACTTTTCGCCGATGCTAATTTAATAGGTGATTTTTAAACTTTTAAAGTCAAATAGCTGACAAACGATTTAGAGGATGAACTTCAACATTTACAGGCATTTTTTCGGCCTAAGCTATGTAAATATGCTGTGAGCTATGTAAATATGCTCAAATTATCGCGTTACTTACACAGTCACTCACACAGAGACTGTCCGAATCTTCGACTCGCTAAATCATAGATTCACTTCACTTTGTTCGCTTCTCGTGTTGAAAATAATTACATATTGTGTCCTCTTGCGTCAAAAGTTTGTTTGTAATTGTTAATTAGCAAATTATATATTATTCGTTAATTAAAAATTACAAAATCAAATTTTTCCCAGGAACTCCTATGCATTGCTTTAAGTATTTTAGAGAAGTTCTTTTAAAGGGCAAAGTTTAATTAAGTTGTGTTTTTGCACGTATTTTTCGTAATGACCATCACTTACCTATCTTGGGGTTGAAATTGCTTTCCTTTTATTTGTATGCAATGTTGGTTGTTATAACGATTAGAGCCCTCAAACGTTTGCCCAAATCCTTGAAAATATTCTCTTTAATTCGTTGGTGATGCAATAAAATGCAATAGTATATTTCGCAACAAGGACGAAAATGAGGTTTTGCAGGGTCGAGATTGTGTTACAAATTTGAGACGAAGTCGAGAATCTGAAATGATCGAGTACACAAAAAAGTAACCTTACATAACATTTATAATCTTTTTATTTATTTGACACACTTGAAAACAAACCTTTGAGGTTATGAGCGACGATACAACTTCTTTTACATGGTTTAAACGAACACAGCTATTAAATTATATGATCGCAACTGTCCTGTCTTTGAAACCTATTGAATGCCGTATAATTGTGGGATTTTTTCACGTTGTTTCAAGCAAATAAACGAAGTTTTTGGCCCTCTGTCGGAAAATAGCTGGTTTTGGCCTTGAATGACGTTTGTAAACTAGGTGATTACGTCGTGGCATGGTGAAAACAATATTCTTACCTTTTCTCTCACAATTACTTATTTAATGTGAGCTTTGACACAATTTATTTGACTGTAAATAATGACTCATGAAGGATCCATTATTCTTTCAATTTATGTCCCCAATAGTCGATATCAAACTTAATTTTTTTACATTTTACAAACGTGGTGAAGTCTCAGTAAACAATGGCAATAATGGCTTATTGAGTAAATTTTGTAATAAAATTAACAAGCATTATTATTTAGCAAGAGAGCTGTAGATACGATTAAATCTAAACACGTCCAAACTGTCAGATTAAGATACTGTACATTTCAATTATACAGGGTGTTCAAAAAATGTGGGGCAATAATTTACCGATTGATTCCTTGGGTAAAAATAAGCAAAAATGTTATGTAAACATAGGTCCTAAAGTGCTTAGTTTTCCGTCTGTGTGTCTGTTTGCGATTTTTACATATTTAGTCATATCTCACGTATATCTTAACGTGTAAACTTCAAACTATTTTTGTAAGAGGTATCAAATTTCTACTTTCTACTATTTCAAAATGGCGACTGTTTTATGTTTTCAAAGCTAAATATCATAAAAACCGTAAATCTTAGGGAAATTATACAAGAGACAAAAAAGTTGCAAAATTGAATCCAATTAACGCTGGTATTAAGGTTGTGATGATCGGACAGCTAATAATGGAGAAATTTTTAATTTTCCGAATATAAATATCCAAATTTTAGACAGAATGTTCTAAAGAACCATGTTTTTATGCAATAGAGTCAAAATTTCTCCGTTATTAGCTGTCCGATTATCATAATCTTAATATCAGCGTTAATTGCATTAAAGTTTGCAACTTTTTTGTCTCTTGTATAATTTTTCTAAAATTTACGGTTTTTAAGATATTTAGCTTTGAAAACAAAAAACAGTCGCCATTTTGAAATGGTATAAAGTAGAAATTTGATACCTCTTACAAAAATAGTTCTTATTAGTGGTTATCCATATACCAAGTTTGAAGTTTATACGTTCAGACGTTCGTGAGATATGATTAAATATGTAAAAATCACAAACAGCAGACACGCAGACAGGAAACGAAGCACTTTAGGACCTATGTTTATATAAACTTTTTTGCTTATTTTGACCCAAGGAATCACTAGGTAAATTATTGACCAACATTTTTTGAACACCCTGTAGATAGTTGCAGTGTTGGGAGTAGACCGATCGTGACGGCGCCAAACAGCTGATGTGCGCGGGAAGCCGAGCGGTTATCACGTGACATGTTTGTTTAGCTTGGTTGACAGTTTTATTGATGTTTGGGGTCTACTACAGCGGTCTCGTAACAAAAGGTTTTGGATGTACCACTAAAAATGGGTTTTACAATGTAAATCAAAACGCCTGTAATCCTACAATACTGGGTGCAGTGACGGATCTACACTTACCTTCGCCCGGGGCAAAAACGGAGTTCGGCGCCCCCCCCCCCCCCCCCCCGGCACCAAAAACGAAATATATTATCTGGAATATCAAAATATAATTTTATTTATGGTTCTTATGATTTTTTTACAACCGATGTTCTTAGGCTACGATACAGCCTAACCAAGAGACAAATTTTAACTGTCAAGTTGGCAAATTTACCAACCGTTGTAAAACCAAAAAAAGGTGTATACCAGATTTCACATATGAAACTTCCGACTTTTTCTAACCTTTCCCGACTGCTTCTAAACAATGCCCGACCAGTGAAATCGGCTATGTTGCCTCCTTAAACTAATATTTGAGCGCAATCTGTGCAAAGTAAAATACAATCTTATTGACGGCCGCAACGCGACCAAGCGATTTTGCGGACGCGATATGACTGGTAAGTGACCAGATTTTGGAACAGCCAAAACGGTACGCCAACTTCCGGGGGGTGTGGAAGGGTATGGAATACCCCCCACAAATGGAAGGGGATCCGGGGTCCTCCCGCGCAAAATTTTGAAAAATTAGGAGCATTTTGGTGCGTTTTAGACTCTTTCAGATTGAAAATAAGTGCTAGACTCTAGTTTATCATTACCATTGATTTTAAGTTACTAGAAAACTACTAAATAACAGGAAAAATTTATTTAAGTTTTTTACATTTAAATGTATTTCCATACCCCTCACAAAGAGAGAGAGGTCCGAGGGTCCTCCCTCGGAAATTTTTGAAAAATTAGGAGCATTTTGGAGGATTTTTAGACACTTTCAGATTGAAAATATGTGTTATACTCTAATTCATATTTACCATTAATTTTAAGTTACTAGAAAAGACTAAATAACCGGAAAAATTTAAGAGTTTTTTACCGTAAAACGTTTTTTAAGTATTTTTTCTTACCAACAACGTCAAAACGGGACAAATGGACGTCCCGAGAGAGTTCATCGGGACAACGGGACTCGTCGCTAAAAAACGGGACTGTCCCGTTCAAAACAGGACGTCTGGTCACCTTCAGCCGCAATGAGACCTAGAGATTTGCTGGTCACAGAAACACTGAGCGATTTTTTCCGCCCGCAATAAGACCACAAGATTTGCCGGTCGTGGTTTTTTACGACATACGACCGCGATTTGACACCCGCGATGCGACCACGAAAGGTGTAATCGGCCGGCCCTGATAAGTTCAAGCGGTAGTTGCAATGCGACAGATTTTTGACAGCTGTTGTCTAAACGATAGATTTTTCGGCCGCAATGTGGTCATGCAATAAATGAAGACCTCGAAATTAGCGAAATACTTATCGGCGGTGAAACAACAAAGAAATATGCCTGCCAGCAACGACTGATATCATCTGATCAAGATATATCAGATGATGTGACAGCCACTAGATGTGCTGTCAATAATGCCAATAGATGTGACAGCCACGAGAAGAGCGAGACTTGTCCTCCATGATGAGACCAAGAGATCTCGCGGCCACTAAACAAGCAGGCGATTTTCTGACCACTAAATGAGCGAGAGCTTTTTCGGCTGCGGGACGAGTGAGCGGTTTTCTTGCCATCAAACAACGAGGAATGTGACGGTCACGAAAAAAGAGACAGGCTTGACGGCCGCAATGCTATAGAGATTTCCCGGCAGTGATGACACTGAGAGATTTGTCGGCCGCGAAACGAAAAATTTGACTTCAAATGAATGTTTTGATTTTTACTTAATCGGAGCCAGCCAGTTGGGGCGCCGCTGGCGCCCCCTACAGGCCGGCGCCCGGGGCAGGCGCCCCCGCTGCCCCCCCTGGATCCGTCACTGACTGGGTGATCCAGAGAAAGTTCAGAATAAAATCTTTGTAAATCTTCACTAACAAATTTCTAGAAACACTGGAATGAGGAGACACGACATTTCCATTACAGATGGCTCATAACAAAAATTGGCGGGCTTTATTATCTGAAGGTCGCTGTAGGCTGTAGGTATATTCTGACTTGGCACTTAGGACACAAACACGTGGCATGGGGTTCCGTTTATGAACTCAATTTATAATTTAAATATGAATACTTTCAATTGCGTTACTAATTTATGATGATCTGTCAACCATAAATTAATCTCAGAATATTGTTGAAAAAAATATTTTCTACAACCTAAATTTTGATGGTATTTTGTTGGTTGTACATATCGAAATTAGACGGATTTTATTTGGAAAAATCATCCACAGGGGAAACGGCAACAATGCTCAGAAATTCTGAAAAATAATACGGGGAATTTGGTTCAATTTGACCATTTTGCATTGTAGCAACTTCGATAAATTACAATTTATCAGTTTCTTGTGGATCACAAAGAAACTTGATCCTTCATATAATAATTGTATGTATACATAAGATACACATTTAATGTGAAGTTGATACCTCGTGTTCTTTAAAAGCTATGAAATAATATGTATGTAAATTTCACACTAACAAGCCGTTTACGGTTAAACTGAGTGTTTTAGCACTATAGGAACTTCGTTCTTATTTCATAATTCAGTAATCATTTCCCAAAGTTTCTGTCCTTCTCTACAGTTCACCCTAATTATTTTAGAATACGCCATATAGGCTACATATTCCTAAGCCAAAAATAATAAAAAAATAATAAAGAGCATTTAATATATTATATTAACTGCCTCATATTTAAACTAAGCTAGATCACAAAACGTATTCAGTAAAACCAGTAAAGCAAGCGTAGCTCTGAATAGGTAACCTGGGCAATTTTAATTTGTTCGTTGGTAGCAGTGAGAGCAGCTAACTAGCTCTGGGTCTATATAGTGCATCCGAGGTAAGCAGCGATAAGAAGCATCCACAGCCAGTTAGGCGCTCTCAGCTAGGAGCGTCTAACTGGCTGTGGGTGCATCGTATATATCAGGTGCGGTTAATTGGTTCTGGCTGTATATATATATATATGTGTCTGTAAGCACGATAGCGCTCGCAAAAATGGTCCGATCGGAATGAAATTTGGCATAGATGTGTAAAGTAGTAATTATTCGGATAAGTTCGAAAACCAGTCCGATCGGACCACTAGAAGGGGGGGTAAAGGGGGATAAACCCCCCCAAAAATGGGTTTTTTGGGGTTTTTACATAGAAAAATAAAAAAATCAAATTTTGGCAAGCACCATTGAATCCAGCTCGAAAAAACAAACAATTTAGTATTTTGTATCATTTCTCTATGTCTATTGGTTACCGAGATATTGAAAGTGGTAAACACAGTACGTTGTCCCAATGTTAACCTTATGGGAAATAAGTAAAATTCTATATCTCACTTACTTTTCAAAATATCTTAATAAAACTTGGTTTGTGGCTTCATTTAGATGAGATTTATTGTATTTAAGTCTAAAATCACCGAAATTTCCATTTTTGTGGCAGCAAACCTGCATCCTCATTCCCCATGTTATCCTTAAGGGCAATAAAAAAAAAATTATATCTCCATTATTTCTAAACATATCTTCATAAAACTTGGTAAATGGCTTCTTTTAGATAAGATATACTAAATATTGAAATAAAAACACCCAGTTTTAACATGCGTGTAGCAGCAAACCTGCATACTCAATCCCCGTGTTATTCTTATGGTGATTACGAAAACATGTCACATCTCATTACATTGGATGGAAGTTTTTTTTGCATTTGAAATTCGCTGAGTATGCAGGTCTGCTGCAACGGGGGTATTTTAAAGTTGTAAAATTTTAACATTGGCCTTAAGAGTTGCCGAGATGGCAACGAAAATAAACAAGGAAAGTGTAAACAAATGAAGTAATCATAACAGCTGTTTGGAATCTACAGCCATCAAGGGAAAATACAGCAATTGGGATGAAGAGTCCATGGAACAATAAAAAATGTTTCCATTTATCAATTTTATGACATTGAAATATTTTATAGTAACTGGATGAACTCGTAAACATGAAATAACACCGAGCAAGGCTCGGTCCACCAGGTACTAAGTGTTTAAACAGTAATGAATGTAGTAAATATTCCTCCGCGGGGTCGGCGATCAGCGCGTGTAACGTTTACGCGGTCGCATTTTCCGGTGATATACAGGGTGAATCTTCTAAGCTGTCCACAACAGATCATAGGCGTACAAAGATGAAACAAAACATTTCCCCACTAAATAATACCCAAGGAACAACGGAAAAATATTTTTAACCTTTTTAAAATACAGGGTGTTCCAAAAACCGGGGGTCACGGGCTCGAATCTCGGAATTTTTGAATGTAAACATATGTCATATTATACATAATTTTAAAGCTCTAAGCAAAACAAACAATTTGGTGAAAACAGAACTCAATTATCTTTATTATTTTCAAAATGGCGGCCGTTTTTGTGAAAAATATTAGTATTTACGGAATACCCTGTATCTCGAGAACTACTGAAGGTTTTAGCGAATTTCCCCTATAGGGAAGAAGCTGTTACCGTAGGTCTCATGGTAAGACCTAAGCCTAAAACCATCATAACTTTTCTTTTTGAGGTCCTCAGAGATGCCAAAAACACCATTCGTTCACTTTCATAAATATATATATATATATATATATCTACATATATATATGTGTATACACACACATATATATATATATACATATATATATGTGTGTGTCTTTAAGCACGATAACTTGCGCAAAAATGGTCCAATCGGAATGAAATTTGGGATAGACGTGTAAAGTAGTAATAATTATTCGGACGAGTTCGTAAACCAGCCCGATCGGACCACCGGAAGGGGGGGTAAAGGGGGGTAAACCCCCCCAAAAATGGTTTTTTTTGAGATTTTTACATAGAAAAATAAAATTTTTAAAATTTTTATTGGCACCATTGAATTCAGCCCAAAAAACAAACAATTTAGTATTTTGAATCATGGCTCTATGTCCATTGGTTGCCGAGATATTGAAAGTGGTAAACACAGTACGTTGTCCCAATGTTAACCTTATGGGAAATAAGTAAAATTCTATATCTCGCTTATTTCTCAACATATCTTGATAAAACTTGGTAGATGGCTTCTTCTAGTTCAGATCTGCTAAATATTGAATTAAAACTACCTAGTTTTAATATACCTGTAGCAGCGAACCTCCATACTCATTCCCCATGTTATTCTTATGGAGCTTACAAAAACATGTCAAATCTCGCTATTTTGGATCGAAATATGTTGTTTTGCACTTGAAATTCGCTGAGTGTGCAGGTCTGCTGCAACGGGGGTATTTTCGTTCTGTTTGAAAATTCTTAATCCTTGTAAACTCAGCTTTAATTTGATATGCAAAATGGCTACATTAGAAAAAAATAAATATTTTTAAAAAAATTTTATTTTTTGTAAATGTTGGCAGTACTGAAAATCAAAAATATTTAATGGCAACATATGTTAAAAAGGATATCATTTTAAAGGTCCTCCGAAAACCAACAACTTTTCAATTTATACTTACCTCCTATCTTAAGTAGTTTTGTAGTACCTAATAAACAAAAAACTCCATTTTCCCATATAGCGCCCATGTTAAATGAGCAGTACTCAAAGCATATAAATTTGCATCCTTTAACATTGAGTACAGGAAATATTCGTGCGCTTCGCGGTAAACGAAAATCGTCTTCGCGTGTTACAGTAGACGAATATCGTCTTCGCGTCGCGGTAGACAAAAATCGTAGTCGCGTCGCAGTACCCGAAAATTGCTGTCTTGTCGTCCAAAATTTAAGTTCTCCAAAATTTTGAGGGGGGATATATCCCCTTTATCCCTCCTGGGTTCGCCCCTGACAGGTTCTGTAGAACACTTATAAGATCGCTCATACCAAACTAGTTGGAAATCCGTTGGGAAGTACCCGGTCAACATGTTTTTATGCTCTTGAATGACATTTTTTTGTACACAAACGCCCTTAATAATGTGATGTTTATGAAATTGATACACGTTGAGCAGAACACTTATTAGAACTTTGATTCGAATTCTGACTTTTTAAAGTACCCGGTCAACTTGTTTTTGTTGGTCAACAAGTTTTTTCTGTTATACAATCACCCTTATTGATATGATATGTTTTAGAAATGTATACAGGTTGTGCAGTTGTGTAAAACCTTAGACTAGGGACAGAGAATAGACCCGGCGCGCCTGTGCTTTTGGCCGTAGCAGTGTTTCACCGGCGGAGCAGTGCTGCGGTGGGCGGAATTGGAACTAAGTCGGCAAACTGCGGTCGGCAAAAGGAGGATAAAACTGATGTTGACTATCCTAATAAATCCTAAGGGCAGCTGTTCTATTTTTCTTAACATATTCTGAATTGTGCGTAGGTTTTTACAATTACATTTCCAAGATAATGTCTTGATTGGCGTTAAGTAAGTTAACTTTCCGCATTGAAATATTTGTTTTTTATCCAAGGGAAAGTATTTTCACACAGTGGTAGATTAACAGATTTCTTACAACTCTTTCTACTCCTACCCCAATTCCCATTACAAATAATCAATATGCTATTTCAAAATAAGTGTTCATCGACTATCGATGTAACAGTATATATTTTTATCTTGAGCCATTTGTAAGAGAAATAAAAACATTATTCTGTTAAAATCCGACATAGTATTACTGCAATATGAACCAAGTAATTGTTTACGCGAAATGTAACCAAAAAATGTAAGATTTATAGAGGTAATTATTTGTCATTGCAATAGACTTCATTTAGTTTGCCACTGGGCGGTTAGTTTGTGACATAACAGCAATGTTTTTCACAAATACGCGAATGAAAATAAATATTTAACCAACATTATTATATGTAAAAGCTTGCTCACTTTTACTATTTGTTTTACATAGGAAAATTACGAAAAGGCTAAATAACAAATATTAAAAGAAGAGTTGAGGCAGAAAAGTTTGATGTACTTAAATGTAATTGTTAATTATGAACATAAAAATATTTTTCTAACAGTATTAGTAGACAGATATTGCGAAGTTATTATTATAAATTCAATAATTTGTTGATTTTGTAAATTTCAAAATACAATGCGGTAATTTGAGGAGTCTTTATGTTGGAGTGTCAAACAGTCTGGTGAAGGCGGCCAAAGACAAAACGGATTGTTGATCTCCAAGGGTCGAAGCAGTCATTCGGTGGGGGTTGAATGAAGATTTATTACCCTCCTTCAATGAAAAAGGTCGCGCCCCACAGGACAGTATAGAAACCTCTTGCCTCCGCCGTGCACGATCGCCGCTCGCTTGTTCAAAACGTTCTCAGCCACCTCGTGGGATATTGAAAGCGGTTAGCACAGCATGTTGTCCCCATGTCATCCTTATGGGAAACAAGTAAAATTCTATATACAGTATTGAGGTATTCCCCCGGCCCACCGGTTGTTTGCAGCCTGCGACTGGCTTTTGGGGGTTGAAAATGGACCTCCAATATAATTGATTAATAATTGAGGAATGAGGACCATTGAACTACAATGTAACTAGATCCGTCTGTTTTGTAGCATTTCAAATAAATAAATAAAAACTTTGGAGGAGAGGCGATTACAAAAAGAGAGTTCCAAACCTTTGCAAAACATGCCTAAAACTTGCTCCGTATATGCGGTACATTAATTAGCGCCTCAAGTTGTCAAAATCTATTTAAATTTAATATACAGTACCATTGTAAAGATAAAGGTGTTATTGCAATTACATGATCGTTTATGTCAACGCATTCTAAAGGTATATTGCAAAGTTATACAGAAGTTTACTAACTTTAACACCACATGTATCTACTAATGAGTAAAATTTAAACAGATTCTAAAATCACAATATACACTCTACAACTATTAATCTTCATAATGATAAGTCAAAATAGATTTTATTTTGATAGTTGGAGACTCTAAATGTCACCGCGTTTATCCTTGCGCGGCGAAAAGTGCACAAATTTAACGCGCTCTCTTGGAGCAACAATTTTACAGAGTTAGTGTTGCAGAAAAATGAAAACGAAACTAGTAGGTGGAGAACAGATGCAGAATATAACCAGAGGAATGTAGAATATAACAAGAGGTTGGTAAAAGGATAAAGGCGGCGACACACTATCACACATTTGCCCGAACAAGACATCACACCACACATCAGACCGCGCAGGGAGATAAATTTTTCGCTCCACACATTCCCCCGAACAAGACATCGGATCACACATCGGTACACACATTCCTCCGAGCGCGGTAACGCGACGGCGCACAGTGGTCATTTTAGCGAATTTCCCATATATGGAATTAGCGAATTTCCCATATAGGGAAGAAGCTATTACGGTAGATCTCATGGTAAGACCTAAGCCCAAGACCATGATAACTTTTCGTTTTGGGGCCCTCAGAGGCCAAAAACACAATTCGTTCAAATTTCTATATATATATATATATATATATAATATATATATATATATATATATATATATATATGTCTGTAAGCACGATAGCGCTCACAAAAATGGTCTGATCGGAATGAAATTTGGCACAGGTGTGTGAAGTAGTAATTATTCGGATGAGTTCGAAAACCAGCCCGATCGGACCACTGGAAGGGGGGGTGTGAAAAATCAAAAAAACCCCCAAAAATGGGTTTTTTGATTTTTCACATAGAAAAATAAAACTAATGGATATTTCCATTTTCGTGGCAGCAAACCTGCATACTCATTCACCATGTTATTCTTATGGAGATTACAAAAACATGTCAAATCTCGCTATGTTGGATTGAAATATGTTCTTTTGCATTTGAAATTCGCTGAGTATGCAGGTCTGCTGTATTTGTTTATTTAGGTGGTTAAAAATGAAAATTATGAACATTTTATTATAACCTTAAGCACCATCTGAAGTTGTTTTTAAATAGTTAGAGATAATGAATGAGCTCGGAAAACCCATCTAAGATATCACATTTCTTGTGGGCAGGTCACATTTTCAGGTAGTTTTGGAATTTCCATAACCGTTGTATGATTTTACCCGTTCAAATAGTTTCACTCTCTACAGGTGTAGCATGCACAGATGGGACCATGCTAGAAGTGGCGCGCGTCCCTTTTGTGCATGCAACCCTCCATGCTCAAAACGGACGCTACCCCGGCGGGCTGGAACTATGTAGGGTCTGGCGCGCCTCCCGTCTGTGCATGAGACCCTCTATCCTCGGAACGGACATCAATGAAGTCGAGACTTTGGACCTCCGGAGGGGCTCAACAAGGGCGCAAAGAATTAAAAACAACACGCCTCACTGGTTAGAAAAAATATAACGTGTTTATTTTTAATGCTAGTATTCTATTAAGTTTACAATGTTATCAGTAAATATTATAACAATTATAATACCAGGAATTCATAGTTTTCAAATTAATTTTGTTCGTAAAGTCTGTATTAGTCCAACAAAAATATATAAAAAATACCCCTACCAAGGTACGTATGTAGAGGCATTAAAAATACCCCTGCATTAATAGATAAAACTATACTTTTTCAATTTAACCGGTTAAAAATCGGATGTTTTCGAAAGCAATAGGTTGTGCATAATTAACTACAGTATGTAATAAAAAAGTAGCAAAATAATACGTTAAAAATATATTTAAAGTTTTCGTTTAAAAATGTATACATGAATGCCAGAGTATTATCCACACTATAATTCGCATTTGTCTGTAGCTCCGAGCGTCCATTCGTCCGAGGCGGTTTCTCGAGCTGTATTATATGTAGCTGTTTTCAATGAATTACCTTGAATTACCATCTTCTAGGTCTTTGACCCATCATTTGATGGGAATGGACTGCGTCAAACTTTGAAACACACATTTAAAACTTTCACACATAAACATATATTTACATACAGATTGGACTGGATGTTTTGTGCGGACATGGCGGAACGCAAAAAACAATCAAACATGAAGGTCGCTCAGGTCGTCTTCCAGGAACTCACTGATGGAGTAGAAGGGGTTTTTCCTAAAGAACGTACCCGTAGCGTCCCTAAACTTCCGGTCGTCCAAGTCCTTCACACCTAGTGGGAGCCTGTTTAGGTAGTTCATTGCAGTCACAGGGAAGGAGTCTCTGTTCCTGCTGAGCCTTGTGCGCGGCACGTTGATTTTTGTTCGGCCTCTGGTGTTACGGTCATGTACATCTGCCCTGGTCTCCCAGCCCTGCTCCCTGTTTCTTGCTTGCAGCAAACAAGCCCAGATGTAATGGCTGTAGATCGTCATGATACCTAGTCGCTCAAAGAGGGGCCTACAGTGATCTAGGTACTGGCTGCCAGTGATGATGCGGATGGCTTTCTTCTGGAGCTTAAGGATGTCAGCAGCCCCCGAGGCGTGCCCCCAGAGATGGATGCCATAAGAAATGTTACAGTGGAACATGGCATGATAGACCAGGACCAGATATGATTCGGTGGCACACTTCTTCAGTCTTCTGAGCAGGAATATGACTCATGCCAGCTTGGCTTGAACATGGTTGATGTGGAGGCCCCAATTAAGCTTAGGATCAAGGTGAAAACCAAGGAGTCTCACGCCGCCATCGATGTTTCCCGGGGTGCGTGAAAGTGTGCACATCAGCCTGTTAGTCTTTCCCTCATTTAGCTGCAGCCTGTTCGCCTGAAACCATTCCATCTCCCTGAGTCAGTCCGCCGGTTTTATCAATATATGTTGAGAAATAAGCGAGATATAGAATTTTCTTTATTTCCCATAAGGTTAACATTGGAACAACGTACTGTGTTTACCACTTCCAATATCTCGGAAACCAATGGACATAGAGCAGTGATTCAAAAAACTAAATTGTTTGTTTTTTTGAGCTGAATTCAATAATGCAGGCAAAATTGGATAATTTTTAATTTTCTATATAAAAAACTGCATTACACCGAATTGCCTTTACCCCCCTCTTAAGGGGCGAAAGTGACCATTTTCGTACGAGCTCAAGGTCATACGGCATAAAATATTGAGCTAACTACTTAAAAAACAAAGGTTTTAAAAACGATAGAGTTGTTTCCATTTTGTTCTTGCATTTTAAAATCAGTTGATTATCTGTCAGTTGTTTTGATGTTATGTCAGCTCACAGTACCTAGAATATCTTTATACGGTAGGTATCTTGCGCAGGTAAGAGTAAGAATAAGATGTGACGTCATGGTAGTCTAACACTTGAAAGAAGGTTTAGCAAGTTCACGTGCAAATTTCGTGAAACTAAGCCAAATCTCGTGAGATTTTTCATTACTAGAATGAAACATAGTCTTCATTTGTTGACAAATAAATACTTAACCTTGAAATAAAAGGTGAGTTAGAAGCTTAAGAAACATGTTATAATAATAAATCAGCTGTCTGTGGTTGGTGCTAATTTGGCTTGCAGTGAGACTTGCTGGTGCGTCGACTTGCAAAAGAACTTGGCGCAATAATTAGTGTAAAAGTCATGTCGCTCTGGTGCGCACCACCGACCAGCATGGTGGAAGGAAAAACATAGGTGTGATATTGCGCAGGTCATGTGACGTCACTCAGGAAGCAAAGGGGCGATTTTGACAGCCAGCTGATCGTACCTGTCATTTCTATAATTATTTTCATGTTTATTGTTTTCTATTTTGTTTTGTTTTGCCGAAACTGTTCTTGAAAAAATGCCGGGTTGTGCAGTTTTTGGCTGCAAAAACTAAAATCGAAAAACTAAAGTTACTTAAATGAAATATTACAAATTCCCTTCGAACGAAGACTTTAAAATCACAGTGGATACGATCGTGTAATCGGCAAGAAAATATCAATTAAACTATGCACGAATAATCTTCAGTCAACATTTTAGTGAAGATTAGTTTGCCCGTGTCGAGTCGGCGTCGAGTGACGGCCGGACGACAAGACACGTTTACCGCAACGCGAAGACGGTAGTGAACCGAATCTCAATGTCGATTTGTTTACAGTGTCGTGGAGGGACGTTACGTTAACCGTAACGTAATTACAAGTTAAAATACCACTACGCGACGTTGAGTTCGATTCCCAGCACTGGTCCTCCTGGCACTGGTGATTCTGGCACTGGTAACAGTTAGTACGTTTGTTTAATGATAGTTTTCCTAAACCACGTCAAACGAATTGCGCCGGACCGTAGCGCAATAACTTCAACAAAATTGGTTTCCAGCGTCCAAAGTGGACAACGAGAGACAAACGTCACGGGCACGGACAGACAACGTGTTACACAACCATCTTGTTGTGATGTGACAAACGTCACATCACAACAAGATGGCGGGAGGCAAGAGTAGCAGGAAGTGTGGTGTCTGTAATAAATTTGTTTCTGACAGTGAAGATGCATTGTTTTGCGATGGTAATTGTGATAAATGGTACCATATTGCTTGTGTCAATATGCCTGAACTGGATTATAACAGAATTGACGAAATTAAAGATGTTGTCTTATGGATGTGTAACGGCTGCAAGGCTGACATGAAAAAACTGAAAAAGCCTGTCGGGAAAAATAAAAAAACTGGCAGCGACTCTGTGTGCTGTGAGTGTTTTGACTTAATTGGAAATCTTACTGATCAAATTGCTGACTTAACTATTAGTTATAAAAATATGTCAGAAAGTTTTTCTCTCATGCAAAGAAACACTGATGTTCTTAAGGCGGATATGAACGTGATAATGACGTCTTTGGACAATAAAGCAATAGCCTTGTCTAATTGCCCTGCTAAAGTGGCATCTTATAGTGACACAGTGAAGGTAAACAAACATTCGGTGCAACACACAGATCGGTCTCAGCAAACCAAGAACAATACTGAAGGTAGTCAATTTCCTGGTCTTTCAGGGACTGAATCAGCCCATGCAGCAAGTAGCAAAGTTTGTAATCAGGGCCTACGTGAACACGAACTTCCTTTGAGGTTAGATAATCAGGCTTCAGAGGATTCGGCAAAGTTATTTAAGAGTACAGAGGAAGAAGACTATAAAGTGGTAACCTATAAAAAATCGAAGAGATATGGGCCTAGATTGGGTACGGACAATAAAGGTAGGCCTAGTAATAGGAGTTCTAATCAGTTAGTTGTTGGTAGTGGATCCAAACAAAATAAGTTGGCAGTGGTTGAAAAGCTATCTTGGCTATACATTACTCGAACGGGTCCCTCAGTAACGGAAGCTGATATTACAAATCATGTGATGAGTCTGTTCAGTGACAGTGTGGGTTCAAACTTTGTGTGTGAAAAGCTAATTTCAAGACACTCATCCTACACCTCCTTTAAATTGGGTGTTCCGAAACAAGTGGAAGAGGAATGCATGAAAGGAAGTAACTGGCCGTCAGGCCTCTTAATTGGAAAGTACTTCCCATCCAGAAGGTCTAGAGGTCAGCGGGGGGGTAGTGACGCTTTTTCAAGTGATTCTAGCACGTCTAGTAATGATGGTGAGTCAGTGAGAGCAAAAAACGGAGTAACACAGTAATGGATATGGCACATAAGGTAAAGACTTCATCTCACTTGAACCTGTTTTTATCATTAACATTTTTATTTCTCAATATACAAGGGTTAGAAAATAAACTTGACATTTTGGAAGATTTAGTTCTTAGTAATACTTGAGATTTTGTGGCATTGTCCGAGCACTGGATTAATGATGGTGCGATTGAACTCTATAAATTAAATGGCTTTACACTGGCAACTTTTTACCAAAGGAAATCGTATCAAAGGGGGGGTACACTAATTTATGTATCCAATAAACTTGACTTTGAACTTATTGATCTAAGTGGCTTCGGTATCGATAAACATTTTGAAGTTTGTGCAGTTATGGTTAAACAGCCTAGGTTAGTTGTAATCTCCATCTACCACACGCCAGATGGTGATGAAACTATTTTTTTGGACTGTCTTGAAAGACTGCTGACTGAGTTTAACAAGCCTAAGTGGTTTTCCTTCACCGTTGTGTTCGGAGGTGACATAAACTCTAAATTTGATGTCACAAGAAAAAGTAACACATGTGATAATTTTTTAAGACTTTTGAAACAATTCAACTTCTATTGCCATAATTTTCAACCCACACGGGGATCAGCATGCCTTGACAATGTTTTTTCCAACGCTCCCAAAGATGACTGCCTTTCGTCCGTAGAACCTTTCCCGTTCTCCGATCACGACATCCTCTGGTTTCGCCTTATCTCAAATGGGGTGGAGAGTTCTTCACCGAAGGATTCCAGTTCATATGGAAGGAGCTTCACGGAAGCTAACCTGATGAATTTTAAGTTGGAACTGTCCAAGATAAACTGGGAAAGTAAATTTAACCTAGTTTTTAATAATTTTTTTACTTATACTAATAGACCAATCTGTGAAAATTTAACGGCAGGCTTAGCTGAAATGTACTTTGAAGAATTTTTGTCCGTATTTTTAGATGTTTTTAATATGTGTTTTCCTATAAGAAGACGTAGCGTTAAGCGAACTCGTAATAATAAGCCATGGTTTAATGATGAGCTTGCTAGCCTAAAGGGTGAGTTGTTAATAGCTTATGAGATGTTTAAACTTTCGGGTGATAAAGTTGATAGAGCTTATTATATGGAGTTAAAGAATGCTTATAAGAGACTTATTAAAGATACCAAGTTGGCTTACAATGCCTCAGTAATTGAGGGCTCCGGTAATAAATGTAGGGCTGCCTGGTCTATTATTAAGCAGATAAATGGGCAAAGTGTACAGAATAGCATCCCAATTGATCCTAATAGGCTTAATCACTTTTTCATTAATAGTGTAGCTTCAATTAGAGCTACTATACAAGAAACAGCCATGTCTTACAATCAGTTCTTGTCGAATGTACATATCACAGTTGGGCAATTCCAATTGCAACCAGTTGGTGTAATGGAAGTTGCCAGAGTTATTTCCAATTTAAAGAACTCAAAATCTCTTGATTACTACGGTGTCTCTAACTGGGTTGTAAGGGGTGTAAGTGACATTATTGCTGCTCCGCTTGCCTTTGTCATAAACATGTGCTTCAGTGAGGGTATTTTTCCAAGCTGTATGAAAATTTCAAAGATAACTCCAATTCATAAGAAGGGGGACAGGGAGAACCCAGCCAACTATCGGCCAGTTTCGCTGGTACCGACAGTCTCAAAAGTCATGGAGAATGTCCTGTTCAATCAACTGTGTGGGTTCTTTGAGTCTCATGGGTTGATTACAGATTCACAGTTTGGTTTCAGGAAGGCCCGAGGTACCTCTGATGCCATTGGCACCTTGCTTGGCAAAATTTATGAAGTTTTTGAAAACAGGGGCTTTGCTTGGGTCACATTTTGTGACCTTATCAAGGCCTTTGACTGCGTAGACCATGAAACGCTTTTGAATAAGCTGTGTTTTTATGGCATCGAAGGTGCGGCTCTTAGCCTACTGAGATCATACCTCCTGAACAGAAGACAAGTTGTTTGTGTCGGAGGTGAGCGGTCGTCTGTGGGTGAGGTGGTCTGTGGGGTCCCACAAGGTTCAATACTTGGCCCTTTTTTATTCTTAGTTTCAATTAATGATTTGCCAAATTCGGTTCATTGTAATACATATCTATACGCTGACGATTCAACCTTTTTGTGTCACAATTCAGACTTAGATGAATTAAGTTCTCAAGTGAATGATACTTTGAATACTGTTTCTGAATGGTTTGCAACCAACAATTTTCTTTTAAACAATGACAAAACAAAAACAGTAATTTTTAGTTTAAGAAATGTAACAAATAGTATAGTGTCTGACGAGCATGTCAAGTTTTTAGGAGTGATTTTAGATTGTAAGTTGTCATGGGCCCCACACATTGACCACCTCACGACTAGGCTGTCCAGAACATTCTTTCTTTTGTCTAGGCTAATACACTATGTGCCTTTTGCCTATGTTAAATCTGCCTATTATGCCCTTTTTCAATCTGTAATGTCATATGGTTTGATATACTGGGGAAGTTCAACCAAAGTTAATGAAGTACTATTGATACAAAAAAAAACTAGTGAGGAAAATGGCAAAAACAGACAGGTTGGCTCATTGTAGGCCAATTTTTGTAGATTTAGGAATATTGACTGTGATAAATTTGTATGTATTTCAACTGTTAACTTTTATTTTTAAAAACAAGCATGAGTTTTTATTAAGAAGTGATGTACATGTTTTTAACACTAGACATAGAGGAAAAATTGATTTGCCACAAGTACGATTAGAGAAATCTAGGTCAGGGCACGTGATCATGGGCATTCGTATGTTTAATAAAATTGCAAAGCATGTTGACTGTAATTTAAGCCTGAAAGTCTTTAAAAAAAAATTATTTAATCTGTTATGCCGCAACCCTTTTTACCGTATTGATGAATTTTTTAATCTGCCCGAATCTGTATTGCTTGATAGTTTTAAGTAGGCTATTTAGTAAATCATTCATTTTTTGTATTGTGTTCTGTGCTTAATTTGTTTTCATTGCTAGTAAATTTGCATTAAATTATGTAGGTCACCTATTGCATGTTCAACTAAGTATTTTATGTAATTTTTACTCTTGCATCCATCTGCTTAATTTATTATTCATCACCAGTCAATTTGCATTAAATTAATTAGGTTACCTATAGCATGTTCAATCAAAATTTTCATGTAATTTTTACTCTTGCCTCTGTCTGCTTATCATTCAACGCTAGTCAATTTGCATAACATTATTTATGTCGACTATTGCATGTTCAGTTAAGTATATTATGTAACTCCTACTCTTGCCTTCTCAATGTTTTTAGTTTAATTTTTATTTGGCTATTGTGAAATAGCTATTATTATTATTAAGTCTGTGATAGCCTATTGTATTATGACCAATTGTATATGCATGGAATTTTTTGACCTGTCAATGCATGTAAATGCCAAATGACCAATAAAGATTGATTGATTGATTGATTGGTTACCAATCCGATGCAAAGCATTTGACGTTAGACACTGTCTAGGCAAACCAGCCTTTACCGCAATGCAACAAAGAGTTGGTGTTTACCGCGGGCGCGAGGACGAGTTCGTTATTATTATTACCTTGACTTCGATTTGATTCACCATAATGTGACGAAATTACACCATGGAGAAAAGAACCAAGTTCATATGATAACGCTTTTCAATCCTCGTTTTAGGCTTCGCCGGACGAAGCTGCGGTAGAGCGCCGCCGCTCCGGACCGCTCCGGCCCCACTACACCACTGCAGATATGACACCCCAATGCTGTTGTAATAGTTCACGGTTATATAACTAAAAGACTAAAAAATACTACCAACTATTTAAAGCTATTAAATAAATTAACGTATTTATTTTTTGATACAGTTAACAAATGATTAACAATCATTGCATTCCATTGTGTTTTAGGTTTATGCAATTGTATCGTATTAAAACAGGTAATATGGCTTAACATTTAAAAAGAAATTTCAATTTTTAAAAGTACGGGTACTGGGGGTACTGTTATGATCTGGTTAGGATCGGGGTTTGGTCGAATCAATTATTAAAGTGTTCATTTTAATTTAGAGGATTTTATAAGAGTTGTTAAGTGGAAGGAAATGATTACTGCTTTCTACCCTGGACAAACGCTGGACAGCATTTAATTTTGTGGTTGAATGTTAAACGAACGCAGTGAAATGAAGCAAATCTGTATTGTCATAATCAACGTTTTCTGTCAGACACTGTGAATGCTCTTATTGCGATAGTTCAAAAGCGGTTGCACTGATCGTTTTAAAATTGATAACAAACGTTCAATATTTCATGAACAATAGTTGGTAAACTATGAAGCGAATCCCCTGAACAGTTTTTTGGCAGTTAGAAAAATGTCCAAAATTAAGGTTATGAAGGAAAATTCTTTTATTAAACTATACTTGTATCAAACTAACAATAAACCGTACTCATTAAATATACAACAGGTATATTGTTTGGAAAAAATATATACTGTACCATTGTGTATTGTTAACAATTGTTCATTCGATTTGAAAAATTGTTCTATAATAAATGGGAAAAAACAAAACTTTAACATAATAAGATGCAACGTTCTCTCGTGGTTTTAGCTTTAATGATTCATAAATTTGCCGCCAGAGAGCATCACATTATGAGTTGTTTTGCTTCCTGGATGACGTAGATGCGCAGTAGGTGTCCATTTTGAACTGTCGGAGTAACACACCTATGTTTTTCCTTCCACCATGACCGACCAGCAGAACGCTTTCTGATTGGCTGGTCTACTGCGCATATTGTTTATGATACTTACCGTATAGATGTTCAAGTTACTGTGTGTCAGCTTATGATAACGATTGATATATCGAAAGCTGTGTAGGCTACTATCGATTGCAACAATTAATATTTTAATCTACTGTTTCGTACCTTGAAACAGACTTACAGAAAAAAGTTGTTTGTTTCTAGTTACCGTGGGGTTTACTGTAATATCATTACGAAACGTGTAACTAAAGAATCAATCCCAGAGGAAAATAATTTCAATATTTTCCACTGCAGATTATTTATATCAGTTTTGAAAATAAATCAAGTAAGAAGAATCATTAACAGAGATTCACTTCGTACTGTATCTACCGTCCAAAAGAACGTTGGTTTTCTCCTTACATAAACTACTTTCATAACTTCGTGCAAGATAGTTACAAAAGCACTTCTTGAAATAAAAGCATCAAATCAATTACTCTGTTTGCCTTTTTTACAGTCTTTTGGTAGAAATTTATTGTTTTATCACTTTCGGCTCTCTTACTAAAAAAGTTGACTTGAAAGTACAAATATACCACTTTCCACGAGACGAAGCTACATTTGAATAATTATTCTTTTGAAATATTACACATTGTTAGAAAAAAAACTGTTATTCTGATTCTTGAATCGCGTCTTTAGGTCTTGTTTCTAGATTGCATTTTTTTGAGCGTGAACTTGATCTCTAAACTTAAGAGTTTCTTCTGGGAATAGTCAACATTCAATACACAGATGACTTTAAACAAAACCCTAATTTGTTCCTGTCAACAACCGACGTTCCGCGGGAGCGGTAGACCCTAAGCATAATAGTCCCGCTTCCTCAGAATTTTCTAACTACTTGTATCCCCCGAAAGTTCAGGTTAGGCGTTCCGTCCACGGTTAAGTGGTTGAAACACCAAAAAATTACTTAACAAATTTAGGAAAATAAAGATTTAAAGGCAAACCGATCTTCAAAAACAAATGAAATGGCATGGATTGGCCTTGAATCACACGTCAGAGTTTGACTTATTCGGGCAAAAGTTTGATTCGACTGGCGATGGCGGTAAAATTCCTCCCTCATTAACGTTCTTATACACGGCTTAGTCTTATTCTCATATTCGATTCAATGGAAAGAGAGTCCTTCTTAGTAAAAAAGTATTAATTTTCAAGTTTTTAAAACATTAAAAATGTGGGGTTCGTGAAATAAATTTTCTTTTCTAATTTGGAGCAATATTATTTATGTATGCATTGTTTTTCATATTAGGACTAAGTTGGAAAGTAATGCAATCTAATACAAAAAATTATCTAATAAGGACGAATAATAAACCGGTTGTTTTTTAAGTCGCAACAATAAAGACATAAAAGGTGTATTAACTGCATCCCCCATCATTGAGGGATGGGGTGTGATGAAGGCCCTTGTGTGAGACTGACAAACTTTATAAATTGTTGGCTGAGATTAAACAAAAAGGTAAAAAGTCCCGATTGACGAGAAGAGGGCAACTCGCACACGACGGACAAATTAAGGGCGTTTCTAAACTCGGGTCCTATTGTGGGATGGTGTGAAATGTTTTATGGCACACTTGTCTGTTTATAGACAACCCGTGCCCTACTGCGGCCACCTGAAGTAGGAGACATTGAACCCGGCGGGCGGCCGGCGCGGAGGCAGCAGGCACATTAAAATCATGATCACACACTATGGTTTAATACTGGGCTGCACATTAACTAACAATTTACAATTGTGTAGTAGGCCTACAGTGTGCAGTGCGGTGTACAGTGCAGTGTACAGTGTAGTGTGCAGTGTATAGTGCAATGTGAAGTTACTCTTCCGTTTTTTCACGATCAATGCTCTCGATTGTTTTGTCTGGCCTTCCGCATTAATTGCTAAATATGTTGTCCTACTATTAATGTTTACTCTCTTGGATAATTTCATCATAACGTATTTAAGTTGTCAATGTATTTTAATGCAAATAAAAATATTAAAAATTAAAATATTTGTATTCGTTAAGCTTTATAAAATTGTATATTCATTTAATTAGTTTTTACAGAATCTTGATGAGGATAAAAAATGTGTTATCATTTTTATTTCAATTTATTCAAAAGAATTTAAATCGATCTCTATTGTTATGTAACTATTTTAAAGAACTTTACAAAGATACTTTCCTGCTGCTTTTATCTTCTAGCATATTTTCACAGAAAATGTATATGGTATAATTTAAACTACTGTTTTTATTTGCAAATTTTCCAGTTACATCACCGAAGTTTGATGTTTTAAATTCTATATTACAAAAGTAATTTACGAGATATAGCTAGATATTTTGTATTTTAAACGTGTAGGCCTAATTTTATTTCCAAGAAGTCGATACCAATATTTCCTCAATAAAAAGAAATACGCTCATCCCGGGCCCCAATTCTCAGACTTGGCTGACATGGCCTCTCGGCGGCCCTGCATATTCTGTGTGTGATTTACAAACATTGTACCGGTAAATAAATCATGTGGGAAAAATCGTAAAAGCTGCCATAGCTAAATGAACCTGACTATACTTGGAACGATTTTATACCAAGAAGTAATATAAATTATAACATGTTTAATTCGCAAAGTAAAACTAAAACCGATGAATAAAAACTTATTAAGTCATGTCAAACGAATTATTCTACAATGGATGTGAATATTAACAGTAAACCAGTATAACAGTGTACGCCTTCATGAACATATTATTCTTGTTGTAGTTTGAAGCTATCTATAATGAGTTATTCTTCGTGAATATTAACAATAAACCAGTGAACAGTAGGCCTTCATAAACATATTATTCTTGTCGTGGTTTGAAGCTATCTATAATCTATTATAATTCTTCGTGAATATTAACAATAAACCAGTGAACAGTAGGCTTCTATAAACATAACATATTATTCTTGTAGTGGTGTTGAAGCGATCTACATTACCACCAAGCGACAGCGCTCCGATGTCGGCTTTCTCAACTACAGTCAGAAAGCCAGAAAAAGTGCTACGGTAGAGCCCATAAGGCGCCGTGTCTATTGTATTGTCCCTAGTCTAAGGTAAAACACTTGACTTATTAGAACGTTCATACAAAATTTGGTAGAAATTTGCCTTTTTAAAGTACCTGGTCAACATATTTTATGCTGGTCAACAAGTTTTTTTGTATACGACATGATAATGATATATTTTTATGAAATTTATACAGGTTATATAAAATACGTATCAGAACGTTTATACCAAATTTGGTGGAAATCCGACGTTTTAAAGGACCCGGTGAACAACTTTTTATCTGGGTCAAGTTCATATTTTTTCCTGTTTTTCCCTAAATGAATGATGATGTGGAACTTGAAACCACACATTATGGCACAAGGGAGGCTATTCAGCTCTTCTAGTTGGAAATATACTGGTTTTACTTATATTTACTTATTAAATAAAAAATTCGAGTGGCTAAAAATCAGCTAAAAATTGTACATGCAATATTACAACCACATAAATCATTATCAATGCAATAAAACTACAATTTATCCTGATCAGTATAACAAGTTTTATGGTAATCATGATCTAGCCAAAAATTAAATAAAAAACCCTTGTGGATGGAGAAGAAACATAAAGAAATGCTTCAAAACCCAAATAAATTAACCACTATGTATAGTATGAAGATGATAAACACTAGTCCATTTTTGGTCTTTGAGTGTGCGAGAAAAAGCTAGAAACAGATAACCAGCTGATAACTATTTTCATCTCCTGTTTTGCAGACAGCCAATAAATGTAAATGTAGTAGCCTATCTTCAGTGTTTTCTAGATGAATTGCCCTTTCCGCTCTGAATAGTGA
>JAQJVK010000495.1:0-28445 GCA_035578135.1 Flexamia atlantica | reverse complement strand
GAGAAGATTTGTAATTTTCATGTTGAATGAATTCCGAAGTTGTAATTGAAAAATCAAATAGTTACTTTTGCTTGAAATTATTGTTTTAGCGAATTTCCTTAGAAATAAGCTATTACCGTCGTTTTAACAGAACAGAATGGACAAAAAATATCCGTTCAGGGTAACCTCAGCAATCATATTAATATTTATATTATTTGTCAGCTTTTTATGTGTACTTTCTGGATATGAAGTGAGTTTATTGTTAAAACGCATTTTTAACAGCAAAAATCACGATTTGTTTCAAAATTTAACATGGGCTTATATGGGAAATAGAATTTTCATTTTTTGAGTTTTGTTAACACGATAACTCTCGTAAATATCCTCCGACCGTAACAAAATTTGGTACAGACATGTAAAACTAGATTCTCTTGAACGAGTTCGTAAACCGGCCAGATCGACATATCCTAAGCGGGGTAAAGGCTCGATTTTACCCCCCAAAAATGGGTTTTTTGAGTTTTTCAAATTGAAAAATTATATTTATCCAATTATTGTTTGCACCATTGGATTTACCTCGAAAAAAACAAACAATTTGGTATTTTAAATCATTCCTCGAAGTCCATAGGTCTCCCGGTTCTCATTTTTCCCCTGTTTTTATAGTAATAGGGCAGCAGAATGTTGGCTTAGTCAACTTCCCATTTACTCTCTACTGAGGTTTTCAAGGAATCGCTTTGAGTAATTTCTCAGTTTATCAATTTATTGAATATAATTTTGGTTTTTAAACAATTTTATGATAATATAATTTTAAAAATAAACATTCTTGCCTACTTCATTAAAGTGTGTAAAAAAAGTCCCGGAACGGCTAAATATTTTTTGAAAAAAATTGGTTTGAGAAATAAAACTTTACACATTCAGTCCTATGTAAAAAATCTACTTTCTGATGTACTTACCGACTCTTGGCCCCCGGTGGGGGGCGGCCCACAAGGAGTCGGCACAAAATCTTAAATGTAATCATAGGTCGATATGCACATCATTTTAAAGGGCTAATCAAGTAGAGTTCAATGCGGCAAACCGCACTTCAAAAGGCCCATTCGTTACAAAATGGCGGCTGATCAAAAATCTAAAGGAAATACACAGTGTTCGCTCAAAGATTGCTTAAAAATTGTTTACAGACTACGTCTGAAAGATCTAAGCTCCGGAATAGTATGTCAGACCTAAAATCCAATATTTTAGGGTGCCGTAGGGGATATTACCTCCAAGGGGGGATGACCCACAAGGAGTCGGTAAAAAATCTTAAAAGTAAGCATATAGGTCGATATGCACATGATTTGAAAGAGCTAATCAAGTAGAGAGCAATGCCGCAAACCGCACTTCAAAAGGTTCATTTCTTACAAAATGGCGGCTGATTCAAGTTTTCAACAAAAGTTCATAGGTTTAGGTTTGTTGCGGGGAGGGGGTGGAATAAAAGTTTTAATAAATAAAATTGCGTAAGAAACCTAAGCCTACGTATTTTTGTTAAAAACTTAAATCACCCGCCATTTTTTAACCAATAATCCTTTTGAAATGCGGTGTGCGGCATTGAATTTTATTTGTTTAGACCTTTAAAATGATGTGCATATGGACCCATGCTTACATTTAAGATTTTTCACCGACTCCTCGTGGGCCGTCCCCCATTTGGAGCTAACCTCCTCTTCTGCACCCTAAAAAATAGGCTTTTATAGGCCTGGCATTCAATCCCGGAGTTTTGATTCTCCAGACATAGGTTGTGAAAAATTTTTTAGACAATATTTAGGCGAAAACTTTGTAATTCTATTAGACTTTTGATCAGCCGCCATTTTGTAACGAATGGACCTTTTGAAGTGCGGTTTGCGACATTGAATTCTACTAGAAGAGCCCTTTAAAATGATGTGCATATCGACCTACGCTTACATTTGAGATTTTGTACTGACTCCTTGTGGGCCGTACCCCACCGGGGCCCAAGAGTCAGTAAACACCTCAGAAAGTAGATTTTTTACATAGGAGTGAATGTGCAAAGTTTGACTCCTCAAGCCAATTCGGTACAAAAAATATTAAGCTGTTCCGGGACTTTTTTTACACACTGTATGAAATTTTTGTGTTTTGTCATCTAAGTCATTTACCAATATTTTTTTAGAAAGGGTCTGTAAAACAAGCTATAATAGCTATAATTTTAATATATCAATATATATAACTTGTTTATTTTCCTTTTTTTAATAGCCTATTTTTGGCGCATTATATCTTGACCCTTGGCCTAGTCCATTGCTGGAGCTGTCAGATATTGTTTACTGTCAATGATTTTGGACAACAAAGAATGAAAAAACTAATTTCTACAAACATCAACTGTATTTTGTTTACAAATGACAATTAAGATATACACTGACAGCTGTTGGAAAATGCTAACACGTCAGGCTAGTACAACTTTACGTATCAGCTGTGGTCTCCTAATGAATTTCACTCAACTCCAATTGCTTCAGGTGTAAAGGGTTCATAAGGGTCAAGATATAATGCGCCAAGTGTAATGGGTTAATTGCTGGATATTTTGTAATTGGAAATTCGCTGAGTATGCAGGTTTGCTGCGACGTGGGTATTTTGTAAGTAGTTGCGGTTGCAACAATAGGTACACTTTGAGTCCACAATTGGTTGCCATTTTTCACACTGACGGTTGAATAATTCTTCAAATTTCCTTTTTTAGTGTTGTGAGGAATTGAAATTGGAAAAATAAAGTTATTCGCATTTACATCCACATTGTGGTTGCAGTTTGAACATGTTGTCGTAATTTTTAGCATATATTTGAAATGAAATTCAAGGGATTGATACAATGTTATTAGTTGATTGAAAAATTCAGCACAATCTTGTTGTTCGATTGCGTTAAAAGGAGGTCCGAACTGATTTCTGATATTTATTGGACTTAAAATTTGGTCATTTTTTGGTGGGATATGGCTAATTTAATCATAGGGGAATCAATGGCATAGTTTGTTATGGAGGTTATGATAAGTTGGCAGTTCAAAATACACTGTATTTTTGCATTTGCATAGTACGATACATTATCAGAATTTTAAAAACCAAATAAATATTATTTACCAGATGCTGGATCGCATATCGCATAGGATATAAACAAGGCCGCACTAGTGTGGCCTTGATAAGGCGCTGTAGTATACAGCCAATAGAATTGAAATTAATTAACTTGAAACAGCTGTTTATGTGTTTAACCTATAAGTACAATATTCAATGAAACTCTAGATGCAAACGGTACTTAACCCTTGGCAGTTCGGGTATTCTTAGGACCAGGATTAGCAGTTACAATGGACATGCATTGCAGATATTCAGCTTAATATGCATGCACCCGAAAGGTTGCGGTATTATCACAAAACAAATTGCTATTATTTATTGGCGAGATTTAACCCTGGGTGCTGGGGATCGATGTTCCTCGCTCTACCACCTGTGGACATACTTTGTGACAAAATTGTGAACCCTCAAACTTTGGATAATTCTTGAATTAGGATTTTTTATGATAGACCTTATCAAACATTCGGCGATATGACTATAATCTTTGACTTTTTCCAGTTTGTGAATAAACTCATCTTTAAATATAAAATGTTTAAGAGTTGAATTGCCGTTTTCTACCTTTGTAAGATTAGGCCTACTTGCGTCTGCAACCAAACTTCGTATTTATACGTGATAGAAGTCATTAATTAGAGTTAATGTAGGAATCTGTACTTTTTTACCTGACAAATTTTCCGCAAACAGCTGATATTGCTTCTGTTCAAACAAGGAGATTAGAGTATTTACTGGAGGTACTGTGACGATGACTTTGTTGATGAAAACCGGCCCTTTCATTTTGGCAGACTTTAGTAATTTAGTAATGAAATACCATTCTTTGAACATAAATTTAAAACGATTCGAATCTTGAACATGAGTTTAGGTTGGGTAAAACGGAAATAGACTATATAAGACACACATTCATTATAATTTATATAGGTATTTTGTAAAACTATATAAATAGGTTTCATTGGTACAGAACCCTGAAATAATAGTTTAAAAAATAAACCTATCACAATATAAAGAAATAATAAATTAAACAAATCAAGCGTATCTCCTGTCCTACTGTCCTCTCCAATACGCTTAAAACTTACCAGCTGATCAAAGTTTTACTGACGAGATAGTTTCTTCGTGGACTAAGCTTGTTTACATTTGAAATGTCAACGAAGATTTAAAATGAAAATTTAAAAAGTTACTAGTTTTGATATCTAGTGCTTTCAAACTTTGTTCAGAGTATCAAAAGGCACTACTACGAGAAAAAATAGGAGTGAGTGTGAAGTTTCATTCAATTCTGATGAGAAATAAAGTCGCTAGGCTTTCTGAACAAATCGAGATGGAGAATTCGTTCAAAAGTGCAAAACCGGTAACTTTTTTGGTGACTTTAAACGTTTATTATTAACTTAATAGAAGTATTTAAAACAAACTGTCGTGTTTTTTGAAGTTTTTTTGGCCAGTTTATTATGTTGAAGCGAAGTTATATTAAATCAAGGCTCTAATTTTCTTTTTTGAAAAGTGAAAAATCGGCTTCTAATCTGCGCTGTTAATATAGTCACTCACGTCGTTCATTCGTCGTCTGCTGGTGGACTTGGCGACGAGACACGACCGTGCCTCTAGATATAATCGTGACATCCAAAAAACGTAGTAAAATTTTGGATGTTCCATAACAAAAATTAAATTTGCCCGCCGTATGGAAAAATGGTGGCTATTTAAAGAAAAAGTAATTCATGTTTTTTACCCTCTTAAGGAAGTGTGCTAAGTCCACTATTTAAAATATCTTCTAAATGCAACCGTTTGAAACATACAAATAGTGGAACAGTTAATTTGGCTTCCTGTACATTTGTACTTATACTGTATTCTCATACAATACATCCGAATGAAATATACATTAAAACTAAGAATGGCAATTAATTCCGATTGGTCACACCAGTCATCATCATCAGGCCAAATGAGAATATAAAGGCTGGTCCCGCCTTTTAAATCCTATTATTCTTAATCAGCAGGTGTTTCTTATCAACCGTGAAAATATATTGTTTCAAAGTTGAAGTGAACGGATTTTGCTGCTGCCTACATTCCTGTTGCTACTTTAAATCACGATGTAATTTCAACTCTCCAATTTCAGTATTTCGTTATTAGTAGATCCCGTTGGGGGTAGCCAGCTCAGCTGACATAAGCATAAAATGATAAAATAGTGTCGTAATAGTGACGTATGTGTGACGTGTTTTTGACGTATTGGTGACGTATTTGATGACGGATGTGTTACGTAGTGATGATGTCACTGAGGCGATGATGTGTAGGTTTAAAGGGGTGGGTTTTGAAGTGACGATGTCGGGTTGGACGGCGCGACGGCGCCGCGGAGAGGCCGGTGCGACGGGGGACGGGGCACGCCGCGCCAAGAGGACGGTGCACAGCGCCGCGCGCCGGCCGGCAGTGCAGTGCGGCCGGGCTGACCGGTCGTACTGTGAGTGGCCAGGTCGGTTATACATTGATGGTTTTAACGTAAAGTTGTATTTTCGAAGTGTTGCGATGTTGCTTAATACAGTATGAAATATAGTCGAAATAGTGTTATGTTTAGTTTTTTAATGTATACCATAGCGTCAACGCCAAAATAGTACTGAAACTTCCCGAGGACTCTAAATGAAAAATATATATATATTTCCGTATACGTACTATTGCGTGCTCGCACTTAAGAGTCGTAGTGCGTTAAACATGGTGTTATGTTGAGTTTTGATGCAAAGCGTAGCGTCGTCGGTGAAAATTATACAAATCGTAGCCTAAATATTAATGTAACTCTCCGAATACGCGAAAATTAAATATATGTTTACTATATACGCACTTGTGCATGCTCGCACTTAAAGTCTTAGTGGGTTTAATGTAGCGACGGCGTGAAATAGTGATAGGTAAATTTATTTTATTAGGTAAATTTATTGTATTAACAAATAAAACACCCAAACGATTATTGTTTTAGAAACATGTTTGTAACATACTTGCTTCAAACATATATTATATCCCTATAACAGTATTTTATAGTAGATAACAGTAGATAACAGTATTTTTTAAAAAATGAGCAAAATAGGCCTCCACATTTTAATTTGATCGGTGAATTTCCGACAATAAATTCATCCAGTCAATTGTGACGTGTATCCCGTTTTGCCCACTCCTTTTACGCCGACCCAACTGGATCAATTTATCATCGGAATTCACCGATCAAATTTTAGGCCCCCAGTGACAGGATCGAACCATCACTCACACGTACATCGTTGGCCAGACAGTGCACGTGCGGTAGCCATATAGCTACAGGGACCTACGAGATAAGTTAGGAACTGTCTCATTTAACATGCAGTTATCGCGACAGACAACATTATCTATATGCTTGGAAGCACATCGTTGCGCATTCTGGTGTTTGCAGCGTACAACATGTGTCCAACTTGTTAGTGTCGCTGTTTAGCAGTAATTTATCAAACTAATTGCTTGCCTACATCACCACCAGGAGTCTCTGTGTTTCTCTGTCTGTAACGAAGTGTTTGCTCAAATCGCCGCAGGATAGCGTGCGAGTTAACTTTCGGAAAAATAAAATAATTTAGTGGATATTTTTACAATTTATTTAAAGAGAGGCTACGAGCATAATAAATTATAGGATAGTTTACGTAAATTTAATATATTTTATCAACTTGACTTAACAAAACATCTAAGTATTAAAAGTATGACTTGTATTGAAACATTTTTAATATTTTCAGACGATCGCTGAAAAAATCTTGGGTATTTGATAGTAGTTGCGAAACCGGGATTCTAGTACACAGTTTTGTTAAAACTATGGTGTTTGATCGTAGATGCACAAATTAGGTACGAGCATAAAATTTATTATTTAAACCTTGGTGTTTCAGAGTAGATGTAAAACTGACGTTCTGGCACACAGTTATTTTTGAAGGTTGAGTAAATTAATTTTCAAAGATTTACTGGGGGCCCGCAGCTGCGAGTACTCGTTACGCGTGAAGTTTGGTAATTTTTTGTAACGAACATGTTCAAACAGGTTCAAGGTCATTTGACAATGTTAAAAAAGAAGGATCCCGACTGTACCAACTTCACGTCGGCGACCAGTCAGGAAAGGAAGGGTCTACCATAGTGCCTTCACGGCACCGACTGGAGACCCCTAGGGGGTTTTTGGGCGGCAGCAAACACATTGCTGTAACCGCCCGGGCTTTTAGGATGTGACGGGAGAAAGGTAATGGGACACAGTTTAAGTTTTACACTTTGGGAAAACAATATTAGTAGTAGTAGTTATACGAGTACCCCATGCAAAGCGCAAGCCAAATAGCAGAAAAAGACAGAAAAGAGAGAAGGCAAGGTATCGACTCGACAGGGCCAAACTGCACCGGGATCAGACAAGCAGCTTCAGCTCCGCAGCAGACTTGTCCAACGGAGGGGCTGTATTTCCCAGGCATGGCAACAACACCCCGACGATGTCGCAAGTCAGCTCAAGAGGCCCACGGCGATCGCGACGGAAAGCCGCGTAGGTCAGAAGCGTTGAGCGCAGTGACCTACACTGTTAATGTGGTATGCGCGAGGTTCCATCCAAGGCGGTTACCACGCAGCGGGGATGCGTCTCGAAGTGGGATCTCGCCTCGCTTCTTCCTCGAAGATCTCCGCCGTTTCGCTGCAGGTCTTCTGTGGAGGTCTGAAGATGCTTGGCTTGCCCCAGTGCAGTCGGCCCGTCGAGTGATGGGATCGCAGTGTGCGACCCAGTTTTGTCAACTTTCCCGCTGAGTCAGCAGAAAATACAGCCTCCTCATTGGTTACAATGTCTCGACCAATGGGAGACGGGATGTGGTCAACGACTAGCACCGTGGCTCTGGGAGACAATTACTGCTGCTCTGACGCACCTACCATCATGTTGAGGAAGCCTACCCGTCCAAAGATGGTCACCCTGCCCCGCCGAGACCCATCTCAGCAGCTAGCCGCCAAGCAGGTCAAGTCTATTTTACGACGCCCCGTCCTGCAACCATCTGGCGACCGTCCGAGTACCGAGCCACGCAAGCGGGTGCATTTCGCCGACCTGCCACGCCGGATATTAGTTTCCTGCTATGCCGCAGATGCCCACAGCATACTCCGGGAGATTCACGGGAGAGTCACGGTCCGGAAGCGGCCAAGATTTACAAGCTGCACGCTAGTACAGTGCTGCCGTATAGCAACCTGTTGATTCCCGAGGACGGCTATCGGATCCCGGTGATTGAGCCTTCGCATCGCAGAGCTGATCGTCACACTTGGTCGACAGCGTTTCCCGGAGTAAGAGGCCACCGCTTTTGGAAGCTGAAGTCGGGACAATATCGCCTGGTTGACTACCGAACAAATGGAGAGCGCAGAGAAGTTTTACTCGGGCGCGGGAAGGATCTGGTCCGAACTACTCTACCTGTCGGCGTGGTTGGACCATCAGAGACAAGTGCAAACACCTACCTCGAGATTGAAGAGTTTCGAGATGGGTACTGTCGCAAGAAAGTCAGAGCGAAGTGGGTATCAGTATAATTTTACTGGTATATGAAAACGGCCTTTGTAAAGGCCACCAATTGTTCTCGTATTTGAACTCAGACACGCTAACTGGCAACACCCGATTTTTTCAATCCTTGCATTCAGTATTCCCCTCCTAAGACTATTACATTTGACCGTGGTCATCTTTAAAATTATGTTAAGGCCTCCAATAGTTATAGTTTATAACTCAAACTAACGACCTACACCCGATACTTTCAAAAATTCCATCAGTAACACTCCGACTAACTATTACACTTTAATTATATTTGACCGTGAATATTGTACACTTGCGGTCAACTTGAAATATATACCCCTGGTATCTAAAATATGAACTGTAAAAAACGGCCTTTCTAAAGGCCACCGTTTAAAATGCTGAGTCAGTGTCTTTTCAGCGCACCAATGGGAAGCTAGCAGCCGTGCATAAAACACGTACCGGTTGCGATGTCTCACCATTCGTTCCAGCGACACTGAAGATAGAAGATGGGCTCCTCAGAGACACCTCGGAAGACTATTCTACGACGCCCCGACCTGCAGCCATCTGGCGACCGTCCGGGTTCTGAGCCACGCAAGCGGGTGCATTTCGCCGCAGATGTCTACAGCGACCCGACTCTGCAACGGATCCTGACCGAGATGACTGCCCCGCCAACCTTGCTGTCACCGATCATAGAGGACGACGTGGACAAGATTATTGCCTCGGTCTCCAAGCGGAAACGTAAGCTGCTGGAGCGACGGTTTTTGACCCCGTTCAAGATTAAGTTCGCCGGGGTGCAGTTTTACCGGCTGTGGCGGTTGCGACCCGGACACTACGATCTTGTCTGGTTCGACTACATACTTGGCGAGGCTTTACTACGGCGGGGATCCTCGACGCCCATGATCAAAGTCCGCCTGCCTTTGTGGATGGCGTGGCCGTGGATGGCGACTCATCTCGAGGTCGGATGTCGGAGCGCAAAACTCGGTCGGCGGATGGCGAGTTGGATTCGCCGCTAGTCTTCTAGCTACATAAAAAACGGCCTTTCTAAAGGCCACCATTTTGTCACTCGTTTTTAACTTAGTTTGCGTACATCATGGGCGAGGGCTAAATGTTGTAGAGTCAAGTTAATCTACCCTACTTTTAATCCTTGCTTTCAGTGGCATCCGCCCTCTAACTAATTCCACTAAACATTCGGGCTTAAAAATTATATTTGACCTGACTTGTAAAAATAGTGGGCAACTCAAAAACTATCCTCCCTGCTTTGTAAAAAATAACATAGTAAAAACGGCCTTTGTAAAGGCCACCAAGTTGACATCGGTTTTAACTCAGACTAGCTAACATTTAACGCCCGACCAATAGAAAGAGAGTGCTGAGTAAGCAAAGTGTATATAAGGAGAGACAGTTGTCACATGAAATCATTCTTCCTTCGCATCGACAACTGCACTCATCGCAGCAACCATGGCAGACGTCTCCGAGCAAGAGCTTGGTAAAGCCGTTGCGTCGATCTTCGATCCCCCGGACGAAGCTCCCGCATCCCCCCATCTGATCAGCCCCACGAGTCCACTACGTTTCGGCCCAGCTGAGGATCAATCGTCCGACGAAGAGACACGGATTTTCATCTCGAAGAACGACGGGTTCGTCCCGAAGGAGGCTAAGACACCGAGAGTAATGTTTCGCAAGACCCCTCGGTTGAAAAATGCCCCGATCTGTAGTGCAACCATCAAAAGGGGAGACAGAAAAGGAGAAGTCTGCGGAAACTACTGCAAAATTGGAGAGGAATTTTGCTCCAGGCACACGAAGAAACCAACCATTGACTATGAAACTTTTGCGGTAAATACTAGCTTTAAACGGCTGAAAGTATCAAAGAGGTACAGACTACTGAAACCTTTGGCTGCGTATAGTGTCATACTTGAATGTGATGGACGAATTTTACGGGTAAGACTGCCCAAACCATTATTACCGATACCTAAGACTGGGTACTTGAAATTTGAGAGAGCGACAAGTGGATCACGTCCGATGGGGATGTGGGAGTAAATCTCGGATGTAGCAGCACTTTAAACGGCCTTTCTAAAGGCCACCAAGTATTTCAATCGTATTTAACTTATGCCTTGCCAAAGTGTCTTGTTGTTACCGTCCATACCAACAGCCTGGTGCTATTTGTTCAATGAGAAGTATTTCCCTGAGGGCTAAACGTTGTAGATTCAAGTTGATCTAACTTTATTTTTTGTATTCGGTAGCAACCGCCCTCTAACTATTACCGCTAAACACTCGGCTATAAAATTATGTTTCACCGTGACTCCCGTAAAATAGTGGACATTTAAAAACTATCCCCCTGCTTTCTAAAAACGGCCTTTGTAAAGGCCACCAAGTATTTCAATCGCTTGTATGACAAAGTGTCTAGTTGCTACCGTCCACATAACAGACTGATCCTTATCTCCCATTAACACTTACATCAGCACTTATCCCCCCTTAAATCGCCTATAAAAGGGGTTCCTCACATGTTGTAAAATCATTCAGCTGCTTGCACCAGGACGGATAGTCTCGAGATATGGCGCCGAAGGAGAACATCTTCCCTCTACCCAGCACAATTGTTGGTATAATGAAAAATCTTCCAGTGGTTACCCACCCAGAAGAAGAGGAAGAAGAGGAAGGCGAAGTGATTGACAACGCACTGATTGACAACGCAGTGACTGACGACGCAGTGATTGACGAGCAGAGTGAAGCTGGAAGTGTTGAAGGTGGAGGAATGGAAGAAATAGAGGAATTGAGTGATGTAGACTCTGAAACAATGAGTATATATCAACAACTACTCTGTTTCGAAGACATCAAGAATTCCTGCTCCTTCGACCAAGAGACTCCAAGTACCAGCAATTGTGATGGGCTTGCTTTCGATGCCATGAGGGGAGTGTACTACGTTCCTCGTCGCTTATTCCCTCCGGATGAGTCTGACGATGAATCCAACTAACTTCGGCGGCCACTGCAAGCAGCCACAAACGGCCTTTCTAAAGGCCACCAATGTTTCCAATCGTTATTACTCTCAGCTTGTAGCTAACAAGAACTATATTATTTGTTGCAATAATTAATTGTAAACTTAATAGAAGAGGTGACGTTTTCTTCACAAAATGTAATGTATACCTCAAAACCAAAGTTTTAAAAGTAAATCCGACTAACTTCGGCGGCCACAACGGCCACCAATGTTTCCAATCGTTATTACTCTCAGCTTGTAGCTAACAAGAACTATATTAATTGTAAACTAAGTCGAAGAGGTGACATTTCTTCACAAAACCAAAGTTTCAAAAGTAAATATACGTATCTACTGCTTATTGTCATCACTTTTTTTCTGCTGACTAAGGTGGAGTGATTTAATTGGTCATTTTATTTTGCTTACTAATCATGTTTATATGGTATAAATAGCAGTACTCCCTACAAGACCCTCATTCACTCACTGCAGCTCGGCCGCCAGGATGGTGTACACCATTACATACTACCAAACTGCCGGGAGGGTTCCTCGCCAACCGCTGTCTGTGAAGACCCTTAGCCAACATGTCCCAATTTATTGGGAAATGCAGGTTAAGCCGTGGGACAAACGGGATGTTCGAGCCGTGAGGAACATGCTGGGTCGCATCCAATTCGACGGCCGAGAGAAGACCATCACGCTAAAGGTGGAGGCCAAGCTGAACATCACGCCTACACCATTGGATGAAGACTTAACACTCAGGGCGAATGTCATGAACGACCTAAGACGGCTTTTACATCTACGGCGAAAGGTGGCAGTTTCCATCATCGTCGAAGACTAAACGGCGGCCGCTGCAGCCCTCTACAAACGGCCTTTCTAAAGGCCACCATTATTTTCAATCGTATTAAACTCTCCGCTTGTTGCTCGATCTAAAATATTGACTAACTTTAGTTGTATTTGTTGTTTATTTTACTAAAACCATATAGAAGTTTTATTTGTAAAACATTATCTAAGGAGTAACGTATGTCTCATTCCTAACTTTTTCAACATATTATCAAGTCCCTTCGCCCAGTTACTTATTATTATTATTGTCGTCAGCACTTTAATCAGCTGACTAAGGGGCTGTTATATTATTGGTTCATGTTTTTGCTTACTCATCACAATTATAGAGTTAAAAAGCCATACGAAAGACGCGATCCTCACTATTTGCTGCTCGTCTCTCCTAGCACCATGGCTCCTAAAGACGTACCACACCACTGGCATAGCACAGAGGATATTTTGACAGATACTCTTCTATTAGCAGCAGATGTTCCAGATGACGAATCTGTTGTTTCTGAAAGCTCGGAAGATATTTTCGATATTTTTGACGAATCTTCCGACGAATTGGAACTCCTACTGGTTGAAGATATTTCTGATACCGATGATGATAGTATTATATATTTCCAGCTTCAAGACCAGTCTGAAGACGTCTCTCATGAACACTCCGGTAGATCTACTCCAGCACTCCCTGAAGAGCAAACAGTAAGGAGGCGGCTTTTTGAAGAGTGTAGCAGTGACGATGAAGATGATGATGATGGAGTAGCATACTTAGACAACTAAAAAATCACTTTTATAAAACGGCCTTTCTAAAGGCCACCATATTGTTCACTCGTATTTAATCTCAGCTATGCAATGTTAACTTAGTTATGGAATAGGTAAATACTATAAAAATAATTCGTGGATTGTTAACTTACCAAGACATTATTCCTAAATTCAAGTGGAAAATATAATATGAGAGTACGATATAAAAATGAGTAAATTCCAACGCAAATAATTTGTACTACTGGTGAATTAACTTGTAACTTGTGTTTGTAATAAAGTATACAAAAGGTTTGATAACACGCACCATCAATGCTCAAGTACAGTTGTTTATGGCAGCGAGCTGAGTCACATACGATTAGATCTATTGGCGGCCTTTAAAAAAGCCTTTTGTAGCTGGTGTATTTCAACATACAGCGAGAATAATATCGAGTAAACCTTGTACTTTATTATTCTCTGAGTTGTGAAGATGGTGTGGATGTGAGTGTTTCAGACTCCTCCAACTGTTGCTGTCGGATTTTAATGTACTTGATAGCCATCACTAGAGTTTGATATTCCGATTGAATATTGTAGGCCAAAGGTATAACAGACCTCAATTTTACAAATCCGTTTTTCCTTTCATTTCTTAGTCTACTTTGACGTTCTCTCTCTCTCCTTAGTCTTCTTTCTCTCTGATCAAACGAATGGTGAGGAGGGCGATCCATGGTTTTAGTGTTTGTACTCTTCTGAGGTTAACACCACAATGAGTCGTTAAACAAAAAGCAGCTTTATAAAAGCACAACCCCCCCCCAGTTTCCTCGAAACATTAACGTTTTGATGTACTGTAGTAAGTAAAATATTGAATTTTAAAAAAGAAATCAAGTAAAATGTATTGTGTCCGGTTAAGCGAATGTTTTCCCAATAGTATTTCATTTAACTAACCATCACCTTCATTGTCAGACAAGTGGTCTGCGCCTAACAACCTTTCCATTGCTGCTATTGCATCCCTTGAATGTAATGGGATTGTGCTTGAAACTTTGTTTTCCTGGATAGGCTGGTCTTCACTGATACGATTTGGGACGGATGGTTCTTGTTGAAACGGTGGGGTAGTGGTAGATACTTCTGAGACTTGCACAGCTTGAGACATCTCTCCTCAAGTGATACCATTGAAATGGCGAGTCATTTGCTTGTCAAATTGATGCAAGATAATGTTTAAACCATCCAATCAAAAGAAAGTGCTGATGTAGCAAACAAAATAACCAATGGGAAGGTAGTGATGATGTCAGCATTTGTTATAAAGCCGCGAAATGTGAAATTTTATCTTCATTATCCTATCTGCAGCCATAGATATCACATCGAAACATAATTTTGCTACCCCAAGATGTATTACTGTCACATTTGCAACGAAGAATTTACAGATGAGACTATTTATCTCTCTCACTGTGAATTATTTCATAACGTACCTCAGGTAGACTTATCTGACTGTGAGACCCATCCTGATTTTGAGGATTTTCTCAACGACACAGAAGAAACTCAACAGTACAACAGACCCAGCGTTATTGCTTATGCTCCTCCCAGAGAGCAATAAGAACATTCAGACCAGCAAACCAATAGTGAACCTGATGTAACAGTTGAACTGTTAGCTCAAGCTTTTGAGGGCTCCGTAGTAAGACACTATCGAGTAAGAAATGACAGTTCTCTCGATTTAGACACATTTTTGGCTAGGGTGAAGACTCTTATTCTAGAACGATTGCAGTATGAGCGTAATCGATTATATTTTGTGAAATTCGGATTGCTCTTGGATACTACTTTTAACAATATCGATGGAGAGGAATCTAACAGGGGCTTTATTTCTAGAAATCGAAATGTTATCGAAATCACTGATTTGACTGAAGTTGTGGAAGAATGCATTCAAGAAATAATTCTTAAAATAACGGAGCACGAAGCACGTGGTTCAGGATGGTCCTTGTCAACCGTAAATAGTCTGGATTTGCGAGTGCATAAACATGGATACGGAGATCGTGGGAGTAGTTACATTCCCTTACCCAAGAAGATAAGGAGTACTGGTGCATGTATTAATGTTCAAAACCACGATAACGAATGTTTCCGATATTCAATGTTGGTAAAATTCTTAATAAATGACAATGAACGTAACATATACAGACCAAATGCAAGATTCCAAGTTTACAATAATAGATACAACTTCAACGGCCTAAACTATCCTGTATCACTGGCAGATATTAAGCGATTTGAAAAAAAGAATCCAGGTGTTTCAGTAAATGTGTTCGGTCTAGATGATAGAAACAATGTATACCCTTTGAAAGTTGTTCCTCAAGAGTTAGCTGATCACACTGATTTGCTGTTAGTTACCAGTGATAACGTTTCGCATTATGTGTACATTAAAGATTTTAACAGACTCATACATAAACAGTTAACAAAAAGACGTTATTCAATTACAGTATGCAAAAGATGTTTCTGTTTCAAAAGCAATGATAGGGGAGGTCGTAGATGGTTGTCAGAACACACAAGACTTTGTGGCAACCATTCTGCTGTAAAGGTTGTACTACCTACAAGAGAGAGATCGATATTAAAATTTAACAAAGTACATAGCCAGTACAAAATTCCAATTGTTATCTATGCAGACTTTGAATCTTGTCTAATACCCATGCAGAATGAAGATCCTGATGCACCAGACAACGGAAAATACCAAAAACATGAACCAAATAGCTTCTGTATTCTGGTTAAATCGACCCTTTCGAATGAATGTCTCCAACAATACAACATTCCAACAGAACCTATACTTTATCGTGGGCAAGAAGCTGCAAAGAGATTCGTAGCTGACCTTTACAGTATAGCTGAAAAAGTATCATCGTTGTACAGTATCATTGTTCCTTATACATTGTTCCTTAAGACCTTACAGATCTACAAGAACTATCTCACCAAGTTTCCGACACTTGTTACTTATGCGGACATGAATTTACTGATAACAACATTAAAGTCTACGAGCACGATCATTTGACCGGAGACTATAGAGGAGCGGCTTGCAACGCTTGTAATATTAACTATAAAATACCTAAATTTGTTCCTGTAGTGTTGCATAATTTAAGTGGATATGATGCGCACTTTATTATACCGCAACTTGGGGAGGAAAAGGGTCGTATTGACGTACTAGCCTTGACAACGGAAAAATTTATTAGTTTCACGAAAACTTATAAAGATATAAAATTACGATTCATCGATTCCTTGAGATTTCTACCCTTTAGTTTGAGCACTCTTTCCAAAAACCTGCAGATGGATGACTTTGTTGAAACAAGAAAGCTGGTTCCCGACGACAAGATGGATCTGGTGCTGAGAAAGGGAGTTTTTCCTTACGATTATATAGATTCCCTGGAGAGATTCGAAGAAACGTCCCTACCGCCTCCGGAAATGTTTTACAACAAACTGAATGTATCGGAAATTGACCCAGAAGACTACGACCACGCCATGAGAGTTTGGAGAGAGCTCAACATGTCAACCTTAGGAGACTACAACGATTTCTATGTCCGATTGGATGTTACTTTACTTTGTGATGTTATGGAACAGTTTCGAAATGTGTGTATGTCAGCTTATGGACTAGATTGCTTTTATTACTATACCTCTCCAGGATTAGCTTGGCAAGCCATGATGAAAGAGACGAAATGTGAACTTCAACTTCTGACGGATATTGACATGGTTCTCATGGTGGAAGCCGGAGTTCGAGGTGGGCTTACAAATGCTGTTACTAGATATGTTAAAGCGAATAATAAGGATCTTCTGAATTTCAAACCCAACGAAGAGTCAGTCTACATAGGTTACTTCGATGCAAATAACCTGTACGGACTTAGCATGTGTCAGCCACTTCCACACGGTGGCTTTTGTTGGGTAGATCCTAATAATCTAGGGGACATTCTTAGCATTCCTAAATATGGTGATGTAGGGTATATTTTGGACTTTGACTTTGAATATCCTGAACATCTTCACGACGAACATTATGATTTGCCCCTACTACCGAGGTCAGAAATTCCTCCCACAGGAAAGCATAAAAAACTTTTGACCACCCTAGAAAACAAGAACAATTATATTGCTCACTACTGGACCGTGCAACAAGCTATAGATTTAGGAATAAGAATTTTGAAGGTTAATCGAGTACTCCAATTTTCACAGAGCTGTTGGCTGAAGAAATACATTGATTCAAACACCTCTAGAAGAGCAGCTGCAACGTCAACTTTTCAAAAGGAATTCTTCAAACTTATGAATAACAGCGTCTATGGAAAATGTCTAGAGAACAAAAGAAATCATATGAATATAAGACTTGTTAATGACAAAAAGAAGTTTTTGAAATTAGTTCAAAAAGCAAACTTCAAAACGTCTATTATTATAAATGACTCTCTCGTGGCTGTATGTATGAATAAGACAAATATTGTGTTGGATAGACCTCTCTACGTTGGTATGTGCGTGCTTGATATTTCAAAGACGCACATGTATGATTTTCATTATAACAAGATGGTAAAATTTTACAAAAGAGATCGAATTGGTATCAGCTATATGGACACAGACGGAATCATTTATTGGATAAAGACTCTGGACTTATACGAAGATCTGAGGACCTTCCCTTACAGGGGTGATTTCGACTTTTCCGACTATCCGACTGATCATAAAACATACGATAATTCAGTCAACAAGAAAGTTCTTGGGAAGTTTAAGGATGAGACATGTGGAATACCCCTGGAAGAGGTTGTAGCACTCATGTCCAAAATGTATGCGTTAAAATTATTTATCAATGATACGTTAACTTCGAGACAAGTGGACGACGAAGAGAGAGGAGTAGTCAAAAAAGCAAAAGGAGTAAAGAAGTTATATCTTGCAAGAAATGTTAAATTCGAACACTACTACAACTGTCTCTTCAGAGGGACTGAGTACAATGCAACGTTCAACACAATTCGGAGCTTCAACCACAATCTATTTAGTATCACAGTGACTAAAAAATCACTCTCAGCAAACGATGACAAGCGAGTGATCCTTCACGATAACATACACACTATTCCTTACGGTCATTATTCACTGAGGGAAATTAATTGAACATTTTGAAGAAAAACACTGTTTGATGCCCACTTAATACCCTACTTGCTAAATATCACCATAAAAAAGGTCCTTCTCAAGGCCAACAAATGTCACTCGTATAAAACTCACTTGCGCCCCTATGAAAGGCCTTAAAATCATACAACCCTCTGTCAGTTTTGTCATTACGCTTTCGTTGTAAATAAGAGTAGTACAATGGATAATAGAAATCTTGTTATTGAAGAATTGCACAAACCTGCCCGAAAAAACTTTCCTAGACGACAGACAGTCTTAAAAGGCATAAACGACCTATACCAAGGAGATCTCGTAGAATTAATACCCCACAGCAGGGAAAATAAAGGATTCAAATATATCTTAACCGTTCTTAATTGTTTTACGAAGGTAGCTTATGCTGTTCCTCTGAAAGATAAAAAAGGACAAACAATTAACAATGCAATGGAGGAGGTATTGAAAAACATTAAGGGACGTATTTTGAATCTTCAAACAGATGATGGGAAGGAGTTTTTCAATAAAGACTTTTCACGGTTAATGAAAAAATATAAAATAAACCATTACTCGACCTTTAGTGAAAAAAAGGCTGCTATTGTAGAACGCTTCAATCGTACTTTAAAAAGTGCAATGTACAAGAAGTTTTCAGAACGAGGATCATACGTATGATATGATATCCTCCCCATGCTGATAAATGACTACAATAAAAGAAAACACCGTACAATCGGGATGAAACCTATTGAAGTAAAGAAAAAACACGAATCTGACTTGTTAAAACGCATTAAAAATAAAACCAAACCAGCCATTGACAAAAGAAAATCTCCCAAATTTGCTATAGGGGATAAAGTAAGATTGAGCAAATACAAACACGTGTTCGCTAAAGGATATCTTCCAAATTGGACAAACGAAGTATTTACCGTTCACAGAGTGCAACCTACTATCCCTGAAACTTATATACTTAAAGATAGTAGGGGTGAATTTTGCAGGGAGGAATTTACGGTCATGAAATGTTGAAATCGAGATCAGGAAATGTTTATTTAGTGGAAAAGATTTTAAAAAGGAAAGGAGATCGAATTTTGGTCCGTTGGTTAGGATTAAATAAATCGGAAGATTCGTGGATAAACAAAAAGGACTTGCTTTAATATTATGTTGTCAGTAGGAAAGTAACACTAGATCGAGCAAATACAAGTTTAATTGTGAAATGGAGGTTATAAGGCAAAATGAAAAACTTGATATTAATAACATAGATCATTTGACTCCAGATAGCTTTAATAGCGCTGTAAGTAAGCACGGAACTTTGTTTCCAGACTCGGTTAGGTGTATTATCAGCGGACCATCAAACTGTGGAAAGACTAATGTAGTTTTTAATTTGATAACTAAACAAAACGGACTAAGTTTCGATAATATATATATATTTTCGAAGTCTTTAAATCAACCAAAATACGTATTATTACAGAGGATTTTAGATGATGTGCCAGACGTTTCATTTTACAAGTTTGATGCTAGCAGTGAGATTATGGAACCAAATCAAGCTAAGCCGCACTCAATTTTTATTTTCGACGATGTTTCAAGTGAGAACCACGAAAGAATAAGATCGTATTTTTCAATGGGTAGACATAATCAAATCGATTCCATTTATATAGGACAAACGTACAGCAAGATACCAAAACAGTTAATCAGAGACAATGTAAACTTTTTAATTGCTTTCAAGCAGGATGAGAAAAATCTTAAACATGTGTACAATGATCACGTTGGAGCTGACATGAGTTTTGAGAAATTTCGTGAAATTTGTGGAAAAGCTTGGAAAGAAAAATACGGGTTTATTGTTATCGACAAAGAAAGACCAATGGATAAAGGTCGCTACAGGATTGGATTCGATCACTTTGTAATTGTACATTAAAAGTATATAAGTATATTTAATCTTTAGTATGTCTTTCGAAGTCGTGGAGTAAAGAGGACAACAATCATGACGGGTCGAAAGGAGTTGCTAAGTGAAATAAAAGCGCTAAGTGACTCAATACGAAAGAAACATAAAGCGTTAAAAGTAGGGCTTACGGAAAGAAACCGGTTTTTAGAAGAAACATTTAAACCGATTGTCGACCCTCTTAACAAATTGAACGATACGTTAAAAAAACCATCTCTATTGACAGATGAAATATCACCTAAAAAAGAACTTAAGACAACCGAAACGGAAAGTTCTGCTAATGATACAGAATCGTTTAGTAAATCAAGTGACATTATAGAGGAGGAGGAGGAGGAAGAAGAGGAAGAGGAAGAGGAAAAAGAAGGGAACTTAACAGAAGAGGGACATCATGAGCATTCTGAAGGTCAACCTGAATCACCAACAAACATCAGTATTTTGAGTCAGGAAATCGGGAATAAAGGACCATTGTCAAGAAAATATATATTAAAAATGTTACACAGTGGTCGTAAAAGTGCAAAATATCACGTGTACGGTGCACGTCTAGAAAACGATGGACTCAGGATAGGTGATAGTAACTTATCTGTCGATGAGAAAGATAATATAATTATAAAAGGCCAAACATTTAAAGGTACGGCTGGGTTGTTCGAGTTGATATTCAAACCTATTCCTACAAAGTATTCGAGAAATGATTTAAATAACTTCAAAAAAATTTGTATACTAACGAATTCTCATAGGAAGGCGTACTCTCCTTCCACCCCTATACACAGGAACAGATCTGAAAAGTACAGAAACATAATCGCAAAGCTGTTTTCTAAATATAGAGGTAAAAGTCGTTCCGTTAAAGGTAAGGGGATGACGATGAAATCAATGTACGAGACTAATATAATTTATTATAACGATGTGAACAAACTGGTTGATAGAATGCGGTTGTTGTATGAATCAATTCAGGCTGGACACAATGGATTAGATAGTGAAATGGTAGCATTAACAGAGGAGTTGAAAAGTAGGGGGTTTATAGCGTAAACACTCAGTCTTAAAATGAGTGTGGATAAGTTCGGTCGCCACGAGTCCTCTGTTGCTCGTGAAGTTTTAAGAGGTCCTCCTGGTGAAGGATTCTATCTAACGGAGGACGGTCATTATGACCTGAAAAGGAAACGTATTTGTAATTTAGCAGATGCTATTGATAGTGAAGAAGCCGTAAACCTGAAAACTATCCGTACAATTTCCTTACATTGTGACAGTGACGATGGCATGTTTGATGCTAAAAACAAAATAATAAAAAACGTAGCTACTGCCGTAAATGACACGGACGCTGTAAATTTTGCACTTCTTTCTCAAGAAATCAACAAACTAAAACAAGACCTATACGATAAACTTGAAAAATTGTCATCTACAGTTCCACTTACCATTAGTTCCTTTGTTAAAAGTGACAAAGAAAACTCGAACAATATATATTACACATATAATGTTACAAATGAGAAAAATGACGCATTATCTCTTCCGCATTCACATGAAAAATCTCACGTTAATCTTATTGTATAAACTACAATGAGAAACGACAATGGATTCATTTGTTGTTCAACTCCCATGAGAAGAGGAGGAGGACTCACTAGTTCTGCAGGTTCTATTTTCAAAAAAGCCATTGACACTTTACCAACAGGAAATCTTGTGAACACAGCTATCGACGCCTTGCCCATAGAACTTCATATTCCGGGTGGATATCAGTATTGTGGACCAGGGACGAAATTACGTCAGCGATTGGCTCGTGGGGACCCTGGTATTAATAAATTGGACGAGGCCTGCAAGGAACACGATATAGCATATTCGAATTACACCGATACCGAAAGAAGAGCGATTGCTGACAGGGCTTTGGCCGAGAGAGCTTGGCAAAGAGTTAAGTCTAGTGACGCTAGTCTTGGTGAACGAGCAGCCGCTCTAGCGGTAACAGCAGCCATGAAAGCAAAGACTGCAGTGGGAGGTGGATCGAGAAGAAGAAAACGAAATGTACGCAAAAGAAAAGTTTCTGGAGGAGGCAAGAGAGCTAGAAATACTAATTCCCATGGCAAACGAAAGAGAAAAAGATCCTGTAAATGCTCTAAAAAAAGGGGAAGAGGCTTGTATTTAAAACCTTACCGTGTATACTGAGTGAGAAACATAAGTTAATAGTACCAAATAAAGCATTGAGCAACACGGATTTGGAAAGATACGCATTTTGTCTAAAAATTCCATTTTTTAGGGGGGTATTTATGCGCAATGACTTGCCAAATAATATTTGGAAAAACGAAACTGCAATTGTAAATCTTGATGATGCCAACGGTGTTGGTACACACTGGGTCTGTTACAAAAAAAATCATGGATTCTGTTTATTATTTTGACAGTTTTGGAAATCTTCCCCCTCCAATAGAGCTAAAGCAATATTTCGGTGAAGGATCTAAAATATTTTACAACTACGATCAAAAGCAAAGTAGAGACTCGTCGGTTTGTGGACATTTATGTTTGGAGTTTCTAGCTACTAGCGTTAGTCAACTTCATGATGGCGTCTTGTACAGTAACCATTAATGGTTGTTCGTCAACTTTACGGAGCACCCTTTTCCCATCATTGCAACTGACACCTAACAGACAGTGGGAAGTTGCACTGTTGGATTTTTCTACATATAATTCAATTCCAAACATAATAGAAGGAGTCAACAATAAGCTTCACTACATTCGTAATAAAAATAGTCAAGAATCGTATGGAGAGACTGAGGTTGTTGAGATTACAACCGGTTCATATGAAATTACAGATATTAACAAAGAATTCCAGAACCGTCTGGGAAATGATGTTATTGAACTGCGAGCTAATAACAACAACTTAAGAAGTGAAATTAAGTGCAAATATTTCATCGACTTTACTCAACCGGCTTCGATCGGTTCCTTGTTAGGATTTCCGCCCTTTTCATCAATACTTGAACCAAACGTTTATCACACAAGTCCAAAAACTGTAAATATTGTTAAAGTTAACGTAATCAATATGACCTGAAACATAGTTCAAGGTGCTTATAAGGATGGGTCAAATCAGCATATATTACATTCGTTTTACCCAACTGTACCGCCAGGATTTAAGATAGTTGAAAAACCACATAACCTAATTTATCTCCCATTAAACACCAGTCACATATCGGACATCGTGCTGAACGTACGAGATCAAGACGGAGACGAAGTAGATTTTAGAGGAGAAGTAATAACTATACGCCTACATATTAGACAAGTGTTGATAGGTAACGATGGGTCTTAATTTCGTATATAATACCAAAGAAACTTCAGAGAAGGTCAGTACCACTCGGAACGAGGAGGGACTAAGTAGAGAGAACGTGCAATTTCTGGAAAGACTCGGATTTACAGTTAACAAATATGGACATACTGGACATAAAAAATGGTCCAGTTTTGGACGAAACGTTATGGGAGAAGGAGTATCACACACACAACCCTTACGCTTCATCGAAATTGGGAAACAATGATGAGATACGAATTCCAATACAACATCAAGATGCTTATACATTGCCTTGCGAAAGCTATATTTATATTGAAGGAAGAGTAACAACGACAAATGGGGACGCTGGATCAAAAGTGCCTTTCACTAACAATCCCATGGCTTTTTTATTTGAAGAAATTCGATACGAATTATCAGGGATCGTTGTTGACTCCACAAAGAAAGTTGGAGTTAGCAGTACAATAAAAGGATTGGTTTCACTGTCACCAATTGAATCAAACTCTTTGATAACAAGTGGATGGGTATTGCCAAGTGAAACGAAATTCACACCAAATACAAATGGTTATTTCGATTTTTGCGTTCCTTTAAAACTTTTATTAGGATTTGCTGAGGACTACAAAAGGATAATAATTAATGTTAAGCAAGAATTGGTTTTATTGCGATCATCCTGCGATACGGATGTGATAGTAGCTGACTCTGGAACGTCAGCAACAACACTTGATTGGAAGCTAACTCTAGATAAAGTTGTTTGGAGAGTGCCGCATGTACGATTGGCTGACGAACGGAGAGTAGGACTATTGCAGATGCTCAATTCTGACAGAGATATAGTTGTCCCGTTTAGAAACTGGGAAATACATGAATGGCCAATACTACCGACAACACAGCGTCAGACCTGGGCTGTAAAGACATCAAGCCAATTAGAAAAACCTAGATATGTGATCTTTGCGTTACAGACCAACAAAAAGTCGAATATCACAGCTAACGCAGGTAGTTTTGACCACTGTAAACTAACAAACGTCAAGTTGTTCCTAAATTCACAATTCTTTCCTTACGACAACTTGAATGTTATGTTTTCAAAGGATAGATTTGGAATTTTGTATGATATGTACGCCAGATTCCAATCGTCATATTATGGAAGAACGAATTCGCCTCTTCTGAACCCTAAAATGTTTAAGGACATTGCACCTATTGTAGTAATAGACTGTTCAAAACAAAACGAATCTGTTAAAACGTCTACAGTTGATATTCGGATAGAATTTGAGTTGGAGGAAAACATTCCTGAACAGACAACAGCATATTGCTTGATACTTCATGATACAATCATAACGTATACCCCCTTGACAGGAGTTGTAAGGAGAATGTTATAGATCTCATTATTTCCCCCCCACCATCAACACCGAGCTCATAAAAGCGAAGTCAATCGTTGGTACATTAGTTTATCTTCTGTCAGCAGAGTGGTAACATCGCATCTAAACAATGGATAATACACCGTTAGATAATGCAAAGGAAATCTTAACCGACAAAAACTTGGAGCCGACCACAACATCCACTGGAAATCCGATGAGTCGTGATCCTAGAAAAATTGAAGCAGACGCAAGTTCGAATGAAAATGTTGATAATACAGACACTGAAGCTCCTTCTACAACGACAGTTTTGGAAAACAAGTCTACTGAGGAACTCATCGTAAACGATGAAACAAGATCTTCAAAAGAAATCAAAGAGGAACTACTAGAGCTTATAAAGTTCAATGAAAATAATCCTCCAACAAAAAGGAAGAGATCTGAAGATGAAGACCATTTAATGTTAACAACGGGTATATTTCTACGAGCTATGTACCCGTTGAACGAAAACATGGATAAAACTATCACGGCTGGAGTATTTAAATCGTTGAACTTTAAACCCGCGGTTCTTCTTAACCAAAGTGGAAAAACATCTATAGTGCTTACCGTTGAAATGTGGGACAGATTTACCAAATACATCTCCATTATTGAAGCATATCTTTTCAACAATTTGACTGGGAGAAAAACAGCGATGGGGTTTGACGAATCAGACTTGGAAATCGACAATATCCGACTCAGAGGAACCCAATATGTGAGATTCAGGGACTTGTCCAGACACAACAAAAAGATACTTTTGACTTATGAGGAATTTTGTATCCTCTCCAATCTGACACCTGTAATAATCAGATACTTACAACAGCTCACGTCATACAGTTCGATTATCTTTGACTATCTCGATAGTTGTATGATCAGAAACCCTAAAGTCCCATTGCTCTACGGGCCGTTGGATAGCTCTGTATACAACCGCTTGCCTCAAGAAGTGTCGTTTTACAGAAAAACAGAAATTTTGCGCAATCAGCTCAAAAGCGAAATCGTCAAACCGGAAGACTCTACAACTAACGGCCCTGAAGACAAGAATGAAGAACCCGCTACGAACGATCATGAAGACGAGAGCAAAAATGAGGCCGATGAAAATAACACCTTGTAAGTGTTAAAATACTGAAATGCCCGCTTTTTTAAAACGCCTTTTGCATGACCTTGAAAAATAAACAATGCAAAAAAAATTATTATTATTACTCTCTCCTGTAATAAATATGGTGCAAGTCGAAAACTTTGTCAGTCTTTACTCAGTGATCATGGAGAAGAACTCTCAAACAGGTATGATCAGATACTGTTGTGAAAGTAAGTGTTTTACTCGGCCCATATGTCAAGTAGATGGGATGGCGTGTAGGCGTTGTGAGAATTTTGGTTTTTGCAGATGTCTTTGCGTATCGTTTAAAGCTGAAACACCAAAGCCTGTCACTCTAAAAATCTACAAGACTCCACATTTTTGGACTTGCTGCGAAGAAACGTGTTCCAAGTTTCATTATGAAGATTTATCTTATCCTTGTTCCACTTGTTTTCCTAAACCGCTCTGTGAATGTAAATTAAAACATTGTAAAAATAGAAACGATTGGTCCTCTTAAATAAGGCAGTGGTTAAAACATATTACTCTTCCATATTTGTGTCAGTGTCATCAAGTTGCTCACAAAAATGGACAGGACGGTTACATTTTATGATGAAATCACACCACCTCCCAAAAGATGTGCTGTAGAATTTCAGGCATTTAGGAACAATCGAAACCAGTTTGTAATTAAAGAGCTTGCATTTTTCGATATATCAACTAATGTTGTAAATTATTTTATATTTAAACCGCCTTACCCTTTTAGACTTTTGAACAGTAAGAGTGCAAGAACCAACATTTGGATAACAACACATCTCAACCACATCGAATGGGATGAAGGTTTTACACAGTACAAGGAGCTCCACAATATAATGCGTCACTACTGTCGACAGTACGACGAAATTTACACTACCGGAAGTGAAAAAACCAAATGGATCGAAAAATACTGTAAGTGTAACGTAACAAATGTTACACTAGACAAAGACTTTGCAACGCATTTAAACGGTCTATGCATCGGAGTGAAAAATCCTCATCATAAGAACACTAATTGTGCATTATCTCGTGCGTACAAGGTCGGTGCGTTGATGTCCAGCAACTAGTGGAGGGGGAAATACCACATATATACGTAACAAGACTTGTGGTATAATCATTCTTACCCAGCTCGCCACACGGGAAACATCTATTATCTCACCATGACATCGATGGAAAAATTGCAATCCCTAGCCGATAAGTTCAACCAACATTCAAAATCCGACCTCATAACTATAAAAAAATGCAGCGAACTACAAGAGAAGAAACACTACGCAGTTCACGCGATGAGGAAAATGGACACATCAGTTGGCGAAGCGGTCCTCGCTGTTCTTGGCGATTCACCGTACAAAGAAGGCGATTCACCAAAGTTCCAAGTCTACCTTCCGAAACGATTTGTCAGTGTGCTTATGAACGAGGACTTAGATGCTATTAAGCCAGGTTCATTCTACTTAGTCTCACACGGCCCTTCAGCGAACAACTCTACCGAGATTACTCTCCATGTAAATAGTTCATCTTAGTTTTACTCATGTTTACTCTTTATGTAAATAAATAATTGTAGTTTAGTTATTTCGTACTCATGTTTATTTCCGTAGGTTTAGTATTTTTATGTATCATTTTGCTTTAGCGATATTCAATTACATAGTTTTTTAAAAACCTCCTACGGTGACCTTGAAACAGTGCCTAGAGAACACGTGTCCCCCCACCCCCCCCCCCACCCCTTCATGCATAAATACGCGGATTGCACGTCGCCAGTCGCCATTCTTCCCTCGACAGCGGACCTGCCGACATCAGCGATCCCCAAGACCCCGCACCGCCAAGCACCATGCAGTTCCAACTGGTCATTTGTGACGAGATCGATCTAGGAATTCTACATGAGACACTTCTACACTTAATAGCGGACCATCCACCGATACAACTGAAGGTCACCGTGGAGTTCGACAGCAATCTTTGCGGATGGGTAGATTCTTCGTCGTCGTCTTGTTCTCAACACGCCCCCGAATGGTCTCCGGAACCCACAGCGTCACCTACGATTGAAGTTGAAGTGTCAACAACCGAAAACGTTCCACCGGAAGAATCAACAGGCACCGACGACGGGACTTCGGATCCCGTGCACCCACCTAATGATGTGCCGCAAAACACCGGACCAGACCAAACAGAATAATTCAACTTACAACTCACTGTGGCTTATTGTCGTGTTTCCCAAATTTGTAAATTACTTAGCTATAACAAATTCTGTATTGTAGTTTTGAAAAAAATAAATGTTTTTTAAAAAACAACCCTAGGTGGCCTTGACCCACATTTTACAACAGTTCGGTAAAAACTTAAATTAGTTTCCAAGTCCAAATTCTCCGAACGGTAGTTTTGACACCGACGATACGGTAACCGCCCGGCACCGCACTGCAACTCCGACCGTCCCCCGTCGCACCGGCCTCTCCGCGGCGCCGTCGCGCCGTCCAACCCGACATCGTCACTTCAAAACCCACCCCTTTAAACCTACACGTCATCGCCTCAGTGACATCATCACTACGTAACACATCCGTCATCAAATACGTCACCAATACGTCAAAAACACGTCACACATACGTCACTATTACGACACTATTTTATCATTTTATGCTTATGTCAGCTGAGCTGGCTACCCCCAACGGGATCTACTGTTATTGGCCAATCTAAT